>OY365819.1:2169118-2221618 GCA_959347315.1 Bimastos eiseni | reverse complement strand
GTAAATCATCAAAACACAGACTTTCTTCTATACTGTGTCAATTACGATGAAACAAATCGTTGATGTACCTAAAACTGCGTAGCCGTCCAAATGTCTACTGCCTGCGTACAACTTCTTTCGTCAACGCTTTAGACCTTGTGACCTTTAAATGACATGTTGAGCGTGATGTTTTATGGGCATTTCTGAGATAAGCCAAGTGCGTGACTAAGGGCATATCAATATGTTACTACGGCCCTAAAGCTGATTGCTTTGGGGAATCGGATGGTCGTTGTATCGTTTGCGACAAACGAAAGCTCCGAATGATCTGCGGCCGTAATGTTGTTTTCGTTTACGAAAACTGAAACGATAATTAACGGAAATTGAACGAAATAAAATTAGATGCAGCGAAAACTAAAACGATATTTAGCCGGAATGTAACAAATATTGCTGCTTGAAAAATTTCCTTATTAAAGGGTATATTCATGATTATTGTATGCACGATATGTGCAGAGTTGCGCGAAGATGAATTCTACCAGTTTTTAATTGACTGACAATATATACACATTGAACGGCTTCTAAAAAAGGTTTCTAAGAACGAACCGCTATAATTCTAATTTTCGTTTACTTTTCAAACTGACAACAACGCAACATGATACGCAACATGTATCCTCATGTCATTATTGTTTGGCCGCCGCCTGGCTGGGTTGGTTTTTAAGAGGCGCTATATAACTTTTAGAAATGAGTGCATGAATGAATGCTTGAATTACAAGGACAGTATGAATGTAGGATGACAGGTCATTACAGGAGTCGAATTCAACAATCGGCAGCTACGCTCAAACACCACATTGTCATTGATTGACATTTAAAAATGTAAAAATGTCCTGCAAATTAGAAAAGTATTAATACCGTCAACTCGCACAGTTTAAAATCAGTTCATGTTTAATAATGTAATTGTAAAATTGTGAATGTTGCATTTCAATCTGTTCAAGTAAAACTGTTGAATTAAAAATATTTCTCTACTTCACTCGGATGAAGTTTTTAAATTACGTAAAACTTTAGACTAAGCCTACTATTTCAGATTGATAATGCCTAAAAAAACATTTTTTGCACATGAGATGCTACAATGATAACGATGATAATTGACGACGATGATTGACGATGACAGTAATAATAATAATCATTGGCTGTTTTAGTTCAGAGTGACACACCGCAGTGAGATCGCAGATATAGTTTGAAAGGTTAAACACCAGTTATTATAGGAGTCAAATGAAACTGTACGACAGCCGCACAGGGCTCCATAATGTCCTAAAACTAAGTTAAACAACGTCGCTACCTAGTGAATAGGGGGACAAGTCAACCATTCGGGAAAGCGGTAATCAATCTCACATCTCATTCGCGCCAACTCCTCGACTCACAGACGTCCGGTAGTGTCGTTTTAGCGGACTATATTATTAAATTTCCTCCTATGGCATTCGTCACTACTGTTGAGAAAGATGAGATGTAAAAGTAAGTAAGTAAGAATGTACATTATTGAACAGCTCAATCTAAAAATGAACAATCATAAATAATTACAAAGCAGACCGAGTTAAGAGAAAGCGAAGCGAAGCAAAGCGAAGAGCAAAGAGGAAGCAAGCAATTGCAATCGAGTATTTACACAGCGTAACTTAAATTCCAGGCGATCCACCATCACCCCTCCCCTCCCTTCCTAGTGGGGCTGGTGTCTTCAATGACAGCAGAGAGAAGTCAGTGGGAAATGAAAGAATGTCGACCCTAAGAGCTATGCACATTGATAAAACCAAGGTAGCGGGACTCCGCATTAGTCTTGACAAGCGAAGAACAACTATCGAGCCAAATGCATTGGATCTTGTCTTACTGTGACGACTAACAGACTGCCATTAATCAACAGTAATTGAAGTTTCTAGAATATGTTCAACCATCACAGCATCTGTGGTCTGCGGTGGCATTGCCTTGAAGGCAAGCAGGCGTGTCAGAGATACAAGTAGCTTATTAGGCCATGTGGAAGATATTTCAATATCCATTGTAGAAAATGGAATATACTTCTTCTTCTTATACTTCTTTATATATATATATTTATATATGTATATATATTTATATATATAACAACTTTGTATATTCCATTTTCTACAATGGATATTGATATATCTTCCACATAAACACTTATTATAAAAAGAAGAAAAACGTCTATTCAAAGGAGAAAAACGCCTATTCAAAGGAGAAAAACGTCCATCCAAAGGAGATATGCGTATTACATAAAATAGAAATACGTCTGTTCAAAGGAATAATAATTATATTCATAGGAGAAATACGTTTATTCAAGGAATAAACACGTATTCTTATCAGGAGAATAAATCTATTCAAATGCGAGGCGTGAACGTCCACCGGAAAAGGAAACTGTCGTATAAAACAGAACATGATTTGAGTCTTACGTCCAAAATGAAGCACCTGCTACGATATATTTTTACGTTCAACGAAGAAACCTTTAATAACTGTGGAAGAAGAGATATCATGTCGGAGTTTATGACAAAAATGACGTCGTGATTAAACGCTCGTCAGAAGTCGCTTGATCGATTACAACCGGAAGTCAATATCTCATAAGACCACGTGACAAAGCCGAGCAAGGGACTCTGGTCATATGGGCAAATGAAAGTCAAATGAATGTCATAAGAAAATGAATAATCCCTACGCGTAGAAAAAGTTTATGGCTGTCGAGTGGACGAAGATTGGTCTAAATCTGCTAGTCCCAAGCCTGGATGAATGAGGAGGGAGACGCTAATGATCTTTGATATCACGCAATGTTGTTAAACTGCAACTACCTACTACCTGTATAATAACTATTTTTGATGTGTGGAAAAAAAATTTCAATTGCTTTGCATTGATTGTGTTAATTAGGTGCTTATACAAACATGTGATAACTAATATTAACCTCATTTGAGTCATTTCATATATATATACATGCATATATGACAAATGTTAATGGAGTTATATTAGTAAGTCAAAGTGAGCAATTTGAGATTTATGCAAAGCTGTAATTCACTGAATTACACCTTGGTATAATATGATAAACGAATGTTATAAACATACATTATATGAAAATATTTCTATAGTAATGTTTGATAAATAAGAACATTATGAATAAATTTCATGTTATAAGATTCTTTAAAAGGTTGATGGTTACATAATGTACATAGAGACTGGTCATACACAATTTGTTTTATTGTGAACATTTCTTAATGCAAATATTAATGCAAATATTAATGCAAATATTGTTACATTTGCATGAAATACTATATTACATGTATTATTGATGTTATTAATACCATATTATTTATGTTGTAAAACAATGAACACTAATGACAGTTTGAAATACAGACAGTGTTGAATGGTGTATTTCGGAGGCTATAAATTTCTTTGCACTGTACTGTAAATGTTTCAAAGTGTCGTCAACGGCCATAGATGTCATATGACGACGTTAAACTGTGAATCAATTAAAAAAATTATAATAATAATGTCGTTAATAGATATAAACACACGAGAATACAAATGACTAAGTGCTCTGCAAGATATATTATGTATATGTAATAAAGTTATGGTAACGTTCCGCTAGAGAGGGGTCCTTGTGGTTCCACTAGCCTACGTGTGCAGCAGGTATGGAAAACCGCATACTCTCTCAGTCTCTCTGTGATGGGCACTAGGGCGTGGAATGGTCTTCTTTGGAGTTTCGTATGTTCTATAAACCGTGTAATGGTACTTTTTGTGGTCATTCGACAACTTGCCCATTTTGTCCGAGCTGGAGTTGGGAGCGCTTTTGAGTACTCGCCGTGATTGGGCGCTATATATTTTTTTTAAATTACTGAATGAGTCATAGGCCTGTTCTTGAAGATGATGGCCTACACTTGAAAGTTTTAAGACGACTTGGAAGACTGCTATTATAAGACTCCATCTGGATGCTTACAATTAGACACCTGCATTTAGAGTTCAAGGTCCACAATAATTGGACGACTGCAGCATAAGCAATACCACTAAAGACTTACCAGTAAAGATCTGCAATTGGAGATCAACAGTAGGAGCAATTGGTTTTATCAGTACATGTACTAAGCGATGTCATAATTATATGAAAAGACAACATAGAAAGACAGGTAGACGAACAGATAAATTGACAGACAGACAATTAGAAAGACAGACAGACGGAAGGACAGACAGACAGGCAGATAGACAGACAGACAGACAGACGGACAGACAACAAGACAGACAGACAGACGTAGAGACATATATACAGATAAACCAACCTTTCAATGCTGACAGCCGTGAGATTGAGAACGGACGTACAGCCTGACAGCAGCTCAATGAACCCAGCCACTTTGCACATGAAGTTCCCTCCAGCCCATACGGACGATCTCTTGGTAACGACCTCGTACGGAACACAGACGACGAGGAAGATGATATCAGCCAGGGCGAGGCTGGCCAGGAAGGACGAGGTGGGGCTGCGGGCACGGGAGTCTCCCAGGAGGGCACAGGCCACGACCGAGTTGCCCAGGACCCCCAGGATGAAGGTGAGAGAGTAAGTGATGGTCGTAGGAAGGAAGGCTCGGTCGTCGGTCCACTGGTGACGGGCGGAGTCGAGGTCTTCCATCGGGATGACGTAGTCAAAGAGTGATGGATCGAAGGGAGGCGGAATTACGGAAGAGGAGGGGTCGAGGAAGGAGGAGGAGGAATCGGAGGATGGTTGGAGGATGGAGGAATGGGAGGATGAGGAGAGGAGGTCCATTAGGAGAACGATCTGGAAATAAAAAAAATGGGGATGGGTTTAATTGGGTGGTGTTGGAGGAAGACGACGTGGATGGTGGAGAAAGTGGAGGAGAGGAAGAAAAGGAAGAAGAGGATTAAGGAGTTGGAGGAGAATGATGCAATAAGATAAAGGAATGCGAATAAGGAAGAAGATGAATGCTTAGAGGAAAAAGAAGAGGAGGAGGAGGAGGAGAGAGGGAGAAGAAGGAGAAGAGGAGGAAGAAAGTGAAGAAGAAGAAAATGAGGAGGGTGAGAAAGAGGAGGAGGAGGATGAGAGAAGGAGAAGAAGAAGAAGAGAAAGAAGAAGAAAATGAGGAGGAGGATAAAGAGGAGGAGGAGGAAGAAAAAGAAGAAGAAGATGATGATGACGAGGAAGAAATAGAAGAAACATACTAGCAGACATACATACACAGAAACATACTCACGTGCATGCGTGCACATCTTCGCGCATATACATCATATTAGAATAAATATAATATACATAAAAAAATACTCACATAAACACATACATCATTATTTGCATTCATACACACATAAACATAGACATACAATGCAAATATACACACGCATTCAACATGCATTCAACATGCATTCAACATGCATTCAACATGCATTCAACATGCATTCAACATGCATTCAATATGCATTCAACATGCATTCAACATGCATTCAACATGCATTCAATATGCATTCAACATTCATGAACTGCTATGGATTACTGCTGACATATCTTGACTGACATGTTATACGAAGCGAGTATAAACATGATAATGGAAGTCATTTGTTATGCCACATATTAACGCACATGGATGTCAATAACACAGATAATATGCCATCGTTTGGCTTTAACGAATGAAAACAGAAACCCTTCTGCTTATCAACACACTTCTTCGTTTCTGACCTACTATCACCCAGTGATGAAATGTGCTCTATCGCTTTACTGTAATAACAATAATATTAACAATGATAATATTAATAGCAATTAATATCATTTCTTTTATAATATTAATTACTTTTATCATTTTTATTATTATTATTATTATTATTATTATTATTCGTAGTAGTACTAGTCATAGTAGTAGCAGTGATGGAAGTGGAGAGCAGTGGGGGAAATAGTAGTGTTGGTAATGGAAGTAGTGGGTAGTGGTTGTTGCTAATACTGTCTTTGTTGTTATAGTATTTGTAGTATTTTTATCATTGTTGCTGCTGTTATTATTATTATTATATTTTTTGCCGAGGTACATATGATCCCTCGGAATTAAAAAAATTAGCGGGGCGTCACCCCACTCTTTTATTCAGGCGTTGGACTGGCACTGCCAAATTGCGAGCAGTGTAATTATTTATTACTTCTCTGATTAGAATGTTTTCTGAACTGTAACAGTGCTTTTCGTTTTTTTATAGCAGAGGAGGGCTATAGAGAGGTGCTACAAAT
Source organism: Bimastos eiseni (assembly GCA_959347315.1). NCBI lineage: Eukaryota > Metazoa > Annelida > Clitellata > Crassiclitellata > Lumbricidae > Bimastos > Bimastos eiseni. Next base: position 2,215,401 of record OY365819.1, on the reverse strand, counting down.
CTATATATAATATCAGTGATAAATCGTGACCCACATCCGTATATATAGCATTAATACATAGCTTTTTAAAGGTGTATAACAAGAGCATTCGCAAGTATTAATTGTAGTAGTTGCAGCGTAACGACACTGTGATAAAGAGAATCTTTAGCGTCGCCCTCCTCTGTTACCCATTCCGGACCTGGCACTGCTACACTGCAGACATTGACGATAATTGTCCACTAGCAATTGACAGTATTCATTGCTTATATAAGCTTTGTGCTACGACATTTGAAAGATGTCTAAAGTGATCTTTTTCATCAATCAGCAACATCCTACGCATCCTCATTCGTCTTTCTTCCTCAGCCTCCGTAACAAAATCTCGCCTCTTAAATACAATAAATTTATAATACTTGCGAGTGCTCTTGTTATAAACCTCTAAAAAATACAATGAACATTAGTTTAAAGTTCAGACAGTTATGAATTATGTCCTTTGGACGCTATGAATTTATTTTCACTGTACTGTATACGTTTCAAATTGTCGTCAACGACCATTGATGTCATACGACGACGTTAAACTGGGGATTAATCAATTGCACTAGTTCAGGGAAACGCCGCACTCTATAAACTAATGCGCTATCAACCGGACTTATACCAGACTAGGTATATCCTTGATTAAAACATTGACAGAAGCTCTGTTGTCCATGAAAAAGGCGCTACAGAAGTCATATTTGATTATTACGAGACATGAGTTTGAGCGTATTCGTAAACGCCCCACTAACTCTGAGCCCCAGGTTATTCATGAGCGCATCGCCGTGTTGGATGGGTCAAAGTGCCGGCTATAACAAATAATTTCCAGCATGATAGCTTATCGCTGCCTGTACTTAAGAGCGCAGTTAGCTTTTCGCTTCTGGAGAGATTTTCGCTTTATCCTTTTTCTACGCAACGCGAAGCACCAGCCGAAGATACAAGCCACCTGTTGCGGCTTCTGCCTCTGGCGCAATATTAATTCTAGATGCATCAGTTTCAGAGTCCTCGCTTGGATAAAGACTCCAATTATCCAATAAAGTCCAAGGTTTTTAGAACGAACCAAAGTTCTTAGACCACGTGATCATTTCGCTGTTGCATTGACAGTATCGTTTGAAAGACTCACAGGCAGCGACACCGATAAGACTCACGGCTCAGCGAAAAATATTTGTGAACATTTACACACCTTTAAATCGTTGGCATAATACATTATAATAAAAATTCATGATTTCGGTAAATCGCTGCAATAAACAATGTGATCGCTAACGGTCTATGTAATCACACAGTGTCGTTAAACTGCAGCTACCTACCGTCAATCGCTATGTCAATAATCAATATAATGGTAGTGCAATGGCTGACCAATAACGATGATTTCCAGCAAGTGGCGCCTCAGTCTAGTACCGAAGGCGCATGAGGGAAATGGGGTAGGGGTCTCAGATGGGCATACAAATAGTTTAATTGTACTTTTTACAGTGATTCTGATGTGTATTAACAGTTACAAGCTTCACAGAAAACTCATAAAGCCTTAGGAGTGACAAGTTAGACCTCTTACTCTCAATTGTGTTGTCTATAGACAAGGTTCCGCGAACCAGAAATATTATCGTGGACGGGCCAGAAATGGCCCACGGGCTGGGTCGTTGACACCTCCGACTTAAAGAGTCAGAAAATAGCGAATTTCTTCAGATCGTGTGTGCCATTTTCTGATATCGAAGAACAATGTTCTAACTGCTATCAAAGAACAATGTTCTAACTGCTATCAAAGAACAATGTTCTAACTGCTATCAAAGAACAATGTTCTAACTGCTATCAAAGAACAATGTTCTTTGATAGCCGTTAATTCAGCGGCAAACATAATTTTAGGAAATAATCGCAGTGACGGATTTGCTTATCATCATCGTGGTCTTATCTCAACCAAACCTTAAAGCACACGCGCCTTTGTTGGGAAAACTAAACAAGATAGACGGTTCTTTCATTGCTTCAACGCAATCCTTCTTAAGTTCCTTTTCCGGGATGATACGCCATCAGCGATTTGCTTAACGCTCCCTTAGCGGCGGAAGTGACAATTAAATCCGCCCGCGCAATCTAATTCGCATCTCAAACAAGCGATATATTTTCGTATAAGTGTTAGCGCTGGCGTCTTACAGCCGCGAAGGATCGCTCAAAAATTGACCGATAAAATTTGACCCAGTCTGTGGTAGGGGAATATGAGGGGCTTAAGTGGATCGTGACTCATAAAAGACTTTTTATAGGACCTTCGTTGCGTTTGTTATAGGAGCGTAAGAAGGATGGCGCAACGTAACCATTTGTGGGTAGGCTATGGTGGAATAATTGACTGCTAAACGACGTAAATCGCTATTTCAAACTAAGGTTAGGTCAACGTGGATGGACCTGACAGACATCACATCGTTCAAATGTCGTTAAATCTTGGAAACCACTGAATAATTGAAGAACACCCCCAATAGGAAATGCATCAGCGAATAACAGATAACAAATATTAGGCTCTTTAAAATATTGATAACGAAAATTGGCACGAAATCTTATCAGCGCTATTTGAGGACATGAGCGTCAGGAACATATTACAGAAGGTAGCCCTTCTCCTGTTCCCAGGCCTGGGATTGGTAATAGTGGCCATTGGGATATTAGCGGAGGTCGTCCAATCTCGAAGATCTACCTACCTTTTGTAAGCTGCTAACGTCATTTCTTTTTGGCCGTGGCTGGGCTGGGAGCACCTCTGAGTATCTTCCCTTGAAGAGGCTCTATATAAATTATCGAAATGAGTGAATGAATGAAGAGAAATGGGTAACACACTGCACTGGCGCGAAGAGCTGAGGAACTGGGCTCGACACCGTTTCCCCGTAAGGATGATTAGACCTTAGTTTGCTATGCTACGGCGTTTTAGTCAAATGAGATGTATACTGGGCGCCTTGCATAACTACCGACAGTTTGATTCAATCACTGTAAAAACTTGTCATCGTCCGTTTATATAGTAATTAGATATGTGACCCAACGCATGAAAACTATTGGATCTGTGGTCATTGATTCAATTACAACTTTGTGCTAACATTAAAACTTCAGTAATTCCCCATACATTCTCTTTGTCGATTGAAGCTTGGATACATTCTCAGCGCTAACAGAAAAAGCAATCCAGTGCAAGAGTTGGTTACGAATCAGCAAACCTGTTTGGTAAAACTGTTTTGTGAAAAATGGCAGTCGATTGTTTAGTTTAATTTCTATTTACTGCTTAGACACCGTTTTAATGTTTTTTTCCATACCATATAAGCACGGAGCGCGAAACCATCAGGTGGTTGTTTCTTTTAGATAAGACACTTTGCCATCGATAATGCCATAAATTGATAGCTCATTGAATGAAAGAGAATCTGTGAGAATTAACACCTGTGAACCACAAAGACTATTAAATTGAATGCTATCATTTGATATGTTGTTATTGTTCAATTACCAATCGTCTTATTTAATCATATTATTGCGTAGCGCGGTGGCCGATTGGTTTGAGCGATCGGCCCGTAACGCTCAGTGCGCTCTGAGAGTGCGAGTTCGACTCTCGTCCGAGGAGTCATTGTGTAGGAACCTTAAGCATGTCCTTCTCGAACAATTATTGCTCTGCATTAAGCTACAACTGACAGCTGTGCACTTCTAAGCATTAAAAATGTTGGAAAAAGGGCAATATCAAATTTCAGAATAAATATCCTTTTAAAAATGTTAAAAGAACTGATTTTCTCTTACCTGATAATACAATGACACTGCTACTATAGTCATTACTATTTTGTTGCCAATTAGCTGTCAAAACTCGTCACAACTTTGATATATAATAAATTCGATTCATTTGTACTCATCATTATTATATATACAGACGCAATACTCGAAATATTACACAATATTATATTAATATTATGCAATGAACACCATATATATATATATATATATATATATAATGTGTGTGTAATGTGTATGTGTTTGTGTGTGACAGAGAGACAGATAGCGACAGAGACAGAGACATAAGACATATATATTCTATATATATATATATAGAGAGAGAGAGAGAGAGAGAGAGATTTTGTCTAAGATAGGAGACGGTCATGACCTGTTGGTCAATTCTGGATAGTTGACTTGTTTACATCCACTGTGACACTCTCGTATTCAGTGCTATCTCGCCGACGCGTGTCCAAATTGCTTTAAGTCCTCGCTTAATGCGAAAGGCAGTTTCAGGCGAGGCATTCGATACAATTTGCATTCATTATAAACATAATGCCTTTCTGTATATCGAAGATGGTCCTAAACTCCTGAAGAGTAGATGCGCCTTTTAGAAGCAGCGATACAGCAGTAGACCTACTATTTCAGTGCAGAAGATAACAACATCTCATTGTTCTATATGATAGGAAGTTACAGAGAGTGGAGAAAAATCACGAAAGTTCAAACTGAATCGAATAAATTCCTCATTATTCAAAAAAATATTTGGAGCTACATCGGCAAACAAAGTCTCACAAAAAGTGAATTTCAACGATTGTCTAAGTCTCTACTGAGTAATGGATGCTGGGCAGGTTATAACTTCGCAATAATAAGGTTTTTGGTTGTATGTGGCCAATTGTTTTAGACACCCTTAAAAAGATGTTATCGATTTTATTATTGCAAGTGTGAGTCAGTTGATAGCACTGTGTGATAACGAAAATCATTGACGTCGCCCTCCTCTCCAACCAGGCTTGGGACGGGCACTGCCTGCTTAATTGCCGGTATACATAACCATAATTGATCAGATGATAAGTGATAATGGTTTACTTTTGCTGTGTTCAGCGGCAGAGTTGGCGATCTCGTTTAATAAGATGTTGAGTAGATCCTTAGACACCCTTTTACGCTATACTTACTCCATATATAAAATGGTAGAAGGTTTCGAGACAGTTAAAAACGACGTCGCTAGATAGCGGCACATGGTAACAATGGATTACATAGACTCAGATGGGAGTTATTTAATATTCTGTTATGCTAATATGAGACGTGACTTACTTATAAATTGCATTATATTGTATACTTTCATATTTCGAAGTTACTTTTCTGTGAATGACGGAATTAAATAGTTATTACCGTTAGTAAGATTTGTTATTAAAAACTTTTTCTTAGATGTCCATACACGCTATAAAAGACCTTTGAATAATGATGATGTCAATCACCTTTACTATCCAATCACTTTCATCGCTATCCTCAAAAATAATCACCATGAACATTGTCGTCGTACCAAGTTTATTTTGTATATCACCAGTTTGCATTGCCATATCTACATGGCAGGCCTAAAGCTGATTCGATATCAGACCAAGTGTTAGGTTCCCCATTAAATTCGATTTACGCCCTAGAAACATATTCCTTAGTACTCAGAAATTTGCAAAACAAAATAAGTCATGGCGATGTCCATGACATCAGGATGCCAAATCTGTAAAAATTTTGACTTCATCTGCAGAAATAAAAAAGTTTCTCAGTTTTCCGATTTCTGAGGTTTTCGAGTTCCCCGTTTCCCATTTCCCCAATTAACCAATTAGCAGCGTGGAAAGAGTGAGACAACCACTACTAGTCAACTGCTAGCTAAAGTCAGCTGCCGGTACTCGGCAGTGCCAGTCCCAAGCACGGAGAATGGAGGGAGTGATGCAAATCATCTTTTTTATCGCAATCCTATATCGTAATCTCCAAACTTCTAGAGCTCCTCTCGCAAGTCGAAAGCGAACCTCACGGCGCTAGCTTATTCACGAACGCTGCGTCAAACAAGAGGGATCTATCGTCGTTTATCAGAAGCCACTACTCCGGTGGTGCCCATCCCAACCATAGACAGATGAGGGGAACGACACTGAAAACCATTGTTTCGTTATTTGGCATCATAGCAAAACAGAAGCTACTTGACTCATAATAGATACGCTCGCATGGTAGAAGAGAGCGACACCGCCTAGCGAAAGAAGGACTGGTCAACCTTACGGGGGGATTTTGGAATCGAACTCGCTTCTTCAGCTCTACGTCCCAAGGTCTGTTATTCTACTATCACCCTACGACCCCTATCCTCCTATAATGGTTAATGCCTGGCCACGCTAAAGGCTCTTTTAGGCAACCATCAGTTGTCCGTCGCGCGATGTCACTCGAGTGGCCTTCGTTATAGAGAGATCCGGCGCATAACGGACAGACAATTAACTCGGTCGTCATTGTTCTGATCACATCCGGGAGTAGGGAACAGGGAGTCGTTGGAGGGTGTTGGTGCGTGTTGGGAATGGAGTGGCATGACGGAATGGAGGGAGGGTTTAGGAGTTGAGGGGAAGAGGATAGGCTTAAAGAGAGAAGGGAGAGATTTGGGTCGGGAATAATGTTTAGTTGAAAGATTGGAGTGGGTTCGGAGGGGAAGGTCTGGGTTGGGGAGGAGAAGATGGTGGGTTGAAGGGAAGAGGGCGGTTTGAGTGGAAAGAGGGTGGGCTGAAAGGGGACGGGTGGGTTGGGAAAGAATGAGTTTAGGTGGAAAGGGAATGAGGGTGGGTTTAGAGGTTAAGAAGGTGAGCTGTGATCGGAGGAAGGGGTTGGTTGGAAGCGTAGGGTTGTGTTGGGAAGGATGAAGATGGGTTGAGGAGAAAGATGGTGAGTTGAGATTCGAAGAGGGGGTTGAAATGGAAGATGGTGCTTTGAGTGGTAGGAGGTTGGGTTGAGAGAAGAGGGGTGAGTTGGGAAGGGAAATGGCGGATTGCGAGTGGAATAGGGATAGAACACCGTCAGGGATCGGATGATAGACCGGAGTACCGAGATGAAGAAATGGAAAAGAGACGATAAGTAGGGATGGCGGAAAGGGTGGCATAAGGAAGAGACAAAAGAATTTGACCAAGAGGAAATGAAAATTGACGGAACATGTGAGGAATGGAAGACAAAAGACGCAGTGGAAGGAGGAAGAAGAGAAATTGGAAGAACGATGGAGAACGAGGATTTATATAGCGCCCCTTCAAGAGGCTACAACTAAGGAGCGCTTCCGACCCCAGAACGGCTGGAAAGAACAATTTTATGGCAAGTCTAAAATGAGTCTTAATGGAACCAGAGAACATCCACAACGCCAAAGGGAACTTGTTCTAGTGAGACTAGGAAGGAGTTTTGGAAAGTATCAAAGGAGGAGGGGATGAGTAGGAGCAGAAGGGTACGCTACTTTACCTCTGAAATTGTTTTTGTGCAAGTCTACATCATCGCGAGTGTTCCATATGGTAAGGGTTCCGAGTAAAGCCGTGGTTGCATTAATAACGCGCCTGATTTGAATATTACAGTTAGCACATTTTTCAGATGATTCGTATGCAAATGATGGTAGTTCTAAACTTATTTTATCCAGACATCGGAACATGAAGTATATTGTGTGCTGGAAACAGTCACGTGGACCTAGAAATTTGCATCGTGTTAAGCTTTACATGATGCCAAAGCGTTCCGCTCGTGAGCCTTCGTTTGGATATAGAAACAAATTATCGCTTTGGACTATTATTAAGATATGCAGCTCCCTAAACAGTGGATCATGCATTCATGCAGTTGTGTTCGATACCGTAGGAATGACGATAGCTGTTAGAATAATTACGCACCTCATTTAAGTTCAAATGTGGCTCTATAAGGATACGCAGATGTCCGGATTATACAATATGAGGATCCCCGCTGTATCTGTTGTATTGTTCAGCGTTAACACGACCGAATCACGAATAAAATTAATCAAAGGAAGGGAAGGTGAACAATTTCTTATTAAATTTTTCCTGGTGATTTTTTACTTATTATTAGAAGCGAGCCAGCACAACAGAAAATAACGAAACAGATTGACAAAAAAGTGGGAGATTCGGCGCAATTGTCAACTTGTAGGAATAGTGACACCTGTTCGAAATATTTCAACACGCCTTTTAGGTGGTGTAGAAATCTTAGACATATCAGAGAACACTGATGTTGTCTTGTATAATGATAGCTGTAAGTCCTGTAATATGCCAAGTAAATTTCTGTCGACGACAACGGCCTTTGTTGTCAAAAGCTGTCGTCAAACTCTGGATCCATCCATCCATCCTTGTATAATGCCTGATCGCTTCTATAGATTAAACTTTGATAACGCCTTCTCTGCTTGCAATCCCGCAGTATCCGTTAAGCCAGTAAAGAGGAGGACCGCGACGCTGATTATCCTTGATATGATTGTTACCGCACAGTGTAGTCAAACTGCAACTAACCAGATTAGATCATGTTTTTTCCAGTCTTAAGAAGGCCGAATCAAAAAAAAAATTGAGGAATGGTCAATGATTTTTGATTTTCGGGCGACGTTGGATCGTTACGAGAAGCGGGCCAGAACAACAGAGTATGGCGATACATTATTAACGAAATGAGTGGTCGATTTGGCCTAATGGTCACCGAAACAATTGTGATTGGAAACACCAGAGATATATGCGCCAGCAAACGTTACACTCAACGGATAAACTATTTTACAAGTGGAACAATTCACCGATCTACGAAGGCTAATAATGTGCGTATGGCAACATCGAAAAGACATTCAAAGAAGGTTTAAACTATCTTCACAAGTAGTGGAGGCGCTGCATGGAAGCAAAATACGCTATTGTGTACCAAATGCTGGCTTGCTTAACAATTCCACAGATCAAATGCCACAAGTCAGAACCATTAGGGTCATAAACCTTTTGCTACATAGTGTTTCCTTTCCATCCTATTTTCAGGAGACTGGCTCAATTCATTTTTGAGCTGCTGAGACTTAGTTTTGATTAAGCCGTGTTATTCCCTTTTACCACTTGTTAGGTAAGCGTCTTAATTTCAGTAGTAGTTTCTGTTTTACGACACTGCGTGATAACAAAGATCCCATACGTCGCCCTCCTTTCTTGTCCAGGCTTGGGGCTGGCATTGCCAGAGCGTAGACAGCGGTGGAGTTTCAGCGAGTTATCAATGCGGACCTAAGTCGTCTTTGGATGGATTAATGTTAGAAGGACACTAAGCTATAAAATATCTTACCGATTTGTTGAAAAGATTTTCAGGCATATATATGTATCATAGGGTCAATATAATGCTACGTTATAGTTAGACAGAACACTCCAGGGAGGCATTGCTTAAGACTAGATCTGGGTCACTATAGGTAGTCATTGCTTGTGCACTAGTGATGATATTAATTGGTCTGACGGCCTGTATTTTTAGTAAAGGTATTCGGCCGGCTTCAGAGGTCAAAACTAGTGGCTCGTTGGATACATTGTCGGTGGTGTTCTTATATCTGGTTGGTCAGAACTGGGTGACCTGGCAGTCTGTTTCACAGATCAGGCTTACTAGAGGAACAGTATTCTTGGATCAGGTCCCTTAGATTCGGCTGACCCCGCTGCTCGGTCTGACCGCACTGCCGCTCTATCTGACTACGAGATTCGGTATAAAATAGCCGCGCACTAAAGACAAAGGGCCTGTCTGGTTGGAATCGCTCGTTGTCCGTGGGTTCGTTAAGGTATAGTCAAGTAGATTAAGATCTTGGGAAGACTGCCGCTAGTGATGCATTGGTGAACTCCGCTATTGAACGTAGACGGTAACTGTGTCATTATCTAGATAAAATTATTCATATATTTATTATTATTATTCTGAAATCTCAAACTGAGTAATTGATTATCAACTTTATATATACGAACTCATTATCAGCGTGATAGTGTATAAGTGAAAGAACTCTTAAAGCTTGTATACTAGGTCGTCTAAACACGCTGTGCAGATTGAGTTTAATGTTCATTTCTAAAGTCGTTTGATTATTATTAGAGTTATCGTTTACCTGTTAATAAAACAATTTATTTCACTACATTTTATACCTCTCGTGCGAGTTGCTAAGTTCACCCATAATTTCCTGTAGGTAGATACTTCGTCTGGTTAATATATGGCGGAGATACTACCTGCTAGATGATATATGGTAGAGACCGGTTTCGTGACACCGTAATAAAACTAACATTTTTGATTATTTTCACCAACAAAATCCGGAGGCCAATGGCATCAGGGCAGATTAGATTGTGGTAATTCAGATCTCTCATATTGCGTAGTCTTAATCACGGGGATCCGCCAGACAGGACCACTAATGGCGTTTGAGTTTTGTTAAGTTTGCAGCTGTTCAGTATAGGGCATCGGGGACACTTCTGTCGGTGGTCCCAATCCTGCATCGCGAGTTCTTAAGCGAGATTTTCGCGTTGGCAATCTGTGGTCTGGGTGTGTAGTTCAACTCCTGCCACTCGGTATCGCTCTTGCAGACGTACCGCAGAAGTCTCAGGTAGCTACATCATCTGTATCGCCGACCGGTTGTTCAAGTCGCTGGCCGAATCATCACGCCTTCACTCATCCACCGGTTTGGAATTCTCACGCATACAGGTAGGCAGACGTTCTCTTTCAGTCGCTCTTACTGTTCTACACTACCATCTTTATATTATTACCGATTCGCTTTCTAACGATTCTGTTACTATCTCTCTGTGAGGCCTTCGCTCAGACGTTTGTGCATAGTACGCACATTGTATGCAGATATACATACATTGCCATATCATCCAACGGTGATTTGATATAGCCGTCTCACAGCGCAATAGCAATTGTTACGTAGTAAGAGACATTGTGCACGGGGAGGGACTTGCTAACGGTCCCGCCACAGTGATTCCGCTAACGGGAATCGAACCCATACCTCTGCTCTGCAGAGCGCCCATTATAGCTCTTCGCGCTTTCGCTGAGCCACACATCCTCAGTGTAGGCCTATTGTTTCGCTGCCGGTTAATTTGCGTTAGGCTACGTACTGGCATTCAAGGGCGCTGACTGACTCCGCGCTGTCTGATATTTGCTGCGGCCAGTGTACGTAGATATATATATCTATTTATCAGAGGTCAGTTGTTGCTGCTCAATTGCTCATACTTCGCGGGGAAAACCACAAGCATTGTGCACTCGCATGGTTTGGTCATAGCGGTGCAACTGTTATGACGTAGGCCGTTCATTTATTTAGCGCCTATTTAAGCACTACCTTTGTTCAGTGATTAGCAATTTTCATGTACCAGTAATTATTCGAACTGGGCATATTGCATTTTACTATTGTTCAGGTGTGGTGTATTCTCTACACACACACACACACACACACACACACACACACACACACACACACACACACACACACACACACACGCACGCACACTTACCCATACACTTACACATACACTTACACACTACACTTACACATACACTTACACATACACTTACACATACACTTACACATACACTTACACTTACACATACACTTACACATACACTTACACATACACTTACACATACACTTACACATACACTTACACATACACTTATACAAACACACACTCTCTCACGCACGCACACAGATCTACATACAGAGACCTATATAATTCGCCGTTCGCTACGCTTTCGGTACGACTACTACAATTTTATAGAGACTACCGCAGAGTTCGAGGAATATTTTTACAGTTGTATAATCTTGGGGTGTATCGGGCCTAACTCGTCATTTGACTTCGTGATTAAGCAACCGTTTCGCTTAAGACTTGTTTTCGGTGATAGTCGTGTTAGCGTACGTGAATTCCTTGAGTGATTATAGGTTTGTGAGGCGAATTAGTTCGGTCTCTTGTTTGCCCTCGTGGAATACTACGTCATGGCTCTACGGCGTCCTTTTTCGCTTCATGACCCATCAACTTTTCTATGTATAAGACCGCCTGGGCGCACACGAAGCCACACGCAAGCAGCCGTGGCCGACTTACCAGCAGTTAATACTCGTCCGAGCTGCCTCTCCCCTCTTTCGTCATATGTTCCCGACTTTGGACTTGTCAGACCTGATCCTGCCTTCCGGCGGATCAGCCTTCATCCTCCTTCCCCTCCTCCGTTTACGGCCGAGCAGATTAACGAAACTTGGCTCAGACCTGAGTCCACGATTTCTTCTGTTTTGCCTGACGCCTCACCCCCTCCATCACCAGTCTTAGTGGCATACGACGACTCCTCCGTCCATGCTGGCGGTACCGCTCATTCAGACTACAACAGTCATGCTCTACTTTTTCATGCGTCGCCAATAGCCGTGACAGAACATTGGGAACGAGTTGGTACTCTTCCTTCTCCAATATACCACAGACCCGTTCTATCCACGGTACAATTCAATCCTTACACCACCACTTGCTCCCTTCCTCCACATCTCCGGTCGGCAAGGCATTCGGTAGATAATGTGTTTAATTTTCCGGCACTTAGTACCTTGCAAGACCAGCCCTTGTTGGTCCTGCCGACGACGATAGGCAATTATGCACCGGACATTGCGATAAGGTGTCCTTCTTCTGCAGCGCATACTGGGTCCATACCACAACAACAACCGCAACAGCAACGCATTCCCAGTTATCCATCGGCCCAACCTGTCTTGCTCATGTCTAATTTTCAGTCAGACAGAGAAAGGGATCGACCGATCGAGTTCTTAACTCCACTTCTAGTGCCAAACTCTGTGTGTAATCCCGTACCTGACGTCACACCAACGGTGCGTCAGTCCGAAGTAGGGGTGGCTTCTCGACCTCTGCAGTCAACTCCTTCACGCCGCGGTCATATTTCTAAGAGCTCTTTGTTCCTGCCCCCGGGTTTTAAAGACATGGCCGGAACTTGGTACAGATCGTTAAAATTAGACGACTCCACTGACTTTGACAAAGTAGCGGACATGTTTATAGCACGCTGGACGATGACTCACAAGCCGTGGTCGGAACTAGCCTCATTGTGGTCAATGAGTCAACAGACTGGACAATCAGCAAGCGATTGCATCGCCTCTGTCTTAGTAAAAGCTGAGCACTTGGGTGTAGATAGGAAATCGATCTTTTATGTTGCGCTAAACGGACTACGTCCGCAAACGCGCCAGGCTGTTCTAAACAAAGGCGCATCAGATATTGATGAGCTTTTAGAAGTCGCCAACTTGGTAGAAATTTCTACTGAATCAGAAGTTGCGGGAAGTAGTGAGATTCTTCAAGCGCTCGCTGATATGAAGTTAGAATTGATCAAAATACAAAAGAGCCCAGTAGTGCCTGTTAGGGATTCGGTTGGGCCACGTAAAGTAACATTCGCGTTAGCCTCGGACACCGAGCAAGATTCACAGGAGGCTCATTATCCGGAATGGAATGATGATTTGCAAGGCGACATTTGGTATGATACTAATCCCATTTTGCCTTCTGACCCTAATCAGGCATCCTCTCGTCCCGAAGCCCCATTTGGCACGAACATAGGATATAGAGGACAAATGCATAATTACCGTCACACATCATCTTCCCAAGGGTCGAGTTTATCTCCAGCTATCCCTGGCGTCTCTAGGCATAACAACTACCAATCATCTTACTCCCAGCAAGACCAGGTTCCTTCGTCCGCGTATCCAGCTCGTGGGTACAACGACAATAATTCCTCGCGGAATCCATCCCAGCGAACTAATGGCAATTCGTCGGGTCCGATGTTGCGACAACCTTTTCCTAAAGGTCAATTCTCTCAGAGTCCGCAACAGAACAATACCAGGATGCCATTAGCTCAGAAGTCTAGCTCTTTCGCACCTCGTTTTAACCGGCCTCAAGGGCAAGTCCCATCTCAGTCCTCTTTTATGAACGGACCGCCTTGTAACAATTGTGCCAGCTGGCATCCGCCACGCCGTTGTCCTGCATACGGGACACAATGTAAAAATTGCTCTCAGCTTCATCATATTTCTCGATGTTGTATGTCAACAGGGAGAGGGTCACAATGAGGGGACGAGTCTACTATGTCTCAACGAGACCATAGTAGACCACAGCGGTTGTATAAAGTTCGCAAAACTAAGGGTTTTCAGGGTACTTCCACAGTTGCACAAAGTGGTATATCACAGGACGTTCGTACAATACCAACAAATTTACATGATAGCACAGTACACAGCGAGGCCTCATTTGGTCGATTTCAGCAACCATGCCAGACGGCGCCACCCCAATTTCGAAAATCAAGAGGGCCATCGTCAGTGGTAACTCCTAGAGCGCCTTATGCAAGACACAATTTCAATGGTGCAGGCGAAATTTCTGCTTATATTTACGGTACACATCATCGATGTCTTATAGACACCGGTCCGCAGAGAAGCGTTATTTCTCAGCTTGCATTTCAGGCGTTACCAAAGCATCGTCAAATTCTAGAACCAGCAGAGACTGTGCAATTATGTGGTGCCAATAAAGAAACCTTAAACATACTAGGCCAAGTCTTGTTAGACATAACTCTTAACGGATTGACAGTACAATTTCCTTTTGTGGTAATCAAAGAGTTAGTTCACATGTACATTATTGGACAAGATATGCTAATGCAAACACAAGCAACAATCGATTACCAAACACGTACGGTGTGCTTTTACGATGGTTTAATCTCAGTGGGACTCCGAATAAGAGGCGAAGGACAAGAAAACGTTTTGCGTTTACAGTCTAATGTTTGTGTTCCACCTAAATCCGCCATTTTGGTGCCCATTCGTGTTCCTAAACGTTACGTAGATGAGTTTTCTATTGTACAGCCACTTCAGTTTGCGCCTAATCAAGAGTTTTTAGTTTGTAATTGCCTTGTAAAACCGAAACAGAATTCTTCATTTGTTAATATTTTGAACCCATTCAACCAAGACCTCCATTTGCTCAAAAACCGTCCCATTGCCTTGATTCAATTCGCTAATGGGAACTCTGTCGTTGCCGCCGATATCGCTGCTCAAGAACCTGCCCCCACTCCTACACGTTCACCAGATGTCGCAACACGAACCTCGGTACTCACAGAACTTGGCCTCGATCTCTCAAAAGGTGAATTGTCAGAAGACAATTTGGATCAGCTTACTGAACTGTTGTACCGTAATCGAGATGTATTTGCTGCCAAGTTGTCTGATCTACCGGGGACCACCTTGATATCACATGATATAGTCACTACTGGACCTCCTTGTCGCCAACGTGCCTACAGACATAGCCCAGAGGCAAGAAAAGAGATTGATCGACAAGTTAAAGAGATGTTGGACAATGATATCATCAAAGAGTCGTTTTCTTTATGACAATCACCCGTAATTCTAGTCTCCAAGAAAGATGACGCTTCGCCCAGATTTTGTGTGGACCTCCGGGCGTTGAACAGGCAAACTCAACCCCTTGTCTTTCCCTTACCAACTCTGCCGAGTGTTCTAGATGTCCTAGTTGCTGAACAACCACAATTTTATAGCGCCTTGGACATGAAGGCCGGTTACTGGCAGATTCCGCTGACAGAACGTGGAAGCCAATGCACAGGATTCGTCACGCATTCTGGCTCCTATTGTTTCAAACGCTTGGCGTTCGGGTTAATGAACGCTCCTAGTTCTTTTCAGCGTCTGATGCAAGCAGTATTTCGTGAACAATTAAATCAATACGTACTCTGTTATCTAGATGACATCTTAGTCTTCTCCCGATCGTTCAAAGACCATTTGTCACATTTACAGATAGTCTTTAACAAACTTAGAGACGCTCGGCTGCGATTACATCCGAAGAAATGTCAGTTGGCATTACGCCGTGTTAGGTTCTTGGGAAATATCCTGTCAGATAAAGGCATTTCTGTAGACATGGAGAAGGTGTCGAAGGTAAAGGCTTTTCCACGTCCTGAGTCTGTTCATCAGTTACGTCAGTTTCTAGGACTCTGTAATTTCTATAGGAGGTTCGTTAAAAACTATGCTCACATAGCTGCGCCTCTAAATGAGTTATTACGTAAGGACGTTAAATTTCTGTGGACTGACGCTTGTGAGTTGGCTTTCCAATCACTTCGTGGCGAGTTGTCCAGAACGCCAACCCTAGCTTTTGCGAGAATGGATAAGGAGTTCATCCTTCACGTAGATGCTTCGTCACAGGCAATAGGATACATTCTTAGTCAACTGGATGACCTGGGCCGCGAGGTCCCTCTCGAATTCGGTGGGAGAAATCTCCGAGCCTCTGAACGATCGTATATGGTCACAGAACTGGAGGCGTTGGCTCTGGTGGAGGCTGTCAGAAGCTTTCATCCGTATCTCGTTGGGCGCAAATTCTCCTTGTTTACAGACCATTTGTCGTTGCGTTGGTTACAAACTATCTGAGCGTCAACTCAAGGTCGTCTTGCCCGTTGGAGTTTATTATTACAAGGGTATGATTTTTCAATCAGCTATAAGCAAGGCAAAACAAATCTCGCCGCTGATGCTCTGTCTAGAATGGACCATGAAACACCGCCTGAATTAGAGTCGGATGATGTATTTCTCCAAGACGACATTTATCTCAGACCTATGGCTGCGCCGCCCCAACCACTGACTACAGACATGCCGTTTGACAATAGTGTACCGTTAAACGTGGTAACGCCACTTCAACAGGCCCGTGCCGAGGAGGGCGTCTCAACTACTGCTGATACCGAAACTGATCTTATCGACTTTGACTTATTTGATGAATCGGTCATAATTGACGCTCAACAACGGTGCCCAGAATTGCTTCCGTTACTGCAGTATCTGGAGTCAGACATCTTACCGCCTGAAGACGTGTCTGCAAGACGCATACTACTTCTGGCTGACCAATTTTCAGTGACCGATGGAGTGTTGTATCATCTATTTCAGCCTAGAGCCAAAGACATAGGGATAGCCAAGCCTTTAACTCGTCAGCTGGTAGTTCCTGTTTCTCTCCGAAGCAAAGTCTTAGAGGCTGCTCACGATCAGATGGCTCATGGGGGTCAAGACAGAACTTACTTAACGTTGAGGACTAGGTTTTATTGGAAGCATATGTATGCAGATTCAGTTCGTTATGTGACGTCATGTGTTACTTGTCAGCAAAGTAAACGACCACACGCAGCGACCAAAGCTCCACTTCATCCATTGCCAGTCACTGATATCTTCGCCCGATGGCACATAGACTTTGCAGGACCGTTACCAGTGAGTCCTACTGGCAACAAATACATTCTGATGTGTGTGGATTCTCTTTCCAAGTGGCCGGAATTGATCCCTGTCAAGGATCAAAGTGCAGTTACAGTTGCAAATGCGCTGTATGACCATATTTTCACTAGATTCGGACCGCCACACTCATTACTTAGTGACCGTGGTACTTCGTTTTTGTCAAAGATTGTCGAAGACTTGTGTAAGCGTTTCAAGGTCAAACGAATTTTTACCTCTAGTTATCACCCTCAGACGAACTCCACAGTCGAAAGGGTTTGGTCAGTTTTGTGGGCAGCGTTACGTTCTTACTGCGTTGATCAAACTGATTGGGAGAACCACCTAACGAGCATCGCCTTCGCTTTACGAAGTACGCCCTCAGCCAGCACGAAGTTTAGTCCTGCCATGATTCTGTATGGCAAAGACATGGAGCTGCCAATACAGGCGGCGTTGCTGCCTACTTCTACAGGTCGTGTGGGCGTTGATGCCTTCATTCGTCAGTTGTTGCCAAGGTTACGGGTAACTAGGCAAGTTGCTCTAGACAATATACAGGCTGCCCAACAGACATATAAGAAATTCTATGACCAAAACCAAAGACCATTGGTTTATCAGACGGGTGATGTCGTATGGCTACATTCAAGTTACAATCCGAAAGGTGTTTGTCCAAAGCTTCGGCGTAAATTTGAAGGCCCATTTTATATAGTGAGTCGAGCTTCAAATGATACCTATAGAATTCGCGATGTAGCGACGAATCAGATGGTATCATCAGCAGTTCATGTCAACAGACTTCGGTTGCATGTTAATGATCAAGAATTGCTTTGGGAAAAGTACCATGATCTCATGGGTCCAGCGGCTCAGCAAAATAGCGACATTGTCGACGAATCTACAGACCTAGTTTTACCATCAGCCGCCGAGGCTTCGTCGGACGCGCAACCTGCCACGTCCGCCTTAGACGTTGCAGATCTTCAAGAGGGCGAGCCGGTATTGTCCAATGACGTATCTGCACCGTCGCCGTCTCAATCGGCGTCTACTTCCAACGACGCTCCTCGTGAATCACCTCTTCCAGACCAGCCAGATTCGTCGCGGTCTCCTTCACCTCCCATAGCGACTGATGGCTTGGATGGGGACCCTAATACTGCTAGGAGTAGTCAGCCGTGGTTTCCCGCGGATAAGTTGTTGAAATGTAAAATTACAGATGGCCGTCGAATGTATTTAGTTAAATGGTCAGATACCAAATGGCCGCCATCATGGGAGTCTGAAAAAGATGTGACCCCAGCTTTAAAAGATACATTTCATTCGGCGTATACTTGTTCTAGTACAAAACGCAAAACGGGTTCGCGTCCGAACAAATTTATTAGTATTCTTATATCCATCGGAGATTTTTATTAATGCGGCGATCTCCTCCAAACTAATCTTTTCTTTCTTATTATTATTTCATCGTAGAGTGCCTAGGCTTTAACATTTTGTTTTCCAGATCAATCTTTCGGTTATAGACTTATTTTGGAAAACGGGTACCCTTTTTCTTTCCAGAATAGTTTCATCTAGTTTATACCGAGGGCTTTTTCCGACGCAATGTATCTACAAAGGGTTTTTCTATTTACACGGGTTTTTATATTTACAAGCGTTTTTATATTTACAAGGGTTTTTATATTTCTAAGGGGTTAGTGCAATTTCAAACTTACATTGACAATTTGTCAAACTCTTTATGACCGTAGTTTGATCTCTAATTCGTTACTTATTTGGAGTCTACTGAAACAGATGTTTAACTTTTATCTTATTGCTCGTATCTTCAACCTAGTGTTGTGCTTGACCTTGTGTTACGGGTATTTTCTTGACTTCTAGTCATGCTGCACAGTTCTTATCTTTATAGGGTCCGATATATCGATTATCCTCTGGTGTTATGGTGTTTGATGCTTCGTGTATTTACGCGTGTTTTTTGCTTTGCGCTTCAGGTTTGGCGCGTGTTTCTCGTGTGTTTTGGGGTTTTTTTTCTCTCTATTGAGCTGCCTTTTCGTATAGGCGTCCTCATAGACGTTTGGCTTAGTATTCGTTTTAATTTTCGTCCTACTTTTCGTTTTCGTCTTAGTTTTCGTCTTAATTCTCGTAGTTTTAGAATTAACTTCCTTACTTTCGTTTTAGTTTTCGCTGGAATTTTCCTTCAATTTCGTCTTCAATTCTTCCTTTCGTGTTTACTTTCGACTGCTCGTGCGATTTAACGCTTATTAGTGTGTTTTTTGTTATTGATCTTATATTAGGATTGGTATATAGAATTAGGATTGGTTTATTGGGTTGACAATAGTTTATGCCAACCACTGTTTCGATTCACTCATTGTTCCTATCGCATTACTTTTCTCTTATGTGTTCTAGCATTCTTCTGTTGATCGTTTTAAGCTTATGTCGGCTTTTGCTAATGATTATGCTTGTTTTCTGTTTTTTGCTCACGCGGGACGAGGCAGCTACGTGGCGCTGAACAATGATCAATCGGGACGCGAATACGGTTCATCTACTCAACCGTAACTCGGGCGTTCTGCCGCCTTCGGTCTCTGGATCATTGCTATTGCGACGGACACACTCCGTTCACTTTCGTGCCGTCGCTGCGTTGTTTTCTCGCCACGTTTGCCGAATCCTCAGTTGTCGCGTGCTCCCATATTATTTCTTAGCCTACTATTTTCCCACTTCGTTATTTGTGTGTTTTTATCTTTGCTATCGTTTTCCTAGGATTTCGTCTCAGTGTTCATTTTCCATTAGGGTCATGTCGTACTCTCATGACCAGTTACGTTTTGTTTTAACGGTTTTCTATCATTTCTTTTTATTTTTAGTGGATTTTTCACCAATGCAGTCTATTTTGGGGGGGGGGTCCCTCTAGTTCTTTTCCTTTGTTTTTGCAAAGCCCGGAGGCTTTGTTCTTCGGGGCGTGGGGGATTATCATAGGGTCAATATAATGCTATGTTATAGTTAGACAGACCACTCCAGGGAGGCATTGCTTAAGACTAGATCTGGGTCACTATAGGTAGTCATTGCTTGTGCACTAGTGATGATATTAGTTGGTCTGACGGCCTGTATTTTTAGTAAAGGTATTCGGCCGGCTTCAGAGGTCAAAACTAGGGGCTCGTTGAATACATTGTCGGTGGTGTTCTTATATCTGGTTGGTCAGAACTGGGTGACCTGGCAGTCTGTTTCACAGATCAGGCTTACTAGAGGAACAGTATTCTTGGATCAGGTCCCTTAGATTCGGCTGACCCCGCTGCTCGGTCTGACCGCACTGCCGCTCTGTCTGACTACGAGATTCGGTATAAAATAGCCGCGCACTAAAGACAAAGGGCCTGTCTGGTTGGAATCGCTCGTTGTCCGTGGGTTCGTTAAGGTATAGTCAAGTAGATTAAGATCTTGGGAAGACTGCCGCTAGTGATGCATTGGTGAACTCCGCTATTGAACGTAGACGGTAACTGTGTCATTATCTAGATAAAATTATTCATATATTTATTATTATTATTCTGAAATCTCAAACTGAGTAATTGATTATCAACTTTATATATACGAACTCATTATCAGCGTGATAGTGTATAAGTGAAAGAACTCTTAAAGCTTGTATACTAGGTCGTCTAAACACGCTGTGCAGATTGAGTTTAATGTTCATTTCTAAAGTCGTTTGATTATTATTAGAGTTATCGTTTACGTGTTAATAAAACAATTTATTTCATTACATTTTATACCTCTCGTGCGAGTTGCTAAGTTCACCCATAATTTCCTGTAGGTAGATACTTCGTCTGGTTAATATATGGCGGAGATATATACCTGCTAGATGATATATGTAACATCAGATGGATTAGTTTTAGAGGTGTGCTTATAAAATCACCACCTTTACATTGTTTAACTGTATTTTTGTGTCTTTTAGAGCCGTTCGTGAAATTTACATGTTAGTTTCCGTTTATTAAAATCACCATAACCTAATTCATTATTGTTACTCGCTGAATTCAATCACAGTTTAATCTCGGAACAAGTAAAATTCTTGCCAGGCCGCATACTGCAATTCCCTAGTAATTTATTCAAATTCGAATCAAATTATTATCCATATTATTGCTGTTGATTGACAGTTTCGTTTAATTATTCAATTGCTGGTGTTGTGCCTTATGTCGTCGAATACGTCATTAGTGATTATATAAAAATAACAGATGGATAGATAATATTAGATGCATATATAACAGTAGATTTATAGAATAGATAACTGCCGCTAAGGTGAGAAGTGGACTTGAAAAATTGAACAATGGAGAAATTCATTTCTTCGTACCCATCTCCGCCAAATGGCATGGCTGTGCAACTGATTATGATGATCATGCCATAGGAACGACGCAAACTGCTCAAACTGATTTCTGTCAACAAAGACGC
This sequence comes from Bimastos eiseni, assembly GCA_959347315.1. Classification (NCBI taxonomy): domain Eukaryota; kingdom Metazoa; phylum Annelida; class Clitellata; order Crassiclitellata; family Lumbricidae; genus Bimastos; species Bimastos eiseni. The sequence goes on along the minus strand of OY365819.1, from coordinate 2,194,130 downwards.
CCTTTACGTCATACATTCAATTTAAACAACGATGCCAGGTGACGGGACCTTATTGAGGGTACGGGTATCGAACTCGATCCCTCTGCTCTACCAATCACCCTACAGTCAACCTCTGCTATACAAAGTGGTTGAACGAAGAGAGCGCAGTTGACCAAATTCACGTAATTATTTTCTTCGTACCCATCGCCTCCAAAAGCCCCCTAGCGTCGAGCGAGTGCACTCCACTGAGAACTGCTTCAACTTCCGATTTGCTGACAGGACACGCGACGCAAATACAATAGCTTCAGTTGAGTGTGGCAGTAACAACCGAAATCTTGAACTCAACGCCTCGTTGAGTCAACGTCCAATGAAACACGCGACGCGTATAATCAAAGGCGTGACTTAACTTTCAAATCTATCCGACTCCCCTTCCCCAGCAACACCATGGGTCTTCCTTCACGTTGTCTGTTCTGCGCTTGAATTCTGGTGGGTGGATAACATAGTGAGATTGTTGTCCATTCAATCTTAGGGGTGCGCATTGGTCTAGTGGTTAGAGTAATGAACTGGTATCTGGGAGATCGTGGGTTCGAATCCACACCAGAGGAGATCTTTGTAATCGAGAGTTCTACGAAACTCTTGTGTCCCATGTGTTCAATAACTCACGCAATGGCCTATCAGGTCCTCCAGCCTTCAATAGTCATTTTTTTCTTTTCTTAAACGACACTCCCTTGACAGCTGCTCTGGTCCTCCATGCCTGCCGAAATCGAATTCATAAATTACGCTTGTAGCTATGTCGGTACAAATATTTCAATATGCAGTTTAAAAAGTGGTGTGTGTGTTTCACTTCCAGCGCTTCCGATACAATGACCAGTCCTAAGGCCGAAGAAGGGAGGAGGGCGACTATAATTATCAATTATGACACAGTGTCGTTAATCAACAAATAACGATTGGGTCTTGTAGGCCTATTGTCGATGCTTATCTCTTAAAGCTGTGGCATGCTGGGATTGATATGATTCGCCGAGACATCTGCGAGTTATTGATTGTTACCTTTGAAAATATTTGCGATCAAAGGTAATAAATCAATCCACGCGCTTATCGACCAGTTGGTTTTTCGGTGGGCATATATTAGCGACATCTCACGACAACATAATGCCATATACGTCGGCGGAAATACTTTTAACAGTGATTACTGTATGGCAGAACTCGGCATAAGCGGTCTTACGTTGGTCAGTTGCTAACATTGAGTCGCAACTAAGATAGGATTCTTATTTATACGGTCAGCGCTTAGAGCATTGTATCAATATTTAGGTTGCCTAGCAGGCATATAAGTAGCGTCAGTTGGACTAGTTTTAGAGGTGTCTAAATGACGCTTTGACCTTGTCATTATTTACTATATTTTTGAGGTTGATAAAATTTTAATTGCTATTTATTACAATTATCATGATCGTTTCGTTTAATTATTCTATTATCGCTGTTGTACTTTTGTCGTCGTATCCGTCATTACTGATGACAACGTATGACATAATAAAGGTCAGCAAATAAGTTGGTATTTTCTGAGTAGTTATTCTCTTTTATATGAACGACTGCAATCGCAAGGCACGTAGGTCTACAACCAAACATTTACCACATACGCGAAACAAAAGCTTAATAGTAGAAGAGTTGAGTAAATGACAAGAGATGAATCTCATAAGCGATTCATACTCTTATAATTACGGCATCGTTATAATAAATCCACAGCGGGTAAAGTCATCCGCCCGAGGGACGACCCCATTGCGGGCACGTAGCGCACGTTGGTACAAATGGTAAGCCGAGGCATTAATCGGTGGAAGCAAACCTCCTAGAATGTGGTCGGAGTTTGTTGCAATGTCAACAGTTGAAATGAAGCTAGACGCAGTGATGCTGATGATGTTAACGCTCAACCTAACTTGAGGAATACATAAACCTTCGTAGACATACGCTTTCTGGTTACAAAGTGCTCTTTAATACTTCATGAATACGTTAAGTAACTACTACAACTCAGGCCACAGCCTATCTACGTATGCCACCGTCTTATAAGACGCGGTTTAAACTAATATGGCCTACATGGCTTATTAGACACCTTTAAAAAACTTTGACTCCTCTTTATAAATAATTCTCTTTCGTCAGTATTTATATGTTACCCCAAGCCATCCAACTGCAAGAGTCCCTACCCCTGCTAAGGAATAGAGCAGCTCCGAAGACTTTTTATCACACTGAGTTGCTATGCTGATACTATGACAACACAACGAGATCAATAAAGTTGTGTAAAATCTTTTCAAATCTTTTCAAATCAACGTCACGTCATTTGAATCCAAATTATGTCGATGCACAATCCGCAATTCTCACTTTGAACACCTTTAACCACCTAACCCTGGCCCTAGCCCTAACCCTAACCCTAACCCTGACCCTAACCCTGACCCTAACCCTAACCCTAGCCATAACAATCCGCAATTCTCACTTTGAACACCTTTAACCACCCTAACCCTAGCCTTAGCCCTAACCTTAACCCTGACCCTAACCCTGACCCTAACCCTGACCCTAACCCTAACCCTAACCATAACAATCTGCAATTCTCACTTTGAACACCTTTAACCACCTAACCCTGGCCCTAGCCCTAACCATAACCCTGACCCTAACCCTGACCCTAACCCTGACCCTAACCCTAACCCTAACCCAACAATCCGCAATTCTCACTTTGAACACCTTTAACCACCCTAACCCTAACAATCCGCAATTCTCACTTTGAACACCTTTAACCACCCTAACCCTAACCCTAACCCTAGCTCCTGTACGGGAGAATGTAACCGAAAGAACCCCCTCTAAGCAGAGCAAAGGTTGCGACAACACCGGGAATTCAATACCGGCTGACATACATGCAGGCATGATCTTTGCACTGAAGGAAAGGAGATGCAGATTGAATACAACAAGTGAAATGAATCCAACGGGCTTGGCGATCGTTATTGTTGCTGGATCTAGAGTTTAACGACAGCTTTTGACAACAAATGACCATGCCATCGATTTAAGTTTGCTTGGGGAACAGAATAGAAAGGAACGCAGCTATATACAAATACTCATCTACTGTTTAAAGACAACTTCTTTTGCGGCGTCTGCAGCGACTCATGTTGCTGTATCTAGGTCTCGCTCTAAGGGTTGATTGCCGCGGTTGTGTTTATCCTTCTGAAGCTGTTCTACGCTAATTGGACTAGGGTCAGCATTTTTGAACGAATTCCAGGACGGGACCGTCAAGTGCCTCGTTGACCAGAAGCGTCCATTTATGAATGGTGGCACTGAAAAAACGTTTGATCGAGTTGCAATGTATTGGCTAGTAGGTCTTACGCAGCATATTACTGCTTTCTTTTGTAGGCCGATTGTAATGTTTACATTCATTGTTCCCTTTAAACTGTGCATATTGTGACTGCGTATTGCGTTGAAACACAGTGTCCCAAAGGGCTGTCCATTTCGCGCTGCAACGAGAGGCACTAGACAATGAAAATCCGTGTGCAATAATTGAATTCCGGATCGAATGATAACGTCGACGACAACGATGATGATGAATGATGACGTAGTTCGTCTTATGGTCTGAGCACATAGGTCGATCAATCATCGAGTCGCACGTTTAAGTCAACAATCAATCATTCAATCATTCGATCAATCAATGAATTGGTTCACTTTGTCAAGTACGTTTAACTACTCAACGCTAAGGACGCGTGGACTATTGTTAGTCTTTCTGGTTGTATGTACGACTGGGTGTGTCCGGGTGTTAGCATCTTTGTGTTTGTCCATTTGTCTGTGTGCCTGTCTCTGTCTGTCTTTCTACGTCTCTCCACCTAACTCTATCAAAATTTGTCTATCTCAGTGTTCATCCGTCCGTCCATCTATCTGTCTGTATCTGTGCTTTGTCGTGTCTCTGTATGTATGCATGCCTCTGTTTGTCTTCGCGCGCTAGTGTGCATTTTGTCAGTAAACTAATTGGAACGTGCGTCTCTGTCTGTCTATTTATATCGTCGTGTCCCTGTTTGTGTATTTCTATCCGTCTGTCTGTCTGTCTGTCTGTCTGTCTGTCTGTCTGTCTGTCCACCCAGAGTGGTACGGGTGAGGGAGTATGGGTCACTCCGTCGAGTGTCATTTACCCTTATCTCCGGATTACACGATCCGCGTTGGAGACAAATCCTTTTGCGTACAAAGAGAGATTGGAGCAACGGAGGGTAAAGCCAATGCGCTGGCTTCCTGTCCGACGGGTCTTTCTTCAACTGGAGGTCTCGGGCACGATGCGATGTGGCTCAGACATGAACTGTTTGGTTACATTTTGAAAGCAAATGATTGATGACATCGTGTGAGCTTATATATGCGCGAACGTGTTTCTGTTTACGTATGTGTTTGTGTATGTATGTGTGCTTGTGTATGTAGGTATGTATGTGTGCCTGTGCGTATATGTGTATGAATATGTATGCGTGTTTGTGTGTGTATGTATGTGTGCATGTATGTCTGTTTATGCTTGTATGTATGTGGGTGTTCAAATGTGTATACTTGTGTATGTCTTTATGCATGTATATGTATGCGTGCCTATGTCTGCATGTGTGCATGCATGTATGTTTATTTCTCTGTTCATGTATGTGCTGTTGTGCGTGTATATATATATGTGTGTTTCAGTGTTTTTGTGCATGTATGTCATTGTATATGTGTGTGCAACTACGTGTATGCTTGCGTGTTTGTACGTGTGTATGTGTGTGTGTGTATTTGTATGTGTGTGTATGTGTGTGCGTGTATTTGTATGTGTGTGTATGTGTATTTGTATGTGTGTGTATTTGTATGTGTGTATATTTGTATGTGTGTGTATTTGTATGTGTGTGTATTTGTATGTGTGTGTATTTGTATGTGTGTGTATTTGTATGCGTGTGTATTTGTATGCGTGTGTATTTGTATGTGTGTGTATGTGTGTGTGTGTGTGTGTATTTGTCAGTGTATTTGTAGGTGTCTCTTTATGTACCTGTATTTCAGCCGCAGGTGATTATTTTCATTACCTTTCCTCCATGGGAAGGTAGGTGTTTTCTTTGAACGCTCTGAATAGTAGCGCAAGAAAATAGTTGGAAATTAGCGGAAGTCCGTTGTAATAACTTCCACACCAATGACGTGCGTTGGCGTCTGGTTTTTTTGGTTCTATTTATACAGAGCAGTTTCATCACAATTACAAACAGTGATTCATCAAAGATGAATGCGTAAGTATGTAGGTAAGAATGTCTGCACGCATTAAAATATCTGCGCTTCTACTATGTGTACATTTTTTTCTGGTAATTTATATGGCGCCTATCAAGACGTCTCACAATCGCTGAGCACCTCCGTGCTATCTTATAAGTGCTAAAATCTAAGGTTACTACCGGTCGGCCCACGCATGCGCGTAGAACAAAGCAGCTGTTTGAGTTACATCGATAACGACCAACAATGACAGCTGAAATCGTGAGTCTATAAACTCAACATTTGTAAAGTGCAACTCGAAAGCCAAACACAGGGCACCAGCTTATTTACGAGCGCTTCTTCAGTGGTAGAGAATGGAGAGTTAAGGGGACAACGAGGCTGAATGAACGATTCGGTTGACATTCCTATACGTAAGCAACTATGGTTTAGTCCACCTCGTATCGCTTCTGCACTCAAGAGGTTATCTCGGTCTGTTTATATTCCCTTCAATTTTTACCCACTTGCAAGACACTCTTAATCGTGTTGCGGGGTGCGCAACAATTTTAACGAGGGAAACGAACTCTTGATTATAAAGGTGTCAGATGCCTTCGCGTTGCAATGTCCCACTGGTTGAATAGTCACATTATCGCTCTGTGCGGGAGTTCTTGGACTATCAAGAATCTATGAGAAAGAATTTCAATCCGTATCCATTCCCAATGAAGATCACTTTGTTTTCAGATAACAGAGAGGAAGGAGAGCGTATTGATACATTCTTTTATGTAGCTGCATTTTGACAATACTGTGTTATGATCATTAGCGTTACCCTCCTCCTTTATCCAGGCTTTGGACTGGCACTGCCAGAGTGCAAGCAGTGCTCTTTAAAGCCTTGCATTCCTCCCATGAATAAATTTAAACGCACTTGCAGGTTTTGTCAACATTGTCCGATCTGCAATGGTGGTAGTTAGTACCAAGCGCGAAGATGAGGGAAGAGCGACGTTAATCATACTTGTTATGACATAACGTTGTTAAACAGCAACTGGTCAACAAATTATCTCAAGATCAAGGTTGTCGTAATTCTCTGTGTCCGTCCATTCGTCCGTCGGTTGGTCGATCGGTGGGTGACTCAGTCAGTCAGACAGCCAGTCAGTCAGTCAGTCAGTCAGTCAGTCGGACGGTCGGTCGGTCGGTGGTCGGTCGGTCGGTCGGTCGGTCAGTCAGTCAGTCAGTCACTCAATCAGTCAGTCACTCAATCAACCAATCAGTCAATCATTCAATCAACAACTCAATTAATCAATAAATACATAAATAAAATATTGATGATGATGATGATGATGATGATTATCATAATACTGAAAATGATTATAATAGTAATAATACTAACGATAATGATATTATTTATCATCAGAATAATAATTGTAATAATAATAAAAAATGATTTATACAGCGCTATAAACCGGTCGACAACAAAAGCGACTCTTCATTGAAGTGGGCGCCTAAAATCGAATAATATTCCTCGCAGATAATATCCTCGTTTCAAGCAGACCATAGAAGTCATTCGTTTAGCCATCGCTATTAGATTAGCTTTGACGGTAGTGGACAGCAAAGAGCCATAATTGGATTCTATGACCCATTGTTTACGACCTAAAACGTAATCGGGAGGTTCAATGCGATTGATGTCGAGTGCTTGACAGAAATCGGCTTTTGAACACGGGAAGCCATTCCGGGGTAATACATAGCAATGCGATTTAACGCAATACACCGTGTCTAATCATCTAATGTGATAGAATACACCATTACGTAATGTTACATAATACACCATTACCTAATGTTACGCTATCGATATGCAATACGGCTATACTATATCTTTGGCGATGCGTTTGTCGCCGAAGGTCCACTCAAATTTTATGCTCGCCTTAAAACTGTTCTTTTCAGCCGTGTTGGGGTTGGGAGCGCTCCTGAGTAGTAACAATGAAGAAGCGCTATATAAATCTTCGTTATGAGTCAACTGTAAAATGTAATCCAACCAAGGTTTCTTTAAAACTCAGCGACCATACGATAGAACAATGACACTGAGCAATATAGTGAGTAAAGGACTTTCTCAGGATACCTGCAAGGTGACCGTCTGATTTCTGGTTCTCTCTGCTCTAAGTAAACGCCTTTAAAATTAGTTAACTTAGCTCATAAAATCATCAACCGCACACAATTTATTTGCAACTCATACCTAGAATTGTTACAACTCTTGACGTCGGGAGAATTTATTTCTAACAGTTCTTACTGTTCGGGAGAAATAGTGCATTTCTGTAATTTGGAATATAATTAGTTACTGTATAGTTGATCCTGATACACGGTCTCATAAGTGATGATAGTATTAGGTAGTATTCTTAGTTTAATGACTCTGTGTAAGATTCCACGGTATTTGATTGTTTTTGATACCAAAGCACCCTATTATTATTATTCAACAGTTTAACGACATCTTATAGCAACACAGGCTGTTGACGTCTTTAAAATTTGTTACATTTCAGTTCAATTTCGTATATAGTTTTAATCATTTATCTTTCTGTTTTCTTTCTTTCTTTAGTCTTTCTGTTTTCTTTCTTTCTTTAGTCTATTTGTCTTCTTTCTTCCTTTGTGTTGTTATTGATTCCATTATTATTTAACAATGTAATTTAATTATAACATAATTATAAGATATTATGAATTATAATATTAAACCTACAATTATTATTTTTATACATCTATAAACCACTATAATCTGTATGCATGCTACTGAGATCACATGAGTTAATTGATATGCGTCAGCCTGATAAACACCCTTTTACTGTCTCTGGTACATGTAGGGCGAGTAACAGACTTAAAAGAGGTGTTTAATGTATTTTACAGTTAGTTGTATTTATTGATACAGTTACTTGACATTATGTAGGCCTTGATATGTGTTTTCGTAATTGACAACACCAGTTGCAGTTCCAGCAGCGACGCTGCATGACTGTAGTAAAGATCCTTGGCGTTGCCTTCCTTCTTAATCCAAACTGCTAACTGGAAAATTCCAGAGTCCAGACCGTAGTTAGCGGTTTACTATTGACCAACGAAGTACTAAATGAGGCATTGCCCTTGGTATAGTCTTGCAGCACCAACTATCTGCTGTATAAAAGAGGTGTTATTTGTAGCTAACAGTTCTGGCCATTCACTTATAAGACATGACAAGGTGTACGAATAAAGGTGGAACAGCTACCCAGGAAACAGAGGAAACGGAGGAGGAATTGAGGTCAGAGGTAAAACAGGGTAGGCTCTAATGTGATGTCGAAAACTGATGGAAGGAGTATATGGATGAACTCAAAAGAACGGAAGATGGAGAACTCCAGGTATGAAACAGGTGGAGGAGGAGGAGGAAGAGCATAGATGAGGAGGAAAAAGAAGAGCAAGAGAAAGAAGAGAAATAAGGAAGAAAGCAGGAGTAGGAGGAGCAGGAGAAAGAAGAGGAGCAGCAGGAAGATGAGGAGGAGGAGGACGAGGAGCGGGAGGCAAAGAAACAAAGGTAAGTTTGCACTTTACTGAACCGCATGAAAATGTATATATACACACAATGTACACACATACACGTGAAAAATTTATTCATATGGTCATATAGCTTTTTTCTTCCTTTTTTCATGAAGGCTCTTTTTTTGACCGTGTTGGTTCTTTTCTTATTTTGTGTTTTCTGTCATGAAGGTTTTCCTATCTTATTTAGAGCGCCAGTCTCAGTTCACGGGATTTAGTTATCGGTTTAAAAGTGGAGGACTTATATAGGATTGAAGAGCAACATTTTAAAGGTGTCTAACAACTAATGGCTTTTTAAACAAAGGACTTTTTTGTCTCTGTTGGTGCGTCAATAAATCTGGAGAAATAGGAGACTTATATAGGCTAGTATGACAATGTTCAAAAGGTGTCTAACAATACATTTATTTATCTATCCGTCTGTTTGTCTGTTAGACATCAAAAAAGTCATTAGAGCTTTGCTGAGAGAGCAGAGAATTTGAAGGAGAAGAAGCCGGAACAAACATCGAGTTAAATAATAGGATTAGCGAAGTGATAAAACTTTACCGTTCCATTGGAATCCATTTTCTTTTCCTGAGCGATCGATGCTACGAATTCGGTGACATTATTATTCTGTTGAGAGGAATCAAAGGTCGAACAGATCGCCTGATATATGATGGATCGGTCGGCTAGTGTTCCGCCATTTCAATCCGAGCGCCAATGTTTCAATGCAGCGTCTAAATATTTTATTTTTATCTCTCTGCTTTCTTTTTCACTACCTCTTCCCTCTGCCTCTCTCTCCCTCTTTACCACTATCGCTCTGTCGGTCTCCCCTCTCTATTTGTCTATCTGTCTGTCCGTCTGTCCATCCGTCTGTCTGTCTATCAGTTAATCTGTCTGTATGTCTAGTAAACTCGTTTTGCCTCTCTTTATCTGTCACTGCTTCATTCGTATTCTTTATTCACTCTCTCTCTCTCTCTCTCTCTCTATCTCTCTCTCTCTCTCTCTCTCTCTCTCTCTCTCTCTCTCTCTCTCTCTCTCTCTCTCTCTCCCTTTCTTTCTCTCTCTTTCTCTATCTATGCTTCCGTAATTTCATGTCTATCTTTGCAACTGTCTGCATCCCTTCAAGATTCCCGTTTCCTAGTATGTGTTGGTATTTGTGTCTCTCAGTTTCTTTGACTACCTTTTAGTCATTCTTTGTGTACGTGACTTTTTCTGATACTAGTCTTGCTGCGTGTTTTGTCTCTAACTCTGCCTCTGTTTCTTTCTCGTTGTCTGTCTGTCTGCTTGTCTGTCTGTCTATTTCACTGTATACCTTTCTGTCTCACTCCTTCGTCTTTTTCCTGTTTCTCAATCCTACACCAACCCTCTCTCTTTTTCCTTCCGTATAATATATCCCTCTACACTCTCACCTCTCTCTCTCTCTCTCTCTCTCTCTCTTTCCGTCTATCCAATCCTCTACTCTCCACTTGTAATTCACAATAGTCAACCGTTCTATAAATCTTGACTTTCGCCACTGAATCCGATCTTCAAGTGGTCAAAGCGCCGTCTCCCTCTCTGCAGCTAATCAACTCTGTCCACATACCCTAGGTCTCCGCCGATCGTCCGCCGACCGATGATTGCCACCGCCCGCCGCAGAGGATAAGGCGGGAGCGCCGCCAAGATGGACGCTCAGGTCCTCGGGTTGCCGTTGGTGTAAGCGCTATTCCTATGGTTATTGGTGTGATGCAAAATGATGACTGGGCGAAAAGCGTTCCGGGGCATATCGAAATGCGCGCTCTATATCTCTTCAGCCTCTTTCGCTACTCTCATAACCTGATTGTTCCTGTGTTGTCTTGCCCACAGGCATCGCTTCTGAATGGTTCACACTACTAGCGGAGCTCTACAACTGCTTAAATGAAATGCAATGGTTATTTTATGAAGCATACTGCATGTGCTATTAAATAACCAACTTTGGTGGCATGCTCATTGGTTCTTCTTACCTATAAATGCTTCTTCTGTATATTTCTTAACAATAGGGCGGATAATATATCTTTCTGTCTAAACAAAGTGGAACGTTCTGGCTAAGGATGAGGGCAACTCTAATCGGGCTTCTTATGACGAAAAGTCATTAAAAAGAACGTAATTAATAAACAAATGCAAGAAGAACAGCTTCATAAATTATTATCTTAGCTTACGCTGTGTAACGCCATATGCGAACGGTGAAAACCGCTAGGAATAATTACACACCTCTTTTAAGTGTAATATTTGTTCTATAATAACAGAGGGAACAGCTAGGATCAGTTAAATTTCTTCTAAAATAGTGTAGTGACAACTGAAGCTGGTACCCCATTGTTGATGTGTATAACCCTCCTCCACGGTTCGAACTCTGGCAGCACCAGTTTCAATGGAAGAAGGGCGATATCAAATTTCTGAATAAATTAAGACTTCGCGCTGGTAAATTCCGATATTATAATTTTATGGTCACTGAGTATTATCGAGTATCAATGAGTAGTCTTCAATAGTTTTTTCTCGAATATCACATAATATGTTTTTCCTAAAACCATCGGAATAACCATTATTTGTTGGATAATCTAGCCTTCCAAATAACGTCAGACTAATTTATGCAAAAAAATCGCCACATGTCGCATATTATTGCATAAACAAGCAGTTTTTGCATACATTTTTTGGAAAGTTTCAGGAATTGGCATATTATTACAGCATTTGCAAGTAGTGAATGTCGCTTGTTGCACCTCAACGCTGTAACGAGTGACAGATTTATATGGGTTCGGTGGCAACGTTTTAAAGGTGTCTACAACACTTGCGGGCTAGGCGTGTCGATTTTAAAGCCACACAAGTGTAATCCCGTCCCATGGAGCCACTTGTTGGACGGCCCCTTGAAATCCCTCATTGCCCGGATCTGATTTGGCAGAGCGGTTGGTTGCTGCCTTGCAAGGTCGATCCATGACAGGCGTTAAGACGTCCGTTGTTCCGGATCGTCTTATGTAGGATATCCTGGATTGGAGCAATGCATCCGCTGCGCACTGTTTATGTTAGAGAAAAAGCCACTGCCAGGAAGAGAGATGGAAGCATGAGTGGGGAGGGGTGGAGAGGGAGGAGGTGAATAGGGAGTGGATGAAAGGGGTGAGCTATTGAGACGGTGAAGGGTGGAAAAGAAGGTCGATTTCAGAGGAGACTGGAGAAGAGAGAAGCCCACGAAGATGGAGGGATGGGAAAGAGGAGAGGAGAGAGAGAGAATAAAGGAAGGAGAGAGACAGACAGACTCAGACAGACAGACACACAGACACACAGAGAGAGATAGAGAAAGAGAGATAAGGACAAAAACAGAGAAAATGACGTGAATGAGGGAATGAGTGACTGAGTGATTGAGTGAGTGAGTGAGTGAGTGAGTGAGTGAGTGAGTGAGTGAGTGAGTGAGTGAGTGAGTGAGTGAGTGAGTGAGAGTGGGCTAGAGTGGGTGAGTGAGTGAGTATTGATTAGGGTGGGTGAGTGAGTGAAATAGGGATGGAAGAAAAAAGAGAGCGAGGGAGGGAGGTAGCAGGAAGATTAGGGAGAGACAGAGACATAAAGACAAAGACGGAGAAGGACAGACAGACAGTGGAGAACGGGAGTGTCAGGGCGGCGGCGGGTGATGGGGTGGCATGTGATGGCGGTCTTTCTATCGGATGGGGTCGATGCCTAATGAAGCGGAGAAGATGGGGAGCTAGAGGGGAGGGAGGGAGAGAGGGAGGGAGAGAGAAGTTGAAAGAAGAAGGATAATGAAAACGAAGGGAGGAAGGATGGGTTTTGAGGAGAGGCGATTGAAGACGAGGCAGGTATAAGACGGATGGCCCGGGTAGGAACTGGGTAAATGAAGAGAAAGGGAGGGTGACAGAGAGAGAGAGAGAGAAAGAGACAGAGAGAGAGAGAGAGAGAGAGAGAGAGAGACAGAGAGACACAGAGAGAGAGAGAGGATGAGGAAGGGAGAGAGACAGAAATAGAGAGATGCAGAGAAATAAATGAAAGCGCTATCGAATGCAAGAAACAATGAACGAACGAACGAATTAATTATATAAGAATAAGAAAGAGTGAAGGAATGAGTGAATGAATGAATGAATAAGTGAATGAGTGAATGAATGAATGAATGAATGAATAAGTGAATGAGTGAATGAATGACTGAATGAGTCAATGAGTGAATGAATGAATTAATGGGTTAATGAGTGAATGAATGAATGAATGGGTTAATGAGTGAGTGAATGAATAAGTGAATGAGTGAGTTAATGAATGAATGGGTGGGCGACTGAATGAGGGCCTTCAGTACAAGCAGCGGAACAATCTGTTTAAAAATGCTTCTACATGTATATTAGCCAATCAGTCGTAACTTCATCAACAAGAGATGAAAAGTAACATGAGCAAATAAGCTTTATGTGAACAGATAGACTCAGCGCGATGCCACATTAATCAGAATGCGGTTACGACACACGGATGCGTCTTCCACATGTTTAGCCAGATGGCACCGTTTGCTTTTGTAGTAAAAGCTGCACTCAATAGACTCTTTATAGCGTCTTATTTTAAATAATAGACTGTTATAATCGCTGTCTGCCTAATAATCTGTCTGTCTGTCCTACTGTAAGAACGTTTATCTGTATATCTGCCTTCTTGTTAGTCTGTATCCCTGTCTATCTGCCTGCATGCCGGTTTGAATGTCTGGATGTCTTACTGTCTTTCTTTCTTCTTATCTGTCTGCCTGTAAGTCTGTTTGTCTATCTGCTTGCTTATTTGAATGTCTGTTTGCCTGTCTGTAGATCTGTCTGTCTAATTGTCTATCTGTCGAATGCGAGAGAAATCAGCCCAAAGTTTTGCATCAGATTCAAATTGACACAGCGACGTTGAATGAAGTCGACCCAGTTGGCGTCGATAGCGGTAATAGACCCAGGAAATGGCCAACACAGACTTGGACACAGACAGAGACATCGAGACATACACGGAGACAGACAGACAGAGGCGTCAGGAAATACTCTCCTGATTCGTTGGTTTATCGATGATTTGTTTACGCGGTTAAATGTCTCTCGAGTATTTCAAGTGTCTGCACGAGGCAACAATGTCTACTTTGATCAGACGCTACTGCTATTACCACTAGACAGTTCATTTATTAGTGTGCATTTTGTAGCGGAACTTGCTAATAGTCTGTAGTCTGGAGGCAGTAGATGGCGCTGAGCTATTGTGAGTGAGAGACATATTGTCCATCTCAGACGAAGAGGATAGAAGCCGTACACTCTACTATACAAGGCGAGCGTTCTCGCCTGTTTTTGCTATCACGCAATCTTGTTGTCCTCGAGACATGTCTTGGTCTCTAGTGCACTTGAGTTCCTTATAAGTGGTTTTGGCTCTGTTATAATCTTGGTTTTCGTCTCGATTTTCGCCGTGGTTTAGGTCTTGGTATTGAGACCAAAGGTCGTTGTCCTGAGGCCTGAGGTGCAAAGTCTTTTGGGATTTGTCCTGCAAGTCCATAATAACGAATTAAAAACAATGTATAAACTATTAAAATTGCATGACAAATCCTGACGTCTTTCATCGTGTTTCTAATAATGTTGCTCTACGATTCTAAACTGGTCACATCGCTTGCCATTAAATTTTCTTTCCTGTGTCTAGTGTCACTAAAGAGTTGCACCCAAACGCAACGATGCGTGGAACCTTTGATTGGCTCTAGCGCAAATTGTGGTTGAACAGAAGACTAAACGCAAAGGAAAGGATGAGGCTTGTACAATTCCTGATTAAGATAACAAGTCTTACCTGACGAGCTACACTCCGACAAATTTACGTCATAAATGATCTCTTAAGAAAAGGAATCGATTGCGCCATCTACCAGATAAATATGATAGTCAATAAAAGAGGGTCCAGAAAAACCCATGTTTTTACTTTCACTTGTCTTCTACTTTTTTATTTGCGGTGGTGGTTGTTTCAGTTTAACGACACTGTGTGATAACAGCGATCGATAGTGTTGCTCTCATCCTTTATACAGGTTTGGGACTGGAACTGCCAGAGTGTAACCAATTACGATTTTTTTAATATTTTTTAATATTTTCATCGCGCAACCTACTTATATATAGCATTGGTTATCAACATTTCAAAGGTGTCTAAGAGAGCGTCATAGCGACCTAGATTGTCATTTATTTATACAATATTTATGAAGTCGCTCGACACCTTTCTCAAGGTGACTAAGCGATGACGCTCAAATCAGTCTTCTATCTCTCGAAACCCTAATCATATCGTGATTAAAAATGAACATGATGCAATATCACAAAGTAATAACAACATAATAATATAATTTTATCTATTTTGTTTATGCCTAATATAATTAATTTCTGTTTCTCGTTGCCTATCTCATGACACTGCTGCTACCATTGTTCATGCCTTTGTTTACCATCCAACTTGACCTTCCTCTAGTGATAACATCCCGTCGCGACCAGGATCATCGCTCTGTTGCCCGCCTCATCGGACAGTTGTCTCGACAACATTTCAATTAGATAATTTAAGCGATTAACCTGTCCTCTGTTTATATAGCATTTATTGGATAGGTTTTCAAGGTGTCTAACTATCGCGTTCTAGTGATTCTTCTTCTCTGCTTCATCAATCTTACCATTTCGTAACAAAAGTGCGCATTTTATTACATTATATGACGGCATAATATGATATAGACTTATCTATTTTTATATCTCATCTAAGTTTGTCGTCAGTTTGAAAATAACTAAAAATCATGAAATAATTATCATGAACGAAATATAACAGTACTGGTCTCTATTCGAACACCTTTAAAACGATACTATATATACCTATGTATCTATCAATGGAACCCTTTTTAGAATTTCAGCTCCTAACCCAACACTACTACTCTAACAATGTCAACGCCTGAATCGTAAAAGTAACAATCAAAGTGTTTGATGCCATTTAGTCGTAAATTCATCCGATCGTATCAGACCTAGCAGAAATTAATTGACCGTTCTTCCATGGCCGCATACGATCCATCAAGGAGTGACGGATGATTTGCTGCGGTTAAAGGCACATGTAGGCCAGCTGAAAATTCGGTCATTGTCGGGTCCTTCCGGTTGTTATTTCCACGCACGACCGCACCAGCGCAGTCTCCCAAGACGACTGGATGAACGACGGACGTGGCGTTTGTGGGATCACCATGGATACCGTTACGTCAAGCGATTATTATTCGATCACTGGTGATTACGGGGATCATTTATTTTCTTGAGTCTGATAAAAGCAAGTACATGCATGTGGTCCAGCGTTCAGCTCACAGCCTTTCTATTTTTAACCCGATTAGTAATTAACAAAGCCAATTAGCCGTGTCATTATCCCCGTCGTTCGAGCTGAAAGGAAGCAGATTTACCTTCCCTGTCGCCAGAGGGCTTTTGAGGCGCTTGTAAACATTTGACGATTTAGTGCTTATGCGTAATGCGCAAAGCAGGTGTCGTTGATAGAGTGAATTGGTTGGGCTTTTGATAACTTTTGAGCAGTTATCGACGTTGAGTCGTCTATTTAGAGCAAGAGAAGTTGCACGTTTTATGATCAGTGAAAGAATACATTTTATAAGTTTAGTATCATCATTATTGTCGTTGTTCTTGTCTTCGTTGTTCTGTTGGTTGATCCATCAAGAATTAAATTACTTTCGGAAGAATGCATGACAACTAAAAAATTAGTTTACCCCATTTCGCTCGTCCCGTTTCTATAATCGCCATTATCACTATAATTATTGCGATGAGTGTTGTTGTTGTTACAACTACTGCCACTGCTTTCCCTACTACTAACACTACTTCTAGAAAAGCAATTATAATATTTTTATCATATCAATCATTGTCGTCTTCCTCCTCCTCCTCCTTCTCCTCCTCCTCTTCCTACTCATCTATTTCCTCCTGCTCCTCCTCATCGTCCGCCTCGTCGTCGTCCTCCTCTTCATTATTACCATGATCATTATCATGATCATTATTATGATCATGATCATGATCGTCATCGTCGTCGTCGCCATCGCCATCATTGTTCTTGTTGTTAAGATTATTATCTTTTTCTCCTGATGTACTTCGTTCCCCAGTTAAGATAACTGTCCGGCTGATCAGGTCAGCCTCGTCTTCTGGAGGTGAGGGGAAGGTGCCCTCGAAGGTCACAAGGTTTTCGCGTTGAACACAGGTGGATAAATTACCATCATAATTATTATTATCGTTGCTTTTATTATAAAAAACCGTGATGAACATGTCGATCGAATATACGACCAGTAATCAGGTTGTAAATATTTATTCATCATACGTAAGAACATAAGCAGAGAGCTTAATTGTGCTTTGAACAACATCAGTCGACCATTTTATTCTGTTCAATTACGATAGCATCGCCTGCGCTCAGTTTCTAAACAGGTTGTCAATGCAAATTGCTTCGGCTGCTTAATGGTGCGGGCTCCAGTTATTGCGGAAGTAGCCTTGGGATCATGATACAGGCCCGAAAAGGGACCATCAAGAGGGTCACCCTGTCTAACGTCGCCACTCTTCCAGGTAACGCTCACGGGAATCTGACGCATATAAAAGTATATATATATATACATCTGTGCTTGCTGCTTACCTAATATATTTATATCATTTAAGATATTTACACATCGCCCCTTAGTACTTATCTGCTCAATCCTGGCTAACGAGAACCGCGAAATATTGGATCCAGAGTTTAAAACGACAGCATTTGACAACAAAGACCGTCACAGTCGACACGAATTAGCTTTTATTTACATCACTCAGCTTTCGCGGCAAAATATGTGATGTATGAACGGATGAATTTGGTTTTATTAGCGGCAAAATATGCTATGTATGAGTTATTTAATTTTTATTAATACTGTTTTACGGGTGTCTCAATAGTGTTGGTGTTCATATGCTAGAAAACATGTCAACATATGGACATTGCTGAAGAAAGAATAAGTGCTCCAAGTGCAGCTTCAGTGGGATTGCACTGTATAAGCCCTATAACACCTTGCTTTGTAACACATTCGCAAGTAGGACGAAGGCTGATGTTGGACTCTGAGTAAATTTTGGAGACTATATTTGCAGCAAACAGTGACCTAGATTGATAGTCACACAGTAAAGATCTGACTTGGTGCTCAATTTCATTTTATTTGATTGTGACAGTCTAATTGCGTATAATGAAGAACAAAACATTTTGACCTCTATCACTAGGCTCTCTACGGGCAATGGCCATGTTATTGCCAGGCACAGTGTACAGTAAAATTGCAATCGCAACCACTATGTCGCTGTTTATTAAATTGTAGATTTCTTTAAAACAAAGAGGTGTCCTTCGTTTGGTCACTTTCCTTATGATCACTGCGTATTTAAGCGTGCGGGGCGCTTCTGTCCTTAAAAGGACTCAGACGATGGTTGATTAGTAAGAGCGATTACTTACAATAATTGCTTGGCTCCGTGGATCAGAATTTTATTTTAATACTATTTTGTTGCAAAAAATCAAACAATTAAACGCTAGGTAAAAGTGGGTATGCCACAACTAGGTAATATTTTTGTTACTTATCAAGGCAGCTTGAAGTAGGATGAACAATTGGAGAAGTGCAGTATAGTCTTATTGGCTAATAACATGCATTAATGCATTATGATAGATCTGCAAAGTTTTATATGTAGCACTTGAAAGATTTTGAATTAATTGAATATTATAGTATAGCTACTTTTCATGGTCAATTTTCTCGAAATTGACGCTTTTCACCATGTCTCGTTCAAACGTGCATATCTGCGGAATGGCATCAAATATCTTTATGAAATTTTCACCATTTGATGTGGCTTTGAAAATTCGTACATAGGTATGCTAAATTTTAACTCCTTTTTTGTTGGAATTGATGTTCAACATCGCCATTTAATGTACTTATACAGCACAAAAATTTTATAAAAAAGGTGTGCAAGCGATAAATTTATGTTTTCTGTATTCATTATTTTTTCGAAAACGATTTAAAGGGTGTCTAAAAATAGCACGCATCGACGAATAATAAAAGCAGCGCATTGCTTAAAATTAGAAAAAACGCTCATTCGCCAGATGGCAGAACTGTGTGACATGTCCGCGCGTCTGAAATGGATAAAGACTGGAAATGAACAGAGATACTTTTGAACTCCTCCACTGTTTAGACTTCAACAGTGCCAGTCCCAAGCCTGGAGAAAGAAGGAGGGCGACACCAAATCATCTTCGATAAAGAACGGTGTCGTTAAATAATCAACACACAGAGATATGTTGATCCCACTGATTGATATTAGCTTATGCGTCGTTACATTAACTTATATCACGGTATCTCTGCCAATGCTTGAAGTCCAGCAGTGCCAGTCCCAAGCCTGGACACAGAAGGAGGCTTTATGATCTTTATTATCACTAAGTGTAGGAGAGACAGACAGACGGAGGAGAGAGAAAGAGAGAAATAAATGGAGGCACGAGACGGACATACATACATACAGACACAAACACAGATAATTATACACGAACATAGAGGTATATAGACTCACATATAGAGACAAACGCACACAGACAAAGACAGACTAAAAGACAGAGAGCCTGACGGTTACTGAGACAAAGACATAGACCGTAACAGACAGACAGAGAGAAAGACGAAGAGGCAAATAACATACAACGAAGAGAGTACGAGTGGGTAGAGAGAGAGAGAGAGATGGAGGACGAAAACAGCAGCAGAAGGGAAAAGAAGGAAAGTAAGAAAGACGGAAGGAAAATGAAGTAAAACAAAAGATTCTATACGATAATAAGCAAAAATACTCTCCCCTTCCAACTTCTAATCTTCTTCGTCGTTCTCCGTCGTTCTCCGTCGTCAGCAATCTTCTCCTATTTTCCTCGTTCTCCTCTTCTCGCTCTCTTACTCTTCCTAATCCTCTTCCTCGTCTTCTACCCTCACAATCTCATTCATTTTCTACCGCCCTTCTCCTCTTTTATTTCCCCTCACCTTCTTACTATTCCTCTTTCTCCTCATCGTCCTCTTCCTCCTACCTATTACATTTCTTCCTCATCCTTCCTTACGTGTCCTATTCCTTCTCCTCCTCATCTTTCTTCTCATTCTTCATCGCTTCTTCCACCTCCTGTGCTTCCTACACGACATCACCATCTCCATTCACTTCTTCCTCTTACTCCTCCTCTGCTTCTTCCTCCTCCTCCATCTCCCTCTTCTCTACTTCATCATCCTCTCCCCTCATCCTCCACTTTCTCATCTTTCTCCTCCTCCTCGTTTTCCTATTTATCCTCCTGTTCCTCGTTCTCTTCCCACTGCTTCTTCCTCCTCCCCTTCCACCTCCTCCTCCTCCTCCTCCTCAGATCAAACATCCTCCATTCAATATACTCTCCTCTTATTCACCGGTTACGTCGAAGTCGCCACTCGACTTCAAAGCTGAGTAATTGGATTCAAAGGAGACCAGAGCCACAGAGACAGAGCGAAACTCGATAATCAAAGGCTCCTTCGAATGTCTCAGAGTCCAAGGCAGATCACACAAAGACGGGATTAGGATGTGCGCTCTACAACGGCAGGTGACGAGGTGTGCGAAAAAATTTAATCATCTGCAAGCAATTGCCGTAGTCTGCAGTAGTAGCGGTGGTATCAAAATTAGTAGAAATGGAACTGGTAGTAGTAGAATTAGTCTTTGGAAGAGTGGTAGTAGATGAAGAATTGGCAACAGCAGCCTAGTAGTAGCGAAAGTAGTAATACTTGTCGCTGTCGTCATGCAGTGGCATTAGTAGTGCTTGCAATGGTAGCATTAATACTGCTACTATTGCAACTACTTCCCCCAACAGAAACTATTGTCACTTTTCATCACGATATCATCGTTTGATGGAAATAAAGATTAAGATTGCAACACATGGTTGATAAGTTAGCTTTCCGACGATGTGTTGTAACGAAGATCATTAGGGTCGCCCTCATTCTTTATCCAGGTTTGGGACTGGCACTGTAAAAGTGCGAACACAGGAGGAGTTTTGCAACACCTGGTTGGTTAGTTGCTGATTTACGCCACTAGTAACCTTGAAGTCAAGTGATCATGTGGTCTGCCAGTAAAGTATAAATCTAAGGAAAGTAACCAAGTTACAGGTATTCAATACATCCGAGCGCTTTTCCATTGCATTAAGTATTTACGACATGCTGTGGCTGCTATGGTGTTCACGGGGCATTTACTAATTGTTTTATTTACTCTTGGCTAGATCCAGAGTTTATTGACTGCAGAAAGCAATCGTTGTCGTCAGTATAATAAATTGTAATTAAAGCTAATTATACCCAGTCTATATAGCCTCAAGTGTATTATTTAACTCAATATATATCATGTCTCCAAATTGCCAAATAAAACACATCTTTTGAACGTAGCAGCGTTGATGTATAACATATCTGCCTTCATTTTCTTAAATTTTCGTACCATGTTGTTCTTTTATTGGCCAGAATGGACTAATATTTTCGTGTTATAGGAAACAGATCATCAAAGCATCGTGTATGCGTATGAGGACTGTGAACGGCTAAAGTAAAACACATTTGGTTTCAGAGGTGCCTAAAATTAAAACATAGCTCAAACTCCTAATTTCCGGTGTTTAATATCGTCTAGTTGGTGTTTGATAACGTCGTTGACATCGGCCTTAGCTCGCCTCTTACATTCGTTAGATGGACCCATGGCTTAGTTTAAAGACATCTTATGACACCGTGTCATAGCAAAAAGATGATTTACATCGCCCTCCTTCTTTATCCAGGACTTGGATTGGCACTGCCACAGTTGGGGCAGTGGCGCAGCCTCTGTTTAGCGACGCTGTGTGATAATAAAGCTCACTAACGTCGTGGTAGAAAGAAATTCTGCGATCTTTCTAAGTTATAATAGACGCCTGTTTGATCTGATCAGTTTAAATTCAGTTTCCTCCTATTTAGAAGTAAAGTATTAGCATATGTATGTTATTTGATCGCTTACGGCAAACGGCAACTATTCGTAGTTGCAAATAATAATAATAATAATATACCCTAATATGGCTTAGGCACAATGCGTTAATACCAGAGACAAGCGAGAAGGGAAATGTTGATTTTAGAGTCACAGCGACGAATCGAACTCACCCACCAGCGAACACAGCCCATAACAAACAAGGCGGTAGTTTCAGTTCAACGACACTGTGATAATAATCATCATTGGAGTCACCCTCCTCCTTTATCTAGGCTTGGGACTGGCACTGTCAGAGTACAAACAGTGGAAGAGTTATAGTAGTTTATTTCATTTTTATACAAATATCAGTTGTTAGTTATCTAACGGCTTAATGGAATTCTAATTCGTATTTTTTATGGGTTGGTGAACTATCGTATGAAATGCGTGAAGCTGACGTTAAAATATAAGCAGTTGGCTTTGTTTTAAAGGTGTTTACAGAATACATCGGATCATGCGATGTTGTAAGCGTCAACATCTACCGAAAAGGCGATCTAAATCACCAGTTAGAAAACATCTCATAAATATGTCGTAATTATAACCACGAGCGTCTGTCGTTTAACTCAAAATATAATAATCATGTTCCAATATTACCATAATATAACTCCTCCTCTAGTTCAGCCGGGTTGTATTCTGCCAGTGCCAGTCCAAATCCTGGACCAAGGAGGAGGGCGACACCAGTGGTCTCTGTTACCACACAGTGTGGTTAAACTGCAACTACAACAACTGGGGTCAGCTAGAAACGAATTACGAATTTAGCGCGTTTGGCCTATAAATAGCTCGAGTAAAACGCGTTTCAGAGGTGTCTAAAACACAAGCGCGCATACTCTTGCCTTTTGTTGTTTAACACAGTCTCGTGGTTGCTCAAGACGTTGACATCATCCTTAGCAGTTTAAAAGGTGTCTAACTCAAGTTGTGTCAGCGATTGGGTTAGGCTACAGGTTGCTTAGCAAGCGGAACATTAATAGAAGCAAATGAGTGCATTTATTTTGTGGTGTCTAATAAAAAGGCCATTACCTCTGATTTACAGTGTTTTAGCAAATTTCTCTCTCTAAGGTCGTCGATAGTCCTACCACTCTCCAATTTCTGAAGTCCTAAGATGTCGACTCAATAATCCCAAGATCGACCACGAGTGTACTAAAACATTCCAAGAAACTGAAAAAGAAAATATTGTTATGAATTACAGAACATGTTTTCACAATCATGAACTTTAATTATTCAAAAAATGCTGAACCAAACAGTTGCGAAGGAAAACAGTAGCATGGCATTGTATTAATTAACGAAGTACAATGTCTACAGGCTCATTAATAATCTAATCAAATCTTCTGCATTTTTCACAACGGCACCAAAACATGAGAGACCGATAAAGTTGGCTGCTGATAGCGGCGCCCCTTCCATATTAAGTCTAGCCCATGATGTTAGAGTCATCGTGTTGACGCGAATTCACCAACAAGCAAACGTCGCGCGAAACAAACAAGTCACAATACTCAGCTATATGTGTCATTTGCATTTTCAGTACTGCGAGTTTCAGTTTTGGCGATACTATGTGATAGCAAAGGCTATTGACGTTGCCCTCCTCCTCTATCCAGACTTAAGACTGAGCTTTAACTTACAATTGCTGTAACGGTTTTAGAGACCGAAAGTTGTCTCATTGTCGCAATGACGAGCTTCACAGCTATATGGCGTCAGATGTAAACGTTTTGAAGGTGTAAAGGCGTGCGCTAGAAAATCAACTGATTTGGCTCAAAGTAGTAGTTTCAGTAAAACGACACTGTGATAACGAAGATCATTAGCGTCGCCACCATATTTCTTCAAAGCTTGAGACTGGCACCGCCAGAGTACAAGCGGAGCCGAGATTTCATTTGAATTTGCATCTTCTGTTACTCGTTATCTAACACTTTAAGAGTTCCGATTAGCGCATTGGCACGCCGGAAAGCGGCAAGGCAAGCATTCATTACAAATTTAGAGAAGCCACAATAAAAAGTAACAGTTGACTTCGTTTTAAAGGTATTTAATGAACACGTTTCGATTATGCATTGACTTAACGACCAGGATTTAACATCTTCTTGATCTTCAGTAAAAGCAAATAGGACAATAGTGTGATATTACCGCAAAAAATAATATGCCAAATATATAGCCATGCTTAACTACATTAAACCGGTGTCGAAAAACCCGCTCTAATCAATAATATATATATATATATATATATATATATATATGTGTGTGTGTTTGTGTGTGTGTGTGGTGTGTGTGTGTGTGTGTGTGGTGTGTGTGTGTGGTGTGTGTGTGTGGTGTGTGTGTTAGTGTGGTTGTGCGTGTTGCTGGTTGATGAATATATGGATGTATTTGCATCTCGCGGACGATATTCTTCCGTTGCTGTTGGGACAACTGAGGGAAATCAATGTCATCATAATCATTGCTATGGCTACAGGTGACGCAACGACGCACACGTACGAACAAACGCACACGCATACAAGAACATATATATATATATATATATATATATATATGCATTTGAGAGAGCACAGACGAAAATTTGCATATATAATTATATATTCACAACTCACAAATACACACACCTTATATATATATATGTAAATATATAAATATATATATTTATATATGCATATAAATAAATAAATATATATGTAAATAAATTAGTTAGTGTATATGTATATATATATATATACTGGCACTCACAAAAACGCAGACGCATAAATCTGCATATTTATACACAGACTCACATATACACACACAAACTCATACACACAGACAGAGGCTGCTTCACATGACCCAACTCATACAGGCCCACACATGTATATAGAGGGACACATACATAGGCATGCACACGCATATAGAGAAGCAGGCACACATACAGCAGTAAGAGGAGGCACGCACACATATACAAACACGCACACATACACACCTGCATTTACTCTGCACTCTGTTGAATGGCGTTATGATTAACTCATTGATACACCCTTCCGGACCTAATGCCATAATTCAGGGTATTGTGCCAATAGACTATAGTTTTGTAGCGCATTTACGTTGACGCAAGCGAGACAAGAGCGGCGCCTCGGTCAGCAGCCGGCAGGTGGCGTTGCGTGCGAGTAATGCACTCGTCGACCCTCTTCACGTGATACGTAGTCCTTAAAAATTCGTCTCCATTGTCAGCGTTGGATCGTAACACGAGACCTTATATTATGCGTCCTTAGAAGGAGTGTTTGCGATCTTATCATTCAGAACTGCCATAAAACGTGTGTTTTAGTGTCTGTTTGTATGTCTGCAATGACTATGCCTGCATGTGTGCGTGTTTGTGCGTGTTTATGTGTGAGTGTGTGTATGTATGTTTGAATGTATGTTTGCATGTTGTGTGCGTGTGC
>OY365819.1:2152676-2168918 GCA_959347315.1 Bimastos eiseni | reverse complement strand
TTTGCTTCTTTTCTTGGCTTGCGTAAAGTTTGTCACATCTTGTAGGATATCTTTCAATTCTTGTTCAGGTATGTTCCTGTCGACCTCAGGGTTTCGGGTATATACCAGATAAAAGAGGGTCCTGAAGATATATGTATTTACTTTACATTGCGAAACTTGGCTTGCACACATTTAAGGCCTGTACATGACAATGCAATGTATCAAATATTTACGCACATATCTGCAAAAATTATTTAAAAAATTGCACAAATGTTTTTTGGACATCTTTGACTCTTTTTCAGGTATGCTCCCATCGACCTAAATAGCTCTTATACTTTTTCCATTTAACATCGTCCCATCAGCTGCTCCCTCCCTCTCTCCCTCTCTGCCTCCCTTTCTCCCTCCCTCCCTCTCTGCCTGCCTCCCTCCCTTCCTGTCTCTGTCTCTCTCTCTCTGCCTCTCTCACTCTCTCTCTTCTTTCTCTCATCCTCAACTTCCTCCTTTTCATCCGCTCCCTATTCAAATCCTCTTCTTCATTATCTCTCCTTCTCCTCCTCGTTTTCTTTTTCCTCTCCTTAACCATACTCCATAATTCCTAATCCTCCTAAACAGACTCTTAATCATCATAATCACCATCACCTCCTAGTTTCCCCATTCTTCTTAATCCTCTTCCTCCAATCTTTATTCCTAACCCCTTTCCTCCTATCCACAATCCTCATTCTTTCATCAACACAATCTCCCCCTCCTCCTTCTCCTCCTCCTCCTCCTCTTCTTCCTTCTCTTATTCTCTCTCTCCCCAAATCCTCAGATTTACTCACCTTCCCAGTGTCACCTTCTCACATCCGCCGCTTCCTTCTATTCCTCATTGGCGACCTGTTCAAAACCAAACCATCGTCTCAGCCTCTGTTACTTAAGACCGACCAACCGTGCTTTCTTTGTCCAAGGCAGCGCTTAAGCCGGAAGATCTTTCAAGCCAAGGGCCTCTTGAGATTATACCACATTGTATATATATATATACATTACATATTATATATATATATGCATATACGCAAACAATAAATTTATATATATATACAGTGTTTGTGTGTGTGTGAGAGAGAGAGAGAGAGAGAGAGAGAGAGAGAGAGAGAGAGCGAGAGAGAGAGAGAGAAAGAGAGAGAGAGAGCATTTTATGTGGCGCCGTCAGCTACTTACAAAAGGCTGTGAGTAATATAAGCAGGTGAGGATTGATTGAAATTGTCCTTTTAATAACAAGGAACAAAATGACTTCGCCCTACCTTAACTCATCAAACTCTATCCGGCTTTGTTTCGCATCGTCGACCTAACACATGTCTTTTCTAACCCAGGCTTGCCTTTCCAAGTCTTGGGTCTTCAATCCTTGTTTTCGCTTACCAAGCCCTACCTAACCCATCCGTCCTTACCGAGTCCTGCTTCAAACTTCGCCGGCTGACTAATATAAGTTTATTTTTACGACGCATCTATGACAAGGATGATATGCGTTCAAACGTCTCTGACTGATCCCAGCTTTTATAACGGTACAAGGACCTATAATTTACAGGACTGAAAAATCTGTATGTAACGTCGTTTCACTAGTTTTTGGGCGATGATCTGGAGAGAGACGATTTTACATCTTTTTGACATAATGAGCTAATTTATTATCTGTTTGTAATGACGGAAAATTGACGAATAACTACGTCATCAAAATAAAAAAATGCCGTTGGAAGTTTAGAACATCAAGTTTTTGATTAGAAGAAAAAATTGTTTGGGGCGACATCTCTACAGCAGAGTAAAACGTGTTCGCAGAAATTCGAAGAACAACTATTTCTCTAATATAGATTCCATGATAACCGTTCTAAGTGCAAGAAACTTATTACCTGCTTCTATCGATCATAGTTACAGCTAATTAAAAACAACGATTGTCTCTTTGTTATCCGAGATAACGCTCGTCCAACTCACATCCCTCTCGATGCTGTCTGACTGTCGAAGAAATAAATGTGACCACAACACTCACAGATCCTTACAGATCAGTAATCCACTCTTCTGGACTTGTATAGTAGGGGCGGGTAGCAATTCATATGCTTTATCCAAATGGGGGGCTATATAAACTCACTAATAATTACAGCCAAATGCAAAAGGAGTGTAAACATAGGAGTCTAATCGTAATTGGAATCGTATCGTAAACTCCAAATTTCTCAGGATTTGACTAATAGTAGTTGTAGCAGTTTAACGACATCGTGTGATAATAAATGTCAGTTGCGTCGCCATCCTCCTTTATGGGCTTCGGACTGTCACTTTCAGAGGGCAGACAGTGGTGGAGTTTATGATTTGACTAGCTCCCTCTCCCCAGTATGTTCTTAACGACAGATAAGCTGATCTATTAATGAGTGGTGGTTGTTGCAGTTTTTAATGAGTGGTGGTTGTTGCAGTTTAAAGACACTGTGTGGTAACAAAGACCATTAGCGTTGCCCTCCTCCTTTGTCCAGGCTTGGGACTGGCACTGGCCGAGTACTACCAGTGCCTGAGTTTATCAATGAGTATTATTAATCCACAGTTTAACGTCGTCATATGACATCTATGGCCGTTGACGACAATTTGAAACATTTACAGTACAGTGCAAAGAAATTCATGGCGTCTGAAAGACACCATTCAAAACTGTCTGAATTTTAAACTGTCATTAGTGTTCATTGTTTTACAACATAAATAATAATGGTATTAATAACATCAAAAATACATGTAATATAGTATTTCATGCAAATGTAACAATATTTGCATTAATATTTGCATTAAGAAATGTTCAAAATAAAGCAAATTGTGTATGACCGGTCTCTATGTACATTATGTAACCATCAAAATTTTAAAGAATAT
The DNA here is from genome assembly GCA_959347315.1 of Bimastos eiseni. Classification (NCBI taxonomy): domain Eukaryota; kingdom Metazoa; phylum Annelida; class Clitellata; order Crassiclitellata; family Lumbricidae; genus Bimastos; species Bimastos eiseni. The sequence continues at coordinate 2,166,074 of OY365819.1, read as the reverse complement.
TTTTAACATGAAATTTTTTCAAAATGTTCTTATTTATCAAACATTACTATAGAAATATTTTCATATAATGTATGTTTATAACATTCGTTTATCATATTATACCAAGGTGTAATTCAGTGAATTACAGCTTTGCATAAATCTGAAATTGCTCACTTTGAATTTCTAATATAACTCCATTAACATTTGTCATATATGCATGTATATATATGAAATGACTCAAATGAGGTCAATATTAAATATCATATGTTTGTATAAAAATATTATATTATAATATATAATATTATATTATTAATGAGTGCTATGCTAATGAGATATTGTAGTATCCGGCAACAACTTCTTACAGTGTTGAACTCGAGCTCACATGCGGCAAAATAATTATCGGCAGTTTTTGTGTAATTTGCAAATTTTTTTGTTCAATAACGGTCTCGCGCCCATAATAGATAGCATACACTTGTAACGTTTAAAAGGTGTCTAACAAATCCCCACAAGCTAACCCCAAACGCGTTCCACTTGATTATACGAGTAGCGTGCATGCCATAGGTTGATATGAATCATTGCCATCCTCTTATTTCCGTTTCTAGCTGCATGCTAAGTGGCTATGCCAAATCACGTGACAGTTTCTACATATTTAGTGTTATTTGTAGTCTCGATGTAATATAAAACTTGCTTCTAGTTAAGAATTAATTATATAATTTACTTAGGTGGTCCTACTTGGCGGTACTATTGATTGTCGTTTCTGGGTCCTCTGTTGTTGCTGATTGATAAAAAAATTGTATTCAATGGCTGCAATAAATGAATTTAATTTAATTGAATAGTGCCTAATGGAATCATTCCTTTGCCTCACACGCGTTTCTTGAATTGAAAGACATTGCGAATAGAATCAGAAGCACACTTAATGCCATTGAGATCATTTCAATCTCTTCAGAAAACGCTACTCTGCTTAAAAACTAAGCGCAGGGCACCAGCTTATTCTCGAGCGCTGAGCCTTCCAAAGGTGAAAGGGCCCAAGTTTTCGCGTACCATTTGTCCAGGGTCGCCATTCACCGAACGTCGCTCTGTGAATTTACCATTGTTACGCACAGTTTTTTATCAGTAAGATTTCCAACAGTCCCTCGCGAGTAAGCTGGTTCCCTGCGCGTAGCTTGAGTGCAGCGCTTTAGCCCTATAAACAGTATCAGTTTGACGACACTGTGTGATAATAAAAATCATTCGCGCCGCCTTCCTCCTTTATGCTTGGGACTGGTGCTGTCAGAGTGCAAACAGTGGCGAAGTTAGTGCTTTAGAAGAGCGATGTCTGCATTAATAGTGTCTGATGCAGCCAGAAATTAGTTCTACGCGGAAGGAAATTTGCAAATGAATGTGGCCGATAAGACGCGAAAGCAATTAAATGACGTAGACGATAGCAGAGAAATTGGTTTCTGTCCAGGAATTGCCAGACTACGTTTCCGTCCAAATGGATTCATATTTGGAAGACGGTCAAATGGGATTAGCCAATCATATCTGCATGTCTGACACAGCATCTTATGCCCTAGTGTGGCCGAAAATATATCTGTGTTTATACGTCTTTAAAACGGTGTGAATTGATGCTATGTAAACGTAGAATGCGTGAAGAAATCGGTTTACACACTCTTTAAATGTTCTCCACTCTTGCCACAATAGCGTCGCACACAGCAAAGCGACGATAATGATCTTCGTTATCACACAGCGTCGTTAGACTGAAACTACTACTAGACACCTTTTAAACGACGTAAATGCATGCTATATAACGGTTTGACGTGTTAAGTTATTGCCAAATTTTTTAGCTTTAGACACCCCAAAATGTTCTCTACCCATGCTACATAAACTTAGCAAATCACGGATATTTCTTGATGCAAATATTAATACAAATATTGCTACATTTGCATGAAATACTATGTTAAATGTATTATTGATGTTATTAATACCATTATTATTTATGTTGTAAAACAATGAACACTAATGACAGTTTAAAATACAGACAGTTTTGAATGGTGTCTTTCGGACGCTATAAATTTCTTTGCACTGTACTGTATATGTTTCAAATTGTCGTCAGCGGTCATAGATGTCATATGACGACGTTAAACTGTGGGTTAATAATGAATATGAATGATTATGTGAAGTAATTGTCAAACCGCTTTCTTCACTTGCAGCCAACATTCGGATTTCGCCTCCCTCCCTAGCTATCGATCGACTTTAAAACTGTATTTCTAATCTACAGAAATGACTCATAATTCATTTGACCTCTTCTTATTACTTCGAACGGAAATCATCAAATACAAGTTGCAAGTATCAACAAAAAACAGCACACAACGCTAAACCTATAAAAGGTCTAAAACGAACAGACGACACCAAAATTGACAATCAGCAAGTCTTTACAAATTTCGCGCGCAATTTTACATCAGCCCACGTGCAATGCAGCAGAATACAGCATCTGCGGCCCATAGCGCCTGCAAATCGATCGTCGCTGCGCTCACAGCCTGCATTAAATATATCCTGACTGATATGTATATAATAACGATTAATACAACTTAAACTACGCAGTGTCCAAAATACGTTCACAGTAATACTGTCGCTGTAGCTGAGTGCAAGTCCCAACCCTCGATTTATCACACAGTGTTCTTAGACTGCAACTAACACTATCACCCGATTAGCGTACTTCGGCATAGGTCAGACGAGTGCAAGGTCCTCCTGCAATTAGGGGAACGTCGCAAGTTTCTCGTGGAGGTTCTATGAGGTTTTGGGGTTACCTCAGTCGACAAGGCATTTTGGCGCATTTGCCGACAATGGCGCTTGTTTAAGAAAATGTCATCATCTGAAGTGTAAATTTAAAAAAAAATTATTTATCGCGTACCTCCTAGGCTACCACCAATGGTACGCTCAACACAATTTTTTTAAACTGCTAGCTTAGATCGCTTTTTAGACATCTTAACAGGTGGTCGGCAGATAATAATAAAAACGCCATACGCCATTATCGATTGATTTAGTCAATAACTGTACTCTACCATGCAAATAGATGACAATACGCGACACCTCTTTTAAGGTTTATACTCGCCCAATAAGTTAATACAAAGTACCCCAATTGTGCACATGAAATCGCTTAGCTGAGGTACGATTACTTGCAGTTTAAAGACACTATGTGATAACAAAGTCAATTAGTGTCGAGCCCTTCCTTTACCCCCACTCTATCTGGACGTACCTGAAGGCAGTAATGATGCCTGGCTGAGAGCGCCTCGGAGTAAGTTTATTTAAGGGACGCTATATAAATTTTCGAAATGAATGAATTAATGAAAGAATTATGTTGCCTTGCAATGTGGAGAGTATACGGACTCGATCATACTCCTATGGGATGTTCAGTGTATTGAGACCTTGAACAATGTCTTGTGCGGTCCATTACTGCGTTATAGAAATTTGTAGTTAACGATAACGTTTTTTACTACGCTTACACGTTTTTGTAAGTAATCTTGGATGGTTGATTTGAGCAAAGCGCTCGCTTAGACACCTTTAAAATGCGTTCAACGTATGTTATAATAGCCAAGTTGCCACTTGTTTATTCATTAATCAACATCGCCCAAAATGCTCCGCAATTCATCCCACTCTGGCAGTGCCAGTCCAAAGCTTGTAAAAAGATGGGGTGACGCTGGTGATCTTTGTTATTACACAGTGTCGCTAAACTTAAACAACCCTGCCCCCATTTTTACTTCTTTCAGGTTATTCCAGAACGGAAGCGAAGTCTAAAGATGAATCATGTTAACCACCTGTGTGGTTTAAATGTCAATGCCGATTGTAAAATTATATCAAATTGTTAAGTCTGAGATTACGTCAGCGGCCATTGTACTTAGTGTCATGAGATCGCAGTTAAAGCAAGATAAAACAAAGCAATATGACTAATCAGAGCGCTCTCTTACGACACCTTAATAACACATGTACATATGTATATATGCAACTTCTGATAACCTAAATAACGTTGCGTTTAGAAACACTTCCTTGAATCATAGCAATTATTTTATCTTAAAATTCTGATCTCTGACATCTCAGAAAAATAATGTGATATTTGTTATTATTAATTAACATAAATACCGATAATGCCAGTATTCGAATGGCGCTATAGCGGTCAATAGAGCAGATTATTTTTTCAAAATAGATAAAACTTGACTAATCAATTGTGACGCGATGGTTAATTGACTCAATTGGATGTTTTATTCCCTCTGATAAAATACAGGCCTTGGGAAAGGTTTTCCCATACACGTACCAGGCCCTTACGCCGGTATATCATTGCGGAGCAATCAATGAAGAGCAAGTCTGAGAGTAATTTAGACAAATAATTTGCTCTCTTACTCACGCACTCATTCATTCATTCATTCATTCATTCAATCGTTCGTTCATTCATTCATTCTTTCAATCAATCAATCATCCAATCAATCATCCAATCAATCATTCAGTCAATCATTCATTCAATCATTCAATCATTAAATCATTCAGTCATTCGTTCCTACATTCGTCAATTCAATCAAATTCAATCACTCATTCAACCATTCATTCATTCGTTCATCCATTCATAAGTGCATGGCATGCATCGCATGCATTCCTGCATTTGCAATTGTTCGTGCGGTCATTCGAAGCCTCGCTATTTTCGGAATCTTTATTTGGCTCAAATATTTTTTAAATCGCCTTCTGGAAGTTTTTCTAGCAGAATGTAGAACAGTCAGAAATATAATTATTATTACATCACATCAGACGTGTGCATATAAACGAATCATAAATTCATATTGCGCCACACTAAGTCGTGAGTGTGTAAAGGCTTTGTCAGAAGAGAGGAAAGAGAAATAGAGAAAGAGGAAGGAGAGAGAAGGATGCAAAATGGAAGAAAGGAAGAAAGGAAAGAAGGAAGAAGAAGAAGTGGGTAATGCGAAGGTGCTGAAGAAACGATGATGACGACGACGACTGTGAAGGTCGCTGTTGTAGTTGTGCTGATAGTGATGAAGAAGAATTGAAGAATAGAAACAATACAGTAGATAGAACAATAACAAGGAAGAAGGAAACACTCTACGAAGAAAAAGGAGGGTGAGAAGGAGAAGAAAAAAAGAAGAAGAAGAAAAAAGAAGAAGAAAAAAAGAAGAAGAAAAAAGAAGAAGAAAAAAAGAAGAAGAAGAAGAAAAGAAGAAGAAGAAGAAGAAGAAGAAGAAGAAGAAGAAGAAAAGAAGAAGAAGAAAAGAAGAAGAAGAAAAGAAGAAGAAGAAAAGAAGAAGAAGAAAAGAAGAAGAAAAAAAGAAGAAGAAGAAGAAAAAAAGAAGAAGAAGAAGAAAAAAAGAAGAAGAAGAAGAAAAGAAGAAGAAGAAGAAGAAAAGAAGAAGAAGAAAAGAAGAAGAAGAAAAGAAGAAGAAGAAAAGAAGAAGAAGAAAAGAAGAAAAAAAGAAGAAGAAGAAGAAAAAAAGAAGAAGAAGAAGAAAAAAAGAAGAAGAAGAAGAAAAGAAGAAGAAGAAGAAGAAGAAGAAGAAGAAGAAGAAGAAGAAGAAGAAGAAGAAGAAGAAGAAGAAGAAGAAGAAGAAGAAGAAGAAGAAGAAGAAGAAGAAGAAGAAGAAGAAGAAGAAGAAGAAGAAGAAGAAGAAGAAGAAGAAGAAGAAAAGAAGAAGAAGAAAAGAAGAAGAAGAAAAGAAGAAGAAGAAAAGAAGAAGAAAAAAAGAAGAAGAAGAAGAAAAAAAGAAGAAGAAGAAGAAAAGAAGAAGAAGAAGAAGAAAAGAAGAAGAAGAAGAAGAAAAGAAGAAGAAGAAAAGAAGAAGAAGAAAAGAAGAAGAAGGGAGGAGGAGGAATACGAAGAAGTCGAGCAGCAGGAACAGCATTGAGAGGAGGCACGTGATTGCCGCAGTAGTGCCTCCTTAGGGTTAGACATCGAATATCAACACATCGCAATTACGTCGAGTTCTGCTTAAGCGGCTGTCCAGCCATTTCGCCACCTTGCGGCGTCCGGCGTTACTTTTGACGGCGGCCGTGGAATGAATGAATCGGTGGAAAAGGTGTTTCGTTGCCTCTGGGATATTAGTTGACCCCATCATTGGAACGGTTCTGCCAATTTCTACGAGACTGTCTCGTCTGGGAAATACATTGTCTTGTCTGTCTCTGTGTGTGCCCTAATTTAAAGTGTATACCTCTTGCATGGTCTGCAATGATCTGTGATCTGGTCTGGTCTGCCGTCTGGTTTATCGCTGGCATGGTCTTCAACTGTCTTTCTCTCTCTGGCATGATCTCGTTTCAGACCAATTGTATAGTCTGCTTTGGCTGTTGGTCCGGCAGAGGTCTATGTCTGCCTATATGTCTGTCTGTCCGTCCGTCTGTCTATCTGTCTGTCCGTCCGTCCGTCTATATGTCTGTCTGTCTGTCCGTCCGTCTGTCTGTCTGCCTGCCTGCCTGCCTACCTATGCTACGTCACCTCGCCGGAATTGTAAGACGGCGTCATCTGTCGACAGCTAGTGACGGGTAAAGGCGCTCCATAAATCGACGACGGCCGATACTTGACAGCGATCGTCTTCAAACGAACGCGTTTCCGGTCATTATGTTAATTAGTCTTGAGGCGTAAATTGAGTCACGGATCGCAACGCGGTTGGCCTGCCAGTGTTTCCCCACTCGCCTTGAATTATTGAACGGGCGTGTGGAGGAGGAGGGTAAGGCGTCTGAGGTTGGCACTGGGTCTATTAAGACTTGCCCCGCTTGACACTAGATAAATGAAGATGAAAACCTTTGAGGAATTAAAAATTAAATTGCCGGTGTTGTGTTAATGACGTCGGTTTGCCTTTGCTAAAGACGGAAGGGGTGATTTTTGAATGGGTGGGTGGCTGGGTGGGTGGGGATTTGGGTGGGTTGGTGGATGGAGGGGATGTGGATGGAGGTGTGAAAGGAGGGATGGGCTGGAGTCGCTGGACGAATGAATGGAGAGAGGGAGGGAGGGATGGATAAATAAATGAAAATGTCCTCGTGTTGTCTGTTAATTAGATCGTAATCTTTAGTTAAGGGCTGTACCGAATATTCGCTTCGTATTCGCTTCGGAGCCGAATATTGGGCCAAATAGCTATTCGATAGTCGGCCGAATAGTGACGTCCTGACCAAATGCGAATAGTGGTCACGTGACGACTGCTTCTGCACAAGCGGCGGCTGCTGTGTCGAGTGGACTGAAGTCACTCTCTACTGCCTGGACCACGGTATCGCTGTATCAGTCGTCTCATTTCTGAGTTTAGCTAAATTAGTTCCGTTGCTAGTTTACACAAACTGACAGAAGGATGCAAAATTACATTACAGTTACAATGTAACTGTTTACTTTTAGTTTAAATTTGTCCGCTGAGCTATTTTGTACACTATTCGTATTAGTAATTGTATTCGGCCGAATAGTTAACATCACCTAACAGACCCATACAATCACCCATTCATTCACCTCATCCATCGATTCAATCATCCGTCCAATCACCAACCCAGCCATATACCCACCCAACAATAAGTTCACCCATTCATCCACCCATCCACATTAGTTTCCAAATCGTCCATTTATCGACCCACCAAACCATGCGTATACCCATCCATCCACCCATCCATCCACCTACCCATCCATCCAGCCACACATTCAACCACCCATCCAATCACCCATCCATCTCTTCTCAGACCATCCGATGCCTATAGACGGCGTGGTCCTATCATCTCTGACCGGGCACCCATCCCTCTCCTCACTGGTGCCAAAGCTATTTATCTCATCGCCCAGAGCGACCACGACCGACGCTCCACTTCCCGCCAGTCCTCTTCCTCTGGTGCTCTACCTCGGAGAGTAGCATTATCTTGACAACTCAAGTCCTTTATCTGGACGCAACAGAATCAACAACGCATCAACTCACATAGTCATTCCAACTTATTATCTGCCGTCTATTCATCAGTCCATTTATTCATTCATGCATCCAATATCAATCCATCCATCTAACCATTCATACATCCATCCATTCTTACATTTATCCATCCAGCCACTCATACATCCATCTGGCTCTGGCTCTGGCACTGACTCTGGCTCTGGCTCTGGCTCTGGCACTGACTCTGGCTCTGGCTCTGGCGCTGGCTCTTATAGGCAAGTAGACACACACCACACACATGCAGACAGAGCGTTCCGTTTGTGAGCCTTTGTTGGAACGGTGAAATAATATCGGGCTTCATCCCCAAAATGTTTATAAAATAATTATATCTCATATATGGATCATGCTTCATTTGACCGCGCTGAGGTTGGGAGCGCTTCTGAGTAGTTCCCTTGAAGAGGAGCTATATACATAAATATTATTCTAGTAATGAATGAATGAATAAATGAATGAATGAATCAATGAACGAATGAATATTAGAAAATCATACGAAATCATGGCTGCTAGATACCTAGATCGCACAGGCACTTCTTCCAAACAGAGAGCCCCGTATGGTGACAGACACTTCAGTCGTGACATTCTTGATGAATGTCTTTTGACGCCATCGTGACAAGTGCCCGCTTTCTGCGGGGCTGTAATCTGGCGCCGTTCTGCTTCCGTTTCGGATGCCATCTTGAAAGGACGCCCGCAGAGCTTAGGGATAAGGACAACGCAGGACACACGTGACCAACGCATTCCAAGGACTCTCTCTGAGTTTATTATCAGTCTTCATTCGTCCATTCATCCATTCATCTATCCATCCATGTAATCTGTCCATCCTCCATCTGTCATTTCTTCCGATAACTCGTATACTCATCCATCAACAGCCCAATAGGTGAGAAGTCTGATCATATATATATATATATATGCATATATGCATATATACATAGTATGTATATATGCATATATATATATATATGTAAAAATATACATGTATCTATGTATAATTATTCTATGCGGTTTGGTGCTAATGGAATGATTTCGATATCAATCTGGACTAATTTCAAGGTATTGGTGTAGGTGTCTTGTGGATTTCAAAGGATAACGTCTGTCTCCTTCTAATCCATCTGTTCCACTCCTACTCGACATCCTGCTCCTACTTTTCCCACTTCACTTGCACTCCTGCTCCTCTTCCTGCTGCTCCTCGTCCTCTTTTTTCTCCTCTCCTAGTTCTTCCACGCTCTGTCTCTTTCTATCTCTCTGTCTGTAACTGCTCTGCCTCTGCCTCTGTCTCTATCACTGTCTCTGTCTGTCTGTCTGTCTGTCTATCTGCCTCTCTTTCCCTCCCTTTTTCTCTCTTTCTCTTCCTCTTCCTCTGTCGTGTGGTCCTCTCGCGTCCTCTCTGCATTAGATTGCTTATTGATTAAGCTCTTCACTGACCGACGTGATCGTCAACTGACAGCTGCTTCTGGCACGATATGACAGCCCAGCATGCACCAGAGCAACACGTCCGTTTACATAGCGCCTTTTTATATCCTGATTCAATGCGAGGTAATGGGATGTGATGGGGTGTAAAATAATAGGATTATAATGTCATGTGAGATAATGCAAATTGGCTTCGTATAATGCGATGTTAATTTATCATGTATTCGGAAGCGAAGTATATTTTGATGTTGGGTTGGATCCAGGGTTTAACGACAGCGTATGACAACAGAGGCCGTTGCCGTCGACAAAAATTCGCTTGGCATATTACAGCACTTGCAGCTTAGTATCCTCTATAAATTTTGATGTGAATCCAGAGTTTAACGACAGCTTATGACAACAGAGGCCGTTGCCGTCGACAGAAATTTGCTGGGCACATTACAGCACTTACAGCTTATAAATTTTGATGTAAGATCATTTGAGCATTATATAGCAACAGTTGGGACTATTTTAAGGTGTTTTAAAAGTTACAAATTCTCCTTTATGCTTATTTGTTTATTTATTTGGAGTATTTATGTTGGTTATAATAATGTAGTAGTTTCAATTTAACGACACTATGTGATGACAAAGATCATTAATGTCGCGCTCCTCCTTTTTTACGGGCTTGGGACTAACACTGCCGGAGTGCAAACAGTCGCGGAATCTAAATGGGTGTAATATTACGCAATATAATGTGATATGGCGTTATATCGTTTAAAATCATGTAAAACGTCATTATGTTTTATTATGCAATATAATGCAATGTAAACCAATTCCCATGCATGTGTAACTTCCAATGATTACGTTGACGTCTTAGGTATCAGCAAACATCCCAAAGCAAGCAGGGCGTTGCAACAGTCCTTCACAGAAAATCATTACATGTCACATTATCGTCAAGTCTCATATCCCATGGCATCGGTTGGTCCCTAGTCGATATAGTTGTCGGTCTAGGTACAGTTTGTCCCTCTAACAGTCTGTCTGTCTGTCTTTCTGTCTGTCACTCTGCTTATCTGTCTGTTTGTCAGCCTCTGTCAGTCTGACTGACTTTCTGTTGGTCGATTCGTTCGTAAGTGCGTCAGTCGACCTGTTTGCCTGCCTGTTAGACTTTCTGTCCGCCAGTCTGTCTGTCTCTCTGCCTGCCTGGCTGTCTTTCATTCTATATTTCGGCCTGTTTGCCTGTCTGTCCGTCTGTCTGTCTGTCTGCCTGCTTGTTCTTCCGTCTATCTGTCTGTCGCTGTCGTCTGGGCTATTGATTGTTAGGCGCCGTGCATTGGCCCCAGTTGCCGCAGCTGGTGCTCCTGCGACGGAAGCTGATGTATCCGAGTGGCCATGGTAACGAGATGACGCCCGCCGCCACACCCGCTCACCCACACCACACGCCCGCCTATCGACGGAACAAGAAACCGTTCCTCCGCCGGTCCTGGTTCTAGTATGTCCGGAACACGTGCAATGGTTCCTCTCGTCATCTCCAAAACGTACTTACTTACCTGCTTACTTGCTGACTCGAACGACCTCTGGTGACGGATTGACGAAGCGAAACTCGTGGTCACTTGATGACCGACGTGTCGTCTCATTTTTAGGATTATCCTGCTGTGATTATGGTGACGTTGTGTTATGATGACGTTTTGGATTCAAATGAATTATTGCGGGACGTGAGGACCTCTTGGGAGCTTAATGCGTCTCTACTGAAGGAGTCAAAGGAAAATGTTCAGATGGTCACATCAGGTAATTAAATAGAAAGAAAGACATTGCCACATACTATGTATGTACGTACGTATGTATGTATGTATGTATGTATGTATGTATGCATGTATGTGTGTATGCATGTATGCATGTATGTATGTATGTATGTATGTATGTATGTATGTATGTATGTATGTATGTATGTAGGTATGTACGTATGTATGTATGCATGTATGTGTGTATGTATGTATGCATGTATGTATGTATGTATGTACGTATGTATGTATGTATGTATGTATGTATGTATGTATGTATGTATATATGCATGCATGTATGTATGTATGCATGTATGTGTGTATGTATGTATGTATGTATGTATGTATGTATGTATGTATGTATGTATGCATGTATGTGTGTATGTATGTATGCATGTATGTATGTATGTATGCATGCATGTATGTGTGTATGTATGTATGTACGTATGTATGCATGCATGTATGTGTGTATGTATGTATGCATGTATGTATGTATGTATGTATGTATGTATGTATGTATGTACGTATGTATGTATGCATGTATGTGTGTATGTATGTATGCATGTATGTATGTATGTATGTATGTATGTATGTATGTATGTATGTATGTATGTATGCATTTATGTATATGTTTATGCAAATAATGATGTGCCATAAATCAATGAAACTCAATATAGCGCCGTATGATTTGTATGTATGCATTTGTGCATGTATGCATGTATACGTGTAAAAATGTATAAATGTATCGTATGTATGCCTGTCTGTATCTATTCATGCGAAATAAGGACTATAGTCAACCCCTTACGAGGAATTCCCCTGCATTCTGTTCACCATTAGGTATACTCTACGGCAGTGGTTCCCAACCTTTTTCGACTAAGGGCCACTTTTATTTAGTACGAGGACATGATGGGCCACAGGGTTAAAATGATTATTTTATGCAATAAAAAATACTTATGTATTAGCGACGGTTTATTGACAAAGACTAACCTCGTGACTAGAGATGTACTAAAACATATATAATTGTTCAATTGAACTTCAATATAGTACATTTGAAGTCACTTACAGACATCATCAAAATAATTATAACAATTTATAGTAGAAAATAACTATTCTGTCAAACATTCATTTTTTTCAACGTATATTTTTAAAATCTTTTATAGGTCGAGGGCCACTTTTGAGGCCTGGCGGGCCACTTTTGGCCTGCGGGCCACAGGTTGGGAATCGCTGCTCTACGGCCACAGTATAAATAGATAAATACTAAGATTCATCCATACGATATTATATATATATATGTTTGCGTAAGTGAGTGTCCTTTTGTATCTATGAATATAGACGTATACATATATACGTGTGTTATAGATATATAGTTGTAATCTATATATAATATATATATATTATATATTAATATTGTGGTTCCTTGTGTGTGTTTTTTTACGCGTATGAATACACAGCGTTCATGTACTTATAAACACAATGCGTGAATGAACATAGAACATATACATGTGTTGTATGCAATGTGTGTTTGTATCTCAACCTATGAGTATGTGTCTTAGGAGTGTATGCATGCATGCTATAGACTTAGGTGAATGCAACAATATCCTTGCATAAATTTCGATACATTGTAGGCCTATGTCTTCGTTACCCGGTTAAGTACAATGACTTATTCGCATGAAAACGAGATCAATTATTTGTAGCAGCCAACTGCTGCTAACTAGCTTTGGCTCATTCTAATTGGTCGTTAATTGCTATTGTCCGTGCGTGCCTCGTTTGAGCTTTATGGCCAGCGGTGAAATCACCTGCGTCGACTTGAAACGCAATCCATCCAATGCATTTTGACTGTGTCGTCCTGTTACGTAAATGTCATTTCGCACCTTGAAGTTCTAAACTAATTGCAAAACCTGGTGGTGGTGGTGGTGGTGGTGATGGTGACGGTGACGATGACGATGACGACGACGATAACGACGACGACGACGATGACGATGACGATGATGATGATGATGATGATGGCGATGATGATGATGACGATGACATCCCTCCTCCTTCGTCCAAACTTCAGATTGCCAGAGTATACGGGCAGCCAAGTAATCCAACACAGGACCAACATTAGTCTCCATTTAACGGCAATATGTGGCGACAATGAGCATTCGCGTCACTCTCCTCCTTTATCCAGACTTAGGACTGGCACTGTAAGAGTGCAAGCAGTGGTGGAGTTTGCAGGACCAATGGAGGAGGTTGTGGGCAAATATAGGAGTGGCCTGGGTCACTCGGTCCGCGCCAAATGGAAATTGAATCCAAAACGACAAACTGATGAAGATTCGATCGAATGTCATGTCAATGCATGC
>OY365819.1:2085176-2147676 GCA_959347315.1 Bimastos eiseni | reverse complement strand
CGAAAGGGAAACAATAAGACAAATAGACGGACAGACAAGCAGAAAGACAAAGAAAAAGAGAAACAGACGAACATACAAAGGGACAAACAAGCAGATAGACGAACATACAAGCCAAAAAAAGGAAGCAGACTGCCTTCGCGACAGTGCCATGTTGGTTGCGTGACGGAATGAGTTCCCCAACTTTCCCCAATTTAGAAGCTTTTTGAATTTTGCTCCAGTCCTTGAGAACAGCTGCAGGCCCTAGTCTATACCCAATGAGGCTCCGCGTGAGCGGCGCCAGACCACCACCACCAAGGCTTCAATCCCCCCTCGACCGTGCGACCATTGGCAACGGGAGGGGAGCTGCTGGAGGCGGGCTACGTGTACCTAAGCGCAACACACTTCCACCCAGATCAGCCGGAGTTATCAGCGATCAATGGGCGGACGTATTACTGGGACACACGCATCCAATGTTAACACCACATCGGCCGCCTTATGAACTATGTGCTTTACTGGCTGGTATATTCGGGTAGGCAAGACCGCAAGTTTGTTTTTCGCCACGATGTATAAAAAAACCAGAAAACCAGATAAGTTTTATGAGATTGTATTGTACGTATTTTATTTCAAAATGTTTTGTATTTTATGGTGAGAATATTGCTTGCAAAATAATGAAATTTGACGATAGAATGTGCACGATTCAGATCCGCATCGAAGAGTTGCCACCTTGCGAACATCCTGTGAGGACGGCCGCGTTGCGCTGCGATATGTGAGTTAGCCATAGGGATGTAGCTAAAGTCTTTAGACCAATAACGTGCGCGTTATCAATGAATTATATTATTATACGCCCGTTGAACTGTGCGAGCACCTGTTGTTGGAATTAACAGATGCAAAACTTAGTGTAAGAGTGATTGTCATTGCCAAAACAATTCAAACTCTATTACAGGCATTTCGTGTCCTTTGCCAAATTAAACGAATTGTGTTTTCATTTAAAATTATAAAGCAAAGACCTAGTTTAACATTTTTTTAAATGCACACCAGAAGTAGCGCAGTTGAATGTACTCAAAGAACCCACTCTTGCAATCGCAGGCCTAATAGTTATTCCAAACTTCTAGGGCGCAAGTCGAGGGCCAAACACAGGGCACCAGCTTATCCAAGAGCGCAATCGCAATTTTAATATTTATACATCGAGCGAAAATATCGTAATAACATCACGTCATTTCTCGCACGCTGTAGGCCTAATGTTATGTTTGCAGGAACGTATTAGAGAACGGTAGTTTAAAGTTCACTTAAAGCATAGACTGTATCCAGCTGTTCCATAGGCTTTTATTTATTTTACGGTAGTAGGTTGCAGTAGGCCTAAGTAATCTGGTTGGGGCAGAGACTGTGTGCTCAAAATAATTTCAGTTAACCTTTGCAATTCGATCGATACCAGCTTCCAGAATTGAGAAATCCGTCAAAATATCAGTTGCATCGCCCATAGCGTCTAGACATTATTAACAGGCGCCCTGTGCTTCCATATAGCCTGCGTGCCACCTGTGTTACGTCTGGCAGCAGCTGCGAGATTAATGAATGCAGTAGGCCCACTCTCAGTGATGGACTATTTTTGCGTCGGTCGGTTTTTTACTTAATGTGACGTTGGCGGTGAATGACAGGGGGGGAGGAAGCGTGGTAGGAGGTGGGAAGATTGAAAGGGCGAAAATGACAAGAGGTTGGAAAGTAGGAGGAGGATAATAGTAATAATAATTTTATAATTACTTCCGTTTGATATCAAGGTGACAAGCCGCAGTATGATTGCAAGTGGGGTCTACAGACTGAACGAATGATGACAAGTAATTACAGGAGTCGAATGCAACAGCACTGTCGCCAACAATGCAAGGCGACCATTCAGTCGTAGGCCCTACAGCCTAATAAAAAAATTTAACTTGTGTGCTTAAGGAATCATCTTCTGTGCTTATTGTAACATCGTCATAGAACAAAATGATATCAACTTCTTAAAAATTTCGAAGACGCAAAATTAATTACTGTGATGACTAATTATTGAGACTATTTGATTATTATCATCGTTCATTATGGTATAATTATTATCTGGTATAATAAGTATTATTATTATTATTATTATTATTATTATTATTATTAGGCCTACTCTTTTTATTATTATTACTATTAATACGGTATTACTATTACTATTATTTTTTGCCCTGAGGTACTTCATTCCCCCAAGGACTTAGAGATCACTAATATTATGATTATTATTATTATTATTATTAAAATTATTATTGTTGTTATTATTATTATTATTATTATTATTATTTTATTACTATTTTATTTACTTTTACCAGATATTGTTCTGATCCATCAGATGATACACATTTTTTAATATTAGTAAAACCTGTTGCCATTACTATTATAATTATTATTATTATAATTGTTGTTATTGTTGTTGCTTCAGGTGATAAACTTGGGGAGATGTTGATCTAGGGGGTGCAGCAGTGACGCATTCTCCAGTATGTCACCCTGCTCCACATGCCTCTCCCACATCGTCATCGTCATCATTTTCGTCCGCAACCCTGCCCTGACCGGGGCCCAGTGCAACCTCGCTACGATCTACGGCCTCAAGACGGCCGACTGCATGAACCTCGAGCTCACCTCCGTACCACGGACACTCGACTCGGACCTGAAGACGCTTAACTTCCACGGCAACCGCCTCGTCCGTCTCCAGATCGACACCTTCGCAGCTTACCCTTCCCTTCAGAACCTCTACCTCGTACGGAACAGCCTCGAAGCCGTCGCCCCGGACGCCTTCCGCCAACTTCAGAACCTCCAGATCCTTGACCTCGAGGGCAACCGGTTGACGACGATCCCGGGCCAGGCGTTCGCCTTCACCCCGGCGCTGCGCTTCCTCAGTCTCCGAAGCAATCCCATCAGCTATGTCACCAACGCCGACCTCGCCTCTCTCCGGAATGTCGAGGTGCTCAACCTGGAGAACTGCTGGCTGAAGAGGATTGAACCGCGGGCGTTCCGCGACCTCCCGAGGCTCTACGAGCTCAACCTGGTCAACAACGAGCTTCAGGGACTTAGCAGTGAGATGACGGACACGCTGGGGTCTGGCCTGGCCATCATTCGGCTCCACAGCAACCCCTGGCAGTGCGACTGTCGCCTGCGCTGGCTTAGGGTCTTGGTCTCCGGTGTGCCCAACTGGGACTTTGGGCAGAACACTCCGACGTGCGCCGGACCGGAACTGCTCAGAGGCGTCACGTGGAAGCAGCTTGTTCCGGATCAGTTCGCCTGCCCAAGCACTATTGTGGGGAATGCGACGACCATCCAGGAACTGATCGTTGGTGCCAACGCCAGCATCGAGTGCGTCGTATCAGGGGATCCGCAGCCTTCCGTGACGTGGATGAAGGGGTCACGGTTCGTTGCCGACGATCTCGTCTCGCAGAACACGCTCGGCGACCACGAACCAAAGCTCGTTCGTAGCGTCGTGACGCTACGTGACATCAGTCAGGCTGACGCCAACGACTACAAGTGCATCGCCGTCAATACAGCCGGCAGGTCGGAGGTCACCTACAAGGTAGTGGTGGCAAGAGGAGGCGACGGTGGGAGCGGCAAGCATTCGCCGGACGCCGTGGCTGGAATGGTGTTCGCACCGGAGATGATGCTGGGAGTGGCCGTGACGGGCATTGGCCTCGTCGGCGGTCTCCTGACGTGCATCACCTGCGTTGTCGTTCGTGTCCGTGCCAGAAAGCGCAGCGCCCGAAAACTGGTGGACTCGCCGCGCGAGACGGTTCCGGTTGACGACGTCGTTGGGCCGAGTCCAACGGAGGAAGGCTTCAGCTCCTCTGGGTCCGAGTGCCCATCTTCCCCATCCGGTTCCAGGGACTCCACGGCGTTGGACTCCCCTGCAGCTGTGGTGAGCAACAAAGTCAACCCCACGACGACCAACTGGGATCCTTCATCTCAGAGCAACTCAGCAGGGAGCCACTCTCGCCGGGAACACCTACCGTCTAAACCTCCTATCGCGACGAAACAGGTGTCGCTAGTCGAACCCGATCCAGCGATCGAATTACAACAGGAAGTTAGCGTTCCGCTGGTTATTCCGTTGAAACCGGAACCGAGGAGAATCGTGGTACCGATCGACGAGCTCCCAGACGATTCGGTCACGCCCGACCTGTTGTCTGACAGACACGTGATCAACTTCCGGATCGAAGTGGATCGAATCGCCGATGCGGATGTTGTCGTGGAGCTGCCGCCGCCGCCACGCAAGGATGCCGTTGCCTGCTCTGAATACAGATCAGTTGCTCCAGCGAACGATAGGAGAGTGCGAGGCGAAGACCACCGCGCTGTTGGGGTTAACTGCCTAAACACGAGACCTAGGGGTGAACCTTCCAGGGGTGAACCTCCCAGAGGTGAACATCTCAGGGATGATCATCCCAGAAGTGAACCTCTCAGGGGTGAAACTTCTAGGGGTGACCCTTCCAGAGGTGAACTTCCTAGGGGTGAACCTCCCAGAGGTGAACCTCACAGGGATGAACATCCCAGAAGTGAACCTCTCAGGGGTGAAACTTCCAGGGGTGAATCTTTCAGGGGTGAATCTTTCAGGGGTGAATCTCTCAGGGGTGAACCTTCCAGAGGTGAACCTTTCATGGGTGAACCTCTCAGGGGCGAACCTTCCAGGGGTGAACCTCCCTGGAGCGAACCTCCCTGGAGTGAAATCCACGACACGCCGAGACGCCAGAGTGCGTCGGTTGAGATGCGATCCTTCTGTGATAACCCGATCTGCCTGAGAGAGCGTCCACCAAATTGCTCTTCCCATGGAGGTGTGGCTCAAGGAAAAAGAGCAGGAGGAGGAGGAATGGGACATGGAGGAGAGGATAGACTCTTCCCTGTGGTTGGGTCAGTTTGCAGCCACCGCCTGGCGCTGAGGAAGGATACAGCTCAAACGTCGTCGCTTCACTCCGGAAGACCAACTGTCAGACCAGGCAGCTCCCATCGCAACCGGTCTAATCCCCGACGGTCTGGGGTTCCATCGGGATTCAGCCATTCGACGATCAGTGAGTCATACAGGGACCATCCCAGAGAACATCGCCGCTCCAACGGTGCAGTCAATCGCCCCTGTGGACAGTCCTACACCCTCTCCAGGAACCCTGGGCCATCCAGAATCTGGGCTTCCCAGCAGTGCTGTACGGAAAACGATCTCGAGGGAAGGACGAGAAACGGACGGATCCCCAGTGGCCACGGCTCCTCGAGAAACGAGTCAGAAGGGAGGACCCCGGTCTTCTACATGCGTGCGTCGTCCGGTCGACTGGACAGAGACGAGGACGTCGATGATCCATTTCCGGCGCCTCTGAACAGGCGGCAGACGTTTAGTTCAATGTCCCTTAACGAAATTCTGAGTCCACCGTTCGGTATCAGCGCCTATAGGCAATCTGGTGCCTTTGAGGTCCAGAAGACAAGGACCGGAAGTAGAAGGGAACTGGAGGATCAGGGGGGCACTGCCGTCTGACCTAATACCATTTGAACCGAGATGCACTTGAATCAAATGGTATTCCGTCCAAGTGGCAATTTTTGGATTGGTTTCCATTAGTACCAATGGAGCTAGTCCAAGTGGCAATTGGATGGAGTTCTACTTGGGCAAGCCTATCTGTAGGTTGTTCTGGGGGTCAGATGTCTAGGGTCCAGTGACTTCGTCAGGGCTAGGGCCATGGCTCAGGGCTGGGTCCGTCCTCAATTTTCTAAAGATAGTTTAGAGTCTCGTGGTCGTCATGCCTTGGGGCCAGGATTTTCTGTCAGTGGTCCCACATGATCTGGGTTGAGCCCATTCTGACAATTTGACCGAATATCACATCAGACAGAATGACTCTTTACAACGTTGAACCAAGGATGATTCGTGTAAATTGTCCGAGGACTGCGGACATTGCCACTTGAAGTGAACGATATTTCACAAGCATAGGAGAGAATTCGGTTTAGACTGTATACATATATACGTCAAATAGCTCAAAACAAATATTAGCTTAACCAAATGCCAATTAGGATTGAAGAAGGAAAGTAGAAAAGCAGTTCACTCAGCTAGCCATAAATAAAGGCAGCCATGGTTATGGAGCGCCAGCGATTTCACTTTCACAGTCTCAGCATGTGAAGGCGGGTGGCCAGTCCTTCCACTCGCCGTCTCATCTTCCCACCGACAGCGCATGCAGTCATTTCACTCATTACTGCTGATTGGGGGCGGATGGAGCAGAACTCTCGATACAAATATCTGTCCAATTGATTGATAGACCAGCATGTAAACAAATATCGAGGGACTTCACTGCAGGACTGAACAAAGTCGATAAACTGACTGGTGTGTTGCTGTTCAACGACATTGTCATTCAAAGATCAATCAATCAATCAATGCAAATTAATATTGCTCCTCTTCAAAAAATCTACTCACCAAAACAGATTAGTGAGATTTTCACTACATTTTACATACATACGGAATTTAACAATTCTGATCATTGTAGTGACACAACTTCTATAGCGCCTACTTAGGTCTATAGATTAATTATAATTAGCGGAATATGTCTAGAAAGATCTTATCAGTCGGCACTCGGCACCTTTTACTAGGCCAACTGCCAATGGAAGCCTCTGTGACTCGATGAATAGTCGTTTTCCCTAATCTTTGCTTTCGAGCAGCGCTTTAGAAGCATGGAGGTCAAGATTACGAAGATCAGATTAACATAGATTAATATGCAGAGAAAATAGAGTGATAAAGATCTGGCTGAAGAATGAAACGCGTTGTCCTAGTTCCTAAGTAGCCAGAAATACAGTTAATTGAATTATATACCTACACAATTGTCATTGTTTTATATTCCATTGCTATGATCAGTGCTTCTCCAGAAGAAATGTGCTTATAACGCATCTGTATTGTCGAAAGAAAATGACGTGAAAAGTAGGTAGGACCTACATGTACCAACTATAATAAATTTCATAGGACGCAACGATCACAATCTATACACTTAATCTACCTATATATTTGAAAATGCCGAAAAATTATCTTATGGCAGCACTGATCAAAAATTGTGCAGCACAACTAGGCCTACTATTTTTATTTTTTATTTTTATTAATTGAAAGAGGTTCCGGAATTCCACCAGAAAAAAGCACTGCCATAAAATCTAAACTCTGATTGCCGCCGTATTGACCACAACTGTCAACGTCCTAAAGATAAAATTTATTGCATTAATCTTACATACGATAGCCACCATCTTCATCGTCTTACACACGACTGCTACCGTCTTGCACACGATTGCCACCATCTTTGAGCAAGATTGTTTCCTAGACTGCGGATGATGGTCGGCAATAGATTTTCATTCTATGCACACTTCTCAGCCATACTTCAGTCATAATCCGTGTCATGTATACATTTTGAGTCAGAGCCCTATACAACAGCGGATGTATCCATCATTTACGCACCGGTGGACTGACCACCAAGTGGACGGGTCACTGAACTGACCAGTGAGCCGATAAAGGAAGTCTATTCCGGAGAATAGAGAAGTCTTCGATTCTTTATGTTCCGCCGATCGAGCGAAATTTTAGTAATAATAATAGAATATTAGAAGGTCGCAACATTATAGGGCTACACGTAACATAGTGAGAATAAAACCAATGACGTTGTAACACAGTGATAGCCTATCATTAGATCGTGACGTTAACACTGTAATATCGGTAGGCCTAACTCGGGAAGTTAAACGCCATAATCTGTCGATTGTGGCTTAATTGTTGTGACAAACAGAAAAAGGCGATTTTGTATCTGGGAAACGCAGTCTATAAATAACACAAATATTTAAACTCTCGTAAACGAATTTCATTACCTCTTAATCATACAAAAGCTGAACCACAAACGCGAGGTTTGATACGAAACGGATCATAGAATCTTCGAACATGTGTGCAGGACTTAAGTGATCGTCTGTTTTACTACATTGCGGGCGATGTCTGTGGTTAATAGCTATGCATATAATAAAGTGGCATCCGGGTATTCGGTAGGATAACGTTGAACGCATGATCGCCGAAAAGTTCATATTTATTATTGCTACTCCACTACACTCCAGTCAAAAATTATAATTGAACATATTCTATTTGCATTGTTTTACTTATGATGTCGCTTTATTTCGTTAACACATAAACACACGCAATTGCCGATTTATCCTGCGAAAGTCCCGAATGTAGTCACATACATAGGTCAACGACCCAGTTTTCGTCGGCTTCATATATAAAATTATATCCCTTCTATATTAATTGGCCCCGACATCAAAAGGACGAATCTTCCACACAAAACATGTAGCCTAGTTCTTCACAGGAATAAAACAAAGTGTCAGAAACGGATACTGACCGGCTTTCTTTGAATTCGAAGGATTCGCGACCAAATTGGAAAGTGATTGGTCGACGAAGCACGTCACCGCAATCAGATGGTCATCAGTTTCTTGTTCAAGGCGTTCGAACCATCTTTTCAGAATAGGACGAAGTAGTCACCGTAGATTATAGGTGATGCCTCGATTGCTCAACTGCCTAAATACGTCATCGTCATCATCTTCGTCATCGTCATCGACGAGCATTCAGACGAATGATGTATACGCCCTATATTAACCGGTAGAATACAATATTTCGGGTTAAAAATACCGGATGTTTCACCGGTCTAAATGGTAAGATATAATTCTTTAAAAAAACGAATATTGAATTGCTACAGCCTTCCAGTGGAAGCTGGCACTGAAAGCAATAAGTAAATAATTATTGGGTTACTAGGCCTATATCGTTTTATAATTCATTGTAGGAATTAATTTGTGTAAATGTAGGAAACTTGGAGAATCTAGCATTCTAATCACATTTTAGCTATTTTTACGATTTTTTGACACAGTGGAATGTAATTCGGATTTTACCGTCCATCATTAATTCGGACAGTGCCTCGGTTGGCCTCGGTAGGACTCCTTTGGCCTTGGTCGGACTGAGTTGGCTTCGGCTGGCCTCACTGGCCATGCATTGGAAACGTTTGACCGAATATGACACGAAGCCTCGGGCGACTGAAAGAGTCGCAAATTCAGACATACGCACAGATACAAATACGAACACACATACACAGAAACGCACAGACAAATGCACACAAATGCAACAATATAAGCATAGAAGCAAATAGACGTACACAAATACCAATAAACAAATATACACATTCCTGCACGGTATACCAAATAGGCTTACACAGACACAGACACGTGTACATCTATAGCGCCCTTTGACCAGAAGCAGCGCAGCTCATTATGATCGCATTGATGTGAACAGTGGTTTCTGTGTAAATGCCAATATATATGTAAATGTCTAAATCAATAACGTAGTCTAAATGTCACTGCTTTATATAGTGCCCGTTTGGCTCGTTTTTCGGTGCATTTATGTGGTTAGGGGCCGTTCGCTTATTATATAACGCTCAAGGGGTAGGTGGGTGGGTTCCGGTTTTGTTAGCGTTATATTGTGTAGGGTGGGGGTAGGTTGAAGGTTTTGTTATATAACAAACTTTTTCAGCTTATGCTATTTTGCCTGTTTGCTTGCCAATTGGAAATTCCATGTACCACGGACCTTCATTGTTTAATCGAAGTTCACAATACGTTGTGAACCAAAACTAGCACTATTAGCTGCCGCTTGGCGAATTGATTTGACGTTCTTAGTTATTATTTTATAAATCCACTTTTAACAATTTGCTGTTTACAATTTTAACAATTTCATGTGCATAGCTTTAAACGCTCTAAAATTTAATTCTGTGTGCTTTGTTTTGATTCTGGTTTAAATTTAAATTAATTCACTTGAAATAATTATTTTGGTAGGTATTATCATGATGTTTGATTTCATTTTCTATAGTATGTGTAAATAGTTTATGTTTGCTTAAATACCCAATTGCAGTTGTAGTACGCACTCTGTATACATCATACGCTATTAAATAGGTAGAGTTGTACCGCGAAGTTATCGATAAATACCTGATAGTGCAACATTAAACCAATCCATTCTGCGTGATACCGTAATGCTCATTCCTAGTGCAAAGCAGGAGGGAAACTAAAATGGTGCTTTTAAATATGATGTACGTCACTACCATGTATTATCATGCTTTATTATAGTAGGCTTAGGCTACATGTAGATACACAGTGACAATCGTCGATTACCCAATTAGTTACCGTAATTAATACAAGTGAATTTATCGCCATTAAAGGTCCGATTATTAAGATGCAGAGGAGCTCGATACATCCGGTTTAATCATCATTGGCACGAGAGAGTGCACAATTTTAAGTTAGCTTTTGTTACATAGCTAATTGGGCATATAATGATTTTTTACTACAGTACTTGAAATGGATGAAGGCAATTATCACTACTATTAAAGTGCTAACTAACATCGTATTGTTATTAAAGTGTCAAATTGTGCAATACAATTATGTCGATTGTATGTCTTTTAATGTGCTTATAGGCTGGGGTGGGGTAGGGGTGGGTAGCATGTATGTTATAAAATATAGGGGTGGGAGTCACAGCTGCTGTTATATAATGTTATTAGGGGTAGGGGTGGGTCAAAAATTGGGATTTTATGCGTTATATAATATGTGAACGGCCCCTTAGATCCTGCACACCGCTCCCCGCTGAAATGGCCACCACGCAATTTCAGGCCTCCATGCCATAACTTTATATAGCTCATTTTGGGAAACTTATCGATGTATGCTTTAGACCCGCTGACTGCAACCATATGCCATCCTACGTTTAGACATGTTTTATCAGTTTTTTTAAAACTTACTTGATTAACTCTAGAATACATTCACAAGAAATGCAGACCCTTTGGCTACTGGATGCTTCGTTTGACACTTTTACTGAAATGCCGCGTGTTAGAGAACTTTCTATACATTAAATGCAGTTATTTGATATAAAAGTCTTATTTTTATTACAAAGTCCATGTTAACATGAAGACTAATATTATCAGACGCAAGAAATTGCGCAACATAAATTTTGGTAGTTGGGGAATCTGGATGTCTACGTGTAGTCTGGGATGATTGAAGTTGCCAAACACGCAAGGTACTTACAAAACATGGCTAAATAAAATCTTTTTTAAAATCAAATGGGTGGTAATATTGAAGTATTTCGGAAGTAAATGCAATGACGGTTGTGTAGGTAAGTTCTGAACATATTAACGTAAATTATATTTCTATGTTTATGACATCATTTGAAGACGTTGATGATGCCAAGCCTCGGTTATGCACCTGTTTTAGCTGATGGATAAATCTTCTGCGGTCGAAACTTCGGCCAAAAAACAAACGAAAATTTTGCTTCCACGGCCGAACCAATACAATATTTTGCATGTGAACACCTCTCGCATGCGCTACCATTGGCGTTTGCGCACTGTTTAAAAACACGAGAGTGTCGTTTTGAGTCAAATTATCATTGTGAGGGGTCGGTTAGGGTCAGGTTAGGCATCGTGAGGGTCATTTAGGGTCAGGGTCATTTTTAGACATATACAAAAAACTTTCGGCCGCAGAAGTAATTTTTCTGTGTCTTTTGGGCCGAACTTTCGACCGCAGAAGTTCCACGCTTTTCTGATATCCAAACATGGTTCGCATCCATGCGCCTGGAACTCAATACCTCCTAGACAAAACTTATCTGATTTAACCGCCACCTGACGCCCATCACTGACATGCTCATTTACTGCCCTCAACTTTGTTTCAGACTGCTCCATTAAATCAGTGAATGTTGGCCAAAAACCTTGTAATTCTCCTTGATAACACTCTATTAAATATCAAAATCCTCCATGACTCAATCATGTTTAATCCATATCAGATGCATAAGATAAGCCAAGAAGAGTCTAAATGAAATATGTCTCTGCACACAGAAGTACCGGCCTTGGTCCATCTCTAGAAATGAGTTTTGCAACTCGGTCTTCTATTAGTCTATTATGCCTACAAGTTTTATTATGACTAGACTTTTCTGTTACACACTTTTTGGACTGCTTAACACAAGGTGCCCTATCATTATTATTAAATGGACAACTCCTTTCGTCATCGGCGCGAACGCTGTCGAGCCTAAGAACGAGGTCCGTGATCTTGGCCTTTTCCTCAACAGAGACCTGTCTATGACACCACACATAACTGGACTTGTGAGGACCTGCTTTGCCATCTTAAGGCAGCTGAGGTCTGTGTCTCGGTCTCACACAAAGGATGCGACTCGCCATCTTGTGCAAAGCCTTATCCTGAGCCGAATTGATTGCTGCAATGTTGCCTTTTCTAGCTTGCCACAGTGAAGTATCATTCGGCTGCAGGCTGTCATCAACGCTGCTGCTCGTCTGGTACTGCATTTGAAAAAGTTGACCACTTCTCGACAGCGATACTAGTGGCTTAGAATAGGCGAGCGCATCAAACTCAAACTTTTCACTCTGGTGTATAAGTGCCTCAATAACTGGGCACCATGCTGTCTAACAGACCACATCAGGCCATTATCAGATGAACCCAGCAGGTCACGATTACGATCTTCAATATCATCTGATGTTTCCTGGAAAAAACTAGCACAAAAATTGGCGATCGAGCTTTTCACGGCCTGGAACAGTCTCCCTGCATCCGCTCAGGAAGTCAAAACCCTTTCTGCTTTCAAAAAAACAGTCGACATTGCACTTTCTAGGCTATGCCGATCTTTTTTATTACATTTGCGCTGTCTAATAGACTATTACACGAATGCACATTTCAATTGCTTTTTTACTTTACCCTACATTTAAATTACTATTACATTACTGGTGTAATATTACATTTACAGGTGTAACCGTGTAAGAAGCTGATACAGAACTGGTCTATGGGACGAGACACCCGAGATGATGCCATAAGCGATGGACCCTCAACGCTTCCCACAAAGGAATCTCCAGTTGCCTTCAGCAATCCCAAAATGGAAGAGATGACACTGAACGATATGGCAGAAGACACAAAAGGTAAATCCCTTGGCCATGTCCTTTTCTCATGAAAAACTTATATTTATTATTTGAGGCACCATTTAGATACTTTTTGCTGGAGTATGGCAGAAGTTTGCTGCCACGTAAGTTACATATTAGGAAATTAATGCCAATTTCCCGCTTAATTCAGAGATATAAATCTCGGGTCGAAACAGTTTATGCGCTGGGACCTAAAATGGCGTGGTACCCTTTAAAATGGGCAGCGGTGGTGAGGGATCTTACCCAATCAGTTAATTTAGCCCTTTAACGACCAGCGTTATTGATTATGCCTAACAGTTTAGTAAATGCTGGTTATTTAAGGATTAAATATGAGCAGGGTCTTGGCCATATGGGCACTACAGCAAAACAGGGTGATTTAAATTTGTTTTCTTTTATTCATTCATTCATTACAAAGATTTATATAGCGTTCCTTCAAGGTTACTACTTAGGAGTGCTCTGGACCAAAGCACTGCTGAAAAGAACAGTTTTAAGGCGAGTATAAAAAGAGTCCAAGTGGTCTGCATGTCATCTCTTGAATGGAAGTACCTTTGCTAACTTTCTGCTGTCCAAGGCATCTTAAGATATCTGAACTCTTTCCATATTTGTCAGAGGAACTGATGGAGGCTGCAGAGGTTGGAGGCGAGGAGCAGCACGTCTACCATCTGGCGAGGACCCTGCTGTCATACCAGCGCCAGAACCTGTTCTGCGACACTGCCATCGTCACCGACAATGGAATGGTGTTCGCCCACAGCGCCGTGCTGGCGGCCATCTGTCCGACGATGTTCGCATCGCTCAACCAGAAACCGTTCTCTGAGCGTCAGACGAACGTCGTCGAGCTCAGTCAGTACTCGAGTGACACCGTGAACAAGATGCTCGAGTTCTTCTACACAGGCAAGCTGTGCAAGTCAGACATCTCGGAGCTGCAGGGCATCTGTGGCAAACTGGGCATCATCCTGCAAGTCGCGGATGCTGGATTGCCGAGCGACGAGCGTCAGAGGGACACGCTCGTTCTGGAGGAGGTGGCTTCAGAGGACGAAGATGGGCTTGCGTCGCTGTGCCTGGAAATTCCAGTAGAGCAGAACGAAAAGGAAGTCGTAGTCAAGGAGGAGACGAAAACTGAGTGGGGTTCTTTGGACAGTGGAAGCAGCAGCGGAAAAGACAGCCTGGTCGGAGGGATCTTAAGAAGATTGGGTGGCCCAACACCGAACGATGAGGAAGTCGCAACGGAGGTCTCTGATGCAGGAGTCACCGCCGCAAAGTCGGAGTCATACGGACTTCTCGATCCGTCAGTCTTCCGGTGCGACTTCTGCAAAAAGTTTTTCACAAGCCAGCGCCGGCTCAACAACCATAAGTGGATTCACTATCGGACGGATGGTGGCGGCTACCAGTGCAAGGCGTGCACAAAGACGTTCCCAAAGAAGGATGCACTCCGGAAGCACCTCAAGACACATGGCGCCCGGCGCAAGTCGTACGTCTGCCCTGTCTGCGGGCATCGGTTCCCGTTCCTGTCGCGCCTGCAGAATCATGCCAATACGCACACGAACGCCAAGCCGTTCATGTGCGACGTCTGCGGCCGGCGCTTCAATGACCGCGATTACCTCAGCAAGCACAAGCGCATCCACCGCGAGGACCGGCGCTACCTGTGTGGCGCCTGTGGCAAGAGCTTTGTCATGAACAATGCCTACAAGACACACCTGCTGACGCACACCGGTGAGAAGCCCTACGAGTGCGAGCTCTGCTGCCAGCGCTTCACACAGCGCCATAGCCTCAAGGTGCACACCCTGCTCCACAACGACGAGGCCCCGCACCAGTGCGGGTCGTGCCCGCGGCGGTTCCGCCGAGCCACACGGCTCAGGATCCACGTCCTGACGGTGCACACCGACAACGCCGCCAAGCCGTTCCATTGTCAGACGTGCAACAAAGGGTTCTCAACCCGCTGTTATCTCCAGCAGCATTTGGCGACTCATGATCGCGTGCGGCGGTGCGGAGCATGCGGAAAGTCGTTTACGGGACCCACGACGAAGAAAAAGACCGAACAGTTCTGCGGCGAATGCGTTGTCGAACAAGCCGGAAAAGCAGAACAGACTTAGCCTAAAGTTCAAGAAACTAGGGATGAACCGAGTTTCGTAGTAAATTGAACTATCACTAAGAAACTTTAGGCAATAACTACTTTTTTAGAACGATCGAAAACCGTGCAACACCGGAGAAAGGCCAAGTAGTTGAATTGTTTCGTTGTAACACACATCTACCGATGATGGCTTTTCTTTGTTTTATTAAAAATGCAATATCAATTTAGAGTCTTGTCTTTATTTCACGTTTGCAAACTGGTCTCGTTAGTAATTTGTGGGAAATATTGTTCTGCATTCTTCTCAATGCTATGACATACGGTCAAGTTAAGATGTATCTAAAAGTCGATGTTAAGTTCTGATAACCTAAGAAACGTCCCTTATCTTAAGATAAACAAGGGGACGTATCAGCCAAGGAGTCATAGTTTCTGGAGTAAGGTAGACTGTAGCCGGTTGGGAGACTTGATTTGTTCCCTCTAAGCTGTGCACGCAGCTTAAAGGAAACATTTGTACTGACCAGTCACCCTCATATGCTGAGGCCAAGAAAATGAAGTCGCTTACACTGAATACCCATGACTGCCTCAGGGTTAGCTGAAGGGACTGCTTTTGTTGTTCTTATCTAGGAATACTGGTTGGCAATTGTTCCTACTGTTAGAGACAACTAGTGACAACGCTTCAAAGTTTAAACATGGTTTATTGTAATGAAGGCAATTGTAATGGTGATCGATGTCGTCACATTGGATATACGCCACTACAGAAAAGGCACTAGATTACAGATAGAGCTTTCTCATTGTACACACCCTACCCCAGTGGAATGTTTGATGGAATGAAGTCTTCCTTGAATGAAATATTCCAGCCCGTGTAAGTGTGATGACGTGTATCTGCTATTAGAACACTGTGATGGTAAGGACCATGGCAAACTATTACAAACACTGTCAAAACGAACAATGCTACAAAACTACTGCAATCCCTTTAAAACTATTCCTCTGTTCAGAAGTACTACAGTGATGGTAAGCCAGTTAACCAATCAACCAATCTATGTTCACCTCTCATACAAATAGAACACAGATGTTGCACTCGATCGAGAACTCGGCCACTGTTTGCATCCTGACAGTGCCAGTCCCAAGCCTGGATAAAGGAGGAGGGCCATCTTTGTTATGGCACAGTGTCTGTCGTTAAACTGCAATAACAACGCACTCGATTGAGGCCCAACATTTTTAAAGTGTTGGGCCTTCTCGGTGGTCGTTCCTAAGCAACTGAATACCCTGCCCAGTTGAGGTCCTTTTATCAGTTCCTGCATGTTATTTAGATGGTACCATTATGTAACAATTCACTAACAAAGGTGGTAACAAAACATGCAGTTAAAAAAACAGTTTGACTGATTTGAACAGAAGCAAAATTTATTCTCATGGTCCAATCGAAACTAAATGCATGCAACAATCGAAGTAAAGCCTGAATAAAACTACAGATGTACACATTTTTTTATGAGAGTGCCTTCCATAATTTTAAACAGCATTTTCATTTGTTGGACATTTAGGATTCTATCAAAAACCAATTACTCTGTCAAAACCACAAGAAAGCTTAAGCAAGTAAATGGGCAAGTGCATGTATATTCTTTATTGGCAACGCTATCCTACTCACGACATCACGCTCGCACTTTCAGGCTGCATGTCACAAAGCAAGCATTCGAAACATCGTTCACCCTGTATACATATATGGACAATCTTTGGCAGGATCTATGGCTTGAGCTCCTCAGCCTTACTCTTCCCTCTTTCAGAAAGACTCTCTTATTTGCTATCTCGGGAAGGCACTGATTTGAGTCAAGAGCTCCTCTGAATCTCTTAGTGGCGCTATATAAATGTTCAATTTAAATTACAAGTACACCAATCATATATACATAATTCGAAATCCATCCAATAATAATGCATCCGATTCAAAATGAATATAATTAAAATTGTTTGAAATTTCACATTTCAGTCTCTAATAGACGTTTCAAAACTTGTTCAGATCTCACAGCTGTCGAACTACATAAGCAAACCAAATGTAAGAAAAACAGAAGTAAATTAGCAGCCTTTTCCCAGGTTCATAATGCAATACACTAATAGGTCAGCAGCTCATACTGTTTTTTGATTTTCCTAAATAATCTGGTCTCCATGGCACAACGTTCCATTGGAAACTTTGGCAAATTATAATTACCATATAGTTACTGCATATTTATACATTTACTATTTATAAATTTACCATATATTAACAAGATATTTAACATATTTATATATTTGCTATGTACTAATTATATATTCAATATAAATACCTATAATACACAAAATTGGGTCACAATCATTCAGTATTTCACACAAATTAGATTATGTGCATTAATTAGATAACATTACTCACAAAGCACATAATTTAAAAAGCCCATAAATAAAATTTCATTAAAAAAATCTCTTAGCAATAAAATATTATTTTTATTTAAAACCACATCTATTACATTTCCACCACATACCTAACAAATTGAGGCATGGAATATGGCTGGACCCATGAATGCTACAAAATAGCTGACGGTTGCTTCAAAAGAGTACCCAGAACTGTTGGATGGATAGACTTGAGATAAAAAGAGTGA
The DNA here is from genome assembly GCA_959347315.1 of Bimastos eiseni. NCBI lineage: Eukaryota > Metazoa > Annelida > Clitellata > Crassiclitellata > Lumbricidae > Bimastos > Bimastos eiseni. Next base: position 2,130,052 of record OY365819.1, on the reverse strand, counting down.
AAGCCAAAAGCAGGCGGCAGCTATTACGACAAATTCACTACCAATATCCTCAATTACAGACCGTAAGGCCCGACTAGCAAACTGACATGTTGTGCCCAAATACACTGACTTATGATAAACAATAAATATATTCTAGATCTTCTTGTCAAAAAAAAATCCACACTGCAAACATTCATTCTGAACATATATGATTCCTCAAATATCTAAGAGACAGAATTGAAGAAAAATTGGGTAAATACAATAATAATAATAATAAAAAGAAGAAGAACGATAATAAATAGACACATTTTTTAAGAGTCTACAAAAATGAAAGAAATGTGCAGGAGTATAATCATCATATGATAATAATAATAATAATAATAGTAATAATAATAATAATAATTAAAAACACATTGACTTAACACTGCAGAATATACTAGGTTTATGCATCTAGTCAACCTGGAAAGTGTAAGCCAACCCACCAAATGTAAGAAAGGAAAACCAATTTGTCTGTGAGCTGCTGACCAATATTGACTAAAGCAGAGTTAAGAAAAACCTAGATCATACATATATATGCATGGTGACTTGGTTTCAAGTAAGGCAGCATTTACTAAACATGAGGTAATCTGAATCTGAGAAAAGGATGACAAACTAACAGAGTAGGTGTAGCCAGGGTAGTTGCCTCTTGTGACAACAACGACGCAGCATCTCAATGGCCGAAAGATGGTGAGAGATGCTGCTGGAGGTGTTAGCATACATCAGTCTCCAGATGATACACTCGCGAAGATCATTCCGGATGCAGCGGCGAAAAAATTCTCTGCAGTCTGCAACATAGATGCACCCACACCCCTGCATAGAACGTTGCAGGTTTCGTAGTACTTGTCATTATTCAAACTCGGCCAAAAAATTGGTCCCACGTTTTTTTTAAATCGGCTTACTGATTTGCTGCTTTGAAAACGAAAAATCTGTTACTACTAGTAACAAACAGTATTTGTGATTTTTTTCTAGTTCTTGCTAGCTATTAATTCCTAGTGTAAGCTTTGACAAAACCAAAATATTCATACAAATTGTGCAACACCATAAATTAAGAGATTGAGACTACTTTAATTATTCAAAACTCGGACTCTGTGTGACTCAACTAGTTAAACTCGGTACTCGGCAAGAAATTGACACTCGGTTCATCCCTAGTAAATGCAGAGTAGCTAAATCATTTGTTTGTGCTAGTAAGTCCATATATATAAAGATCAAGATCAATCCAATTGTGAGGACTTGTACAAGGTGCATGCAGAGTAACTGCCTCGGTGGAGGATGATCGAACCCGTGCTTCAGCACATTGAAAGGCCAACCCTCATACCAATTTGCTACCGTGTCCCCTGAATGAAAATGAAGCTGTTCGAATGCTTCTTGATGCTCTACTCTTTACATCTGGCTAGGGCCTGCTCACCACCAGAAGGTAGTATCCGCAACAGTTGGCATCCTTCTGCTGACCACAGGAATTTCCAATTCTCTTCCACTTGTCACTACTGTTGCTCATCAGATACAAGCTGAAAAGACAATAACTTATAATTACGGACCACGATTTTCTATGGCAAAAAAACAAAACATATGCGAGCCAAAATTTACAAATTCCACGGCAAAAGTTGCAAAAAGTATGACACATACTTATGATAATGACGATGAAGACTATGATGAAGGTGACCGATGTTACCTACACCTTTTTTAACATAAAACACATCCATATAAGTTATTCTTACTGCCTCTGAGGAAAATCTTGAAGGATGTTATATAAATGCTTTATTATATTCTTACTTGAACCAGCATGCGAGTTCAATCACAGGCTCTTTGTCTGGCTTTGTGTCCAGGACACAAAACGTTTTATTCAGATTATCTGCGGCCAACAGCAGACGACGCTTGTCATACAACACAGTAATCAGCAACCAACGTTTCCAATCTTTTACCGGTTTCTCCTGACAAAATAACATACAAGAAATCAACTGTGAGTTGGACATATAGTATCACACAAGTCTCCAAATCTCCAAAGGACTTGCTCAGTGCTATGGCCCAAACAAGGAACTCTTCTTTCTTTGCACTTCATAACTTCCTAATGCACTGTGCTAAAAGATTCAAACTCTCAGCAAAGCCCTGCCACATTGACTTCACAGAGCAAATTCACGTCTGCACAAAAAATCAAGAATATAGATTGCAATCATCATTGCTATACTGCATATTTTTCTACACGAAACTCTTCACAATTCAACTCGGACTTGGCAAAAAGCGACACTCGATTCATCCTTATTTATAATACATTCTGCACTAAAACCCCAACAAATTACCATGACCCACATAGTGTTTACATAACAATATTAAGAAACAGGGCTTCTATATATTTCCATTCAAAATTTTTGCAAAATATTTAGACTCATATACAGACTCATCATACCAATTGGTAGTCCCATCGTTTTTCAAAGTTCAGAACAGGAAAGACATCAACATCTTGACAAATCCTCAGCTTGCGGGCAAGAGTGGCAATCTATAAATGTCCATGCAGTGCTGCATATATATATTAATCCAGAACATTTTCTAATACCTAAAACACACGTCATTGCAATTTATGTCTAATAGGTAAATATAATAAATGTCATACTATTCAGCTAGACAGACAGAAATTGTAAAAAGACAATACTCATCACTCTTCTTGAACGCTAACGTTAGCGAGTAGCGTCTTTGTGAGATACACAAGAAGAGGAGCAGTATATTTGCCTGCAGAAAGACAGCCATGGGAATGAAGTGTTAGACTTCATTTTCTTGACCTTGGTATATTAGAGTGGGTGGCCAGAACTCTCTTGGCTTAAACAGAATCATCAAATCACTCTAAACTTTTCGGGGGTCAAAACATCTTTGGTCTTAAAAGCAAAAAAGTTAATGCACCATTTCCACAAAACTCATAGTATCATCACAGCAATAAACTTTAAAAAACCTGGAAAAAATTCCTCCAGCTGAGGATAAAGAGAAATTTAATTCAACGCTAAGAGATTAATACATAATTTCTATTGCCATTTTTCAAGCAGCATGCTATTATGTTTATTATTTTTTATGCTGATTATTTTCAGTCAATAAAGTTGGCCCGGCAAATGACTAAACTAAATTTGAAAATATGCACCTGCAACAAAATGATAATGACATATAAATTATGATGAAGAAATGATGAAAAAGTGATGATTAAGAAATTATGATGTTGATGAATGAATGATGATTATTTGATGATGATATATGAAATAATGAAAAAATTATGAAGAAATTACAAAGCAGATGAAGAAATGAAGATGAGAAAGAGATTATGATGATGATGGCGATAAAGAAATAATAAAGTTGCACAAGATGATAATGAAGCAATGATTGATAATAAAGAAATGATGACTAATCACAATTAAATCCTACATCTTTGTGATTTGCATGGCCTAATGTCTGCTCCTCAGTAGATACGTCCACAACATTGTCCGTAGACATGCTCGAATGTAATGACTCCTCAAACCACTCGTCTTCATCAATTAAGCAATCAACGGACTTCACCACCGTCTGCTGCTCCTCCGCCTCTTCTCGAAGGTTGATTATTGGCATAGAAGCCTCCTGGTCAGCCTCCTGGTCGGCCTCCTGAGTCGGAGACCACATCACATTCCTGTCAAAATCCGGTTGTGAACTTTCAGTAGTGCCCTCAGGAAGGCCTGCATCACTGGAGTCAATATTTGTCTGTTCCCCATCGTGGCTCAATACTTGGGCTGATGTTGAAGTTTCTGTATCTGAAAAAAGCAATACTGCAATGAAATTACTTGATGCATCCGTTGAATGACTTATTTCTTTAGTCGTGACTGGGCTGGAAGCGCTCCTGAGTAGGTTGTTGAAGGGGAGCTATGTGAAAGGTGAGAATAAATGAATAAACACGTAAACACCTTGTTATGGGCTTATCGAAAGTACTGACAATGGCGGCAGCTCACTGAACACACTTCAGACTTCAAAAATATAACACATAAAGGTAAGAACAACTGTCAAAAGTTACTTGCTACTACGGCTGAACTGAAACTCAGCTCGGAACTCGACCTGAGTTTTGTAGTATTGGCATAAACTCGGACAATCCACGGGCCCGAGTTTCAATCTTTCCGAGTTTTTTGCTTTGAAAACGAAAATTCGATTTTTTAATTACAAAACAACCTGTTTTCGACCTAACTGAAAACATAAATACCGTTATCTTTAAGTAAACTGCGACAATCGACCTAACCGAGAACAGAAATACTGCTACTATTAGAACTTCCTAGTTACTACTTCTTGGTGCAAGCTAAGGCAAAATTAAAAATATTCATAAAAGTTGTGTTAACTCCCCAAAAAAATTTAAGAGAATGAGACTTTTTAAAATATTCTGTAACTTGGCTTGAATTTGGAAAAATTCAACTTGTAAAACTAGGTACTAGGACTCCGCGAGTAATTCAAACTCGTTTCATCCCTACTTGTTACACAACTCCAAGTGTCAGCAATAGCAGACACTAGACAGTTTTTCAAAGCAAGCTAGAAGCAACTCCAGACCACGATGCCATAGAAATTGCCAAATAATAATAATAACAATAATAATAATTTTTGTTTAATTTCAAACCTACAAACCACGGTATGATTACAAGAACAGAATGAACAAATGATGACAAGTCATTACAGGAGTGGAATTTCAACTGTCGGCAGCCATGCAAGTCTTCCATTACGTCATACATATTTACGATAACAATTACTTTCTTATACTTCATAATACTTTTCTAACCTGTAAACGTCTTCAATTGCTCTCGAAAACGCTCAACCAGCTGATGATTTGCCAGTGACATTTTCAGTTGGTCTATCAGCTGCTCTAGCTCTCCAGCTCTGGCTCCTTGCCCACTCAGCAACCAAGTGTCTTAAGAGAAAACAAATGCCCTCTCAAATGACGTTCCCTTGGCTGTTATTCAACAATTCTGAAGTCATAATGATTAAGCTAATTTGTAATATTGCAGTTATATGGCCATTAAAATAGCGCCTTATAAGAACCTCCAGGACGTGCAAATATCATAATTAAGTGGACATTTGTAAAGTGCCTATTGCAGCAGACTATTCAGCATGACAGGTTCATAAAAAGGAAGGTCTTTAAGCAACAAAGAGATTTGAACCGAGCCACAAGAAGTATTACACCAGAATTACCACAAAATGCAGTCTATGTAAAGTAAACTTAAGTTCCCATATTGCATAATTTGCACACGATTAAGCAAATTATGCAACTCACATTTGAATCGCATGCACTCATCTATCAATACAATAATCAACTCTCACCCAAAACTCCTCCACTCCTGCCCTCTGAGAGTACCAGTTCCCACGCAGGGTCGTACCGAGCGAAAATTGCACCCTGTGCCCTAGCATCAATCTGGCGCCCCACATTTTGAAAATAGTGCAGTTTATGAAATAACAAGTTATTCCAACATGAAATGTGCACCCTTTCCACATTTGCGCCCTGGGCCACAGCTCCGCTGGCCCCCCTTGGTACGGCTCTTTTCCCACGCCTTGATAAAAGGGTAGGGCGATGTTAATGATCGATGCCATCACCCAGTAAACTTAAACTATTACTACCTTCAAAAGGCAATTTAAAGTGAACAATTTTTAGAAAGAATTTACCAACAATCGCAAGCAGCTTAGTTTTCAGCTGATCGTCGAGTGTTAACGAAGAGCAGCACAGACGACCTCTGATTCGCTTGTACTGAGCACCCACTTCCCAATTCGGAAACGTCTCGCCCGAGTCTCGTTGTCTCGATGTCGCAGCAGACGACTCAGGCTCTGGATTCGCCACCTACACAAACTCCATGACATTAGAGACAACAGAAATTAGACCTATTCAGATTTTGAAGAGATTCTAATATGTGTAATTCACCTTTTCACATACGTCGATTCATCAAGTAAAATTATGAAGTGCCTCTTCAGCTCAATCTCATCAACAAGACAATCACCAAATCATAACTTATTATTATAAATAATTATTACAGATACTATTATAATTATAATAGCAGTTGAAAGCATCCAAAAATAATTCAGATTCAACGTTCTGGCACTCAGTACTTTTGTACTCTATGCGCTGCAAGGTGAGCATTGAGCAAAATGTTACACAGCATGTAAAAAAATGTGTAATTCCAGTGACATCATCAATTGTCTACATTCAACATTTACAACCATCTTCAACTCACTTCTGCCGAACGCACTATCGCATGGTCAGCATGGTCAACCAGAAACTTGGAAATTCTGATCAAACTTTCCTTGTTAATCTTGTCATTGTTAGGGTCTGTAAACTGAACATCCTCTGGCCAGTACGATGGTCTCTTCCCCCACGATAGATTGCCTAAACGAAATCAGAAAATATAAAAACAACAATTAAGCGACATATACCCTTATACATAACCCTATAATATCATATGGAATCTCACTCCTCTCTTAGGATAATAAACCAATAAAAAATTAAGATATATCACTCGAGAAGTCAAATCATTCTATTATGCCGACTTAACTTGTTTAAATACGATAGGTGGCGCTGCAATAACGTAGGTCACTTTATTTTGTCTTACGCTAACTTCACTAGGTGGCGAAAGAAGGTCATTGCCCGTCCTAAAACAGTTGGAGACTGCTTCTTTAAATGTGTGAAACTAATAATATAAATAATCTTATGGTGTCCATTCGTCAAGATTCTGTGCAACCAAAGTTCTGCAAAATGCAATGCATTGCTGTTGGAGCCAGGCAATGAAATAGAGGCCTCATGTGTGTCCTCTGACATTGTGTTGATGTTCGGTGGGAAGGACAAATCCAAGGTCCACAGTTTCAAAGGCCAATGCTTTTAATGAAGTGGATGACATACTTCAACCATCTTGTTTGGACAAACACCTGGTTTGTAAATACATTAGAACATTATAGAAAGCAACGTACAAAGCACGGGTTCAATCTACCTCATCAGATGGCAACTGCGTAGGGACCCTAAAGCAAGTCCTGCACTCAGTTGCTCAGAGTCATCGATCGGCGATCACTAGATAGTAGCACCCAATAAATGCATAATCATGATAATAATAAAATGAATAGAACAAATAATTATTTTTAATAATAATAATAACTAATAATAATTTTGGAGTAAAACCAATAGCCACCCCATAGCGAGACAGCATTAAAACGAGATTATTTTCCATAGGTAAATTAATTTTGGGGTACCAAGTGTCCGACCCTGTTGTAAATAATAATAAAAGATGATGATGATAATAATAATAATAATAATAATAATAATAGTAATAAATATAATAATAATAACGATAGCAAAACAGCCTTCTGGGATCGACAATTACAGAACTGTCAGTCAGCCTGTCAGTATTATGGAAAAGTGCAGAAAATTTGTAAAGGTAATACAAAACTATTTTAAAGGTAGTGCAAAACTTTAAAGGGTTGTTCGACATTTTTTTAAGTAGAATAACACTTCTAAAGGTAGTATGAAATTCTCCTGACAAACCTGGATGGCCCTCACACACCATTCGATAGGACCTTATGAACGAGCGAAGTTTGTCAACAGGTGCACTTGACACGTTGCTTTCATATCTCCTGATGAAATCTGTCATCCTTTCAGATGCCTTTTCCAGCTTAGCTGAAAGGAAAAAAAAGCAATAATAACACTAGGCTGGCCGCATGCCAGCCTCAGTGCCTCTGTCTGCACTGTCTGTAGATGTTTCAGTTGGCTCTTGCTGGCTGTGGTATAGGCTATATCTCCATAGTCCAGTAGGGGTCTGATAAGGGCCCTGTAGATGGAGATCAGGGCCTTTTTTGAAGACCTCCACCTGTATCCTGCCACAGCCCTCATTAGATTGAGTCTTTTCTTACGCTATGTGATAGTGTTTTTTTATATTTTAGTCTTTTTATGGATCAATTGTTTTGACCAAGAATTTAGCATTGCCTTTGTAGAAGATTGCTGATCCAGCAGTTGAGATTATCTTCTGCATCTCGGATGCTGTTTTATAGCCATCCAGTAGGGCCAGGCAACCTCTGATGAAGGCTTTTACCTTAATGTCCGTTGTTTGTTTATCATCTGTTGTTTCTACGTTGTCTCCAATTTTATATTTATCCCCGCTGCCTCAAAGAACTGATTGATTGCTTCATCCCTGTATGTAGGCATCGTGGCTGGAGTCTGCATTGCATGTGTTTGTTTGTGTGTGTCTGGGGTTGTCATTACCCTGTCGGACCTGACTCGAGTATAGCTCTGCTCCAACTTTGTTTTTTATCATCTGCTGCGCTTCTATGTATTTGATGCATTTTTTATATGCGGCGCTGTGTGGCAGTTGGCAATTTGCACATTTTGGTGCTTCCTTGTTGGGGCATTCGCTATAGGGGAGGTCCCCGCTGCACTTACTACAGACTGGTGCACTTTTGCACTTTTCAGTGGGGTGCTCGAAGGTTTGGCAGTTGTTGCACCTCTTGGGTCGGGGTATGTAGGGCCATACCTTGAACCTCCTTCCATTTATATACATTTGAGTAGGAATATATCCCCTTCCTCCAGTGTTACAAGAGTAGTTTTGCTTGTACTAGGGTCTCCCATTCTCTTTAGTGTTTTTATCCCATGTGAGATGGCGATAGCCGCGAACTTGTCCTCACTGTCTTTAAGACCGTAGATGATGCCTCTCGGCCCATAACTATCTTGTCTGGTGGTCGGGGGCGAGTGAGTCCGTCGCTCCTGCCATCTGATCACCGAGTGTGGCAAGCTGGCTTTTACTGGCTTGCCATCAAGTGATGTCAGTTCCATCAAGCGATGTTTCTGCCTATCGTTGTAGGCTAAGAGCCGGAGGCCCTCACCAGCGACCTAGACTCTCTATACCTCCCCGCCAGTCGCCTGGGTGAGTTCTTTGCTTAGTTTATGGGGTTGTCTCTGGAAGAAATTTTATAACTGTCGTCCAGAGCCCTGTAAGTAGACCGTTCTATTCAATGTATCTACGATCTCTTTCTCTTCTCGGTTTTACTCCTGTTTATTGTAAGGTTGTTTTCTACACATCCGTAGTTACCAACTTTTTTTATGGAGGTATTGTTTATGGTGCCAGTTGGGTCAGTAGGACAAGGGGTGGGGAGAGTAGTTTCTACTTCCATCTCCATGAACTGCCCTACTGTGGCCTCTGCGTTATGATCATTTACATGTACATCCAGTCTAGATTTTTTACAAGGATTTAATTTTGGTAGGCAGTGTCTTCCGACCATTTTCAACGCACCTTTTGCCTTCTTGCTCTTGTTCTTTTTTTCTGGTCCCGACTTCTTCTGTGCTGGTGGAGAAGACGCGGTTTTTGGTTGATCCGGGTCCTCGCTCATCTCTAGTTGTTGTTCCAGGATGCGTGCGTAGTATTCCGCCTTCTCATCGTTCTTCTCCGTCGGTGGTCGGCTGGGATGGGATATGTCACCCTCGGCTACGGTTGAGGAGTCTGTCCATACTCCAACGGGGTTGTCATCCTCCTCGGCGACCAACGGTGTTGATGTTGTCAGCGTAAACTGCGTCGAGCTCCCCGACACGTCCGCTCTTTTCCGCTTCAGGTTATTAATCTTTCTCGACGCCTCCTTCATCGCAGCTTGCGAACTTTAAAAAAGAAATTACTTATAATTTACGAAAATATCAGTGATATCAGAAAATATCAGGTGAAAAATATCAGTGTCCGAGAGAATCCACGCACAGTTTTTTTGCCGAAAAACAAAACCCCACCAAAACGGAAGCTCGCGTGACGTCACGCGGCGGGGAGGGGTCCGTTGGAGAGTAACACATTTGTGACGATGTGTGACAAAGTTACACATTTCGTGTCGACGAAATGTGACGTCCCATCATCATATCAAACATCAAAATCAGTGGCGTAGCAAGGTATTTTGGCACCCGGGGGCAACGTACATTTTGTGGCGCCCCCTCCTCGACACCCTTCCCCTCCGCCCCTCTCTCCGCGCGCTAAATTTGACGGTCCGATCCATGTCGCCAACACCCAAACAATACCATAATGATACAGAATTACAACCGGCACTGCACTGCTAGAAGTTTCAGCATTCGCAGCGCCTTCATCTTGGTGACAACTTTCTTCATTATGATCGCTCTCACACGCTACATCGTCTGTAGCATCTTCAATGTGCGACAAAGCTGACTGTTCACTGCCATAATCTAATTCATCGGCTGCAGCATCTTCATCTCCTTCAATTTCTTGCCCTTCATGGTCGTTCCCTTCCAACTGAATAACACACCGATCATCTTTGTGTTCAGACTCCAACTGAGACTCTTCTGCGTCCTGATCGTCCGCATGTTTGGCCTTTCTAAGGAAGGTGGCCAGGAGCTTGCTATATTTTTCAGCCTGCTTCTCAACCTCCTGCTTTCTTTTACGGCCCTGTGAGCCACTTGCTTTTTTCTTGGCATGTCATCCTAAATAATTAATTATAAATGATTATAGGTCTATGGTAAATATCAGCATATAATTAAGTGTTTGAATATAATAAACCGCATATGTGAGCGATACTATGCACAATTACACGTTTGAACGCTGCAGAGTGAACATGTCTGACTGCTAATTAATTATCATTTTATTAAAACCCCATAAACATGACTTCATGGCTCCCACGTGGGCTAGCCCACAAAGTTTATACCTGAGTGTAGTGAAGGTACAGGCACGGTTAATACAGAAGTGGTGGTGGCGATGGTGGCGACGGTGATGGCGATGGAGCTCTACTTTACATTGTAACGACGGTCAGCTTGTGTAGTGTAGTTGTTGTGTATGTCGATTAGGTGATACCGTTTACATTGTGCATATGGGACCCATGAAGTCATGTTTATGGGGTACGTGAAAAAGAAATGCATGTATCTAATCAAACTTCATTCAATGATAAACCAGTGTACTTACAGCTGCTCACTTCAGCTAATCACTGCTCAAGTGTTGTTACTAACTTGCAAATATATTTAAAACACTTTAAGACTGTATTTTTAACTTACTGTAGCGTTGAAAAGTGACTTATTTTGGCTAATTCGAAACCGAAAGTATGATCCGACTAAACACCATCTAATCCAGGGGCAGTCTTACCAGCCGAGTTTAAGAGAAAACCCCAGATTATACTCAAAAAAACCCCAGAAATACCCATACTATGAAGACATTACAATATGCAGTGTTAATGTTGTTAAGATGTAGATAGAAACACTGGAAATGATTAAATGACATATATTTTAAGTTTTTAACAAATTAAGACTGGACAGTAAAGCAGTAACTCTAAATCAACTAAAAAAAACATTTTACCAATATCTAGCTTACTTATAAGTTGCGGTTCTATAATTAGTAATTTATATAACTGCAACTTGCACATATATGTAGTGAAACTAAGTAGTACAATGTATTACTAATTAGTAAATAATAATGTCATTATTAAATACATTAACATAATGTTCTCCACTATATTGGACCTGTAAAAGTAAGACTCAGGTTTCAATTCTTCCTTGAATAGTGAAAAAAGGGAAATAAGTAAAATATATGAAATAAGTGAAATAGACTCAAATAGAAATAGAATAGAAATAGAATGGTACTACTGTACTCCGGGCTGTTAGTAAGTCGTTTGATATAATTGAAGAACTGCTTAGTTTGGAGACTATTCAAGGCACTACAAAAGGAACTGATTTATTTACAACTTTGAAAGCTTGTGTCGAAAAATACAATTTGGACTGGACAAAATTGGATAGCATCTGTACTGACGGTGCAGCAGCACTGACAGGCAAACATGTAGGTTGCTTGTCGCTTTTAGCAAAGTTTCTTGAACGTCCTCTGCTAACATATCATTGCATCATTCATCAAGAGGCGTTGTGTGGAAAAACACTGAATATGAAACATGTCATGGACGTTGTTCTCAAATGTGTCAACAAAATACGAGCACAAGCTTTGAACAGGCGAATATTCAGACAATTCCTTTCAGACTTAGATGAAGAATATGGTGAACTGTTGTTGCATTGTGAGGTCAGATGGCTACCAAAAGGAAAAGTTCTTTCACGATTCTGGGGTTTAAAAAATCACATTATGGAATCACACTTTTCCCACGTTAAAGTTCGCAATGCTCCCGCACTGACCTGGTTATCAGAGGCGGCGATCTCGTTTGATAGGTGGGAGACACCCAATGAGAAAGGTGGGCAATTTTGGGGGGACGCACGTTTAATGTATCCCCTCTCCGTAAGAGGTGGGGGACTTGTCCCACTTGATCCCCCGGGATCGCCGCCTTTGCTGGTTAGCTACGTTGGTTGTAGGTCTACTTTAGAACATATTCTCCAAGACGCATCTGCGGGGCGCTTGAGGCTGGCGTGGCTGTTCGCAAGCCGACGACAGCAGCTTATTTCAGATATAAAAACCTCCGGCTAGGATCCTAAATATGGTGGAGCCATGGAAGTTGGGCCTACATAAATTTTACATGTCAATGTGTGTATGATTCCGAATGCCTTGGTGAACGTGCATTAGGCCAACATTCATTGTAGGATATTACCGACCTTGTTGCAAGCAGGCACGCAACTGACCTAAAATAATAAACAGCGCTTCCCATTTGAGGCGATCCATCGATCGATCGCCTTGGTCGTTCGCCTAGCGAACGTCTGGTCGAGCGGTGATCGGTTGCCTGACCCAATGCGTCAAAGACCATTGACGTAAAGAGAAGTCCATAAACTCATTCTCATTCGTCTTAGAGTCTAAAGTCTAACTAGATCATGTGCAGTGGGAGGGCTATATCTGAATGTCGTGTTTAGCATCAGGGCGGTGAGAGAGCGGTATCCGAAATAGGTTGATGAGGAATTGGGACATTTACACACACACACACACACACACACACACACACACACACACACACACACACACACACACACACACACACACACACATACACACACACACACACACACACACACACATATATATATATATATATATATCCTAGCCACGCCCTGAATCAGTCTGCCATAGAGGATGAATACGTGTTGTTTCTTAGATGTGCAGCACAAATTTTCTCAGCTTACTTTCTGCAATTTCTTTATATATATATATATATATATATATATATGGCAGCTATATATATGTGACCATCTTTGAATATATATATTGACAAATCGCTGCAAGTATGCTGAGAAACTTTGCGTATAGGCCGGACTATAGTTTCGTGTTTTGAGCGCTGTAGCCTAGCTACCTTAAAAGGTCTATAGAATGCATAATATAGGTCTACATTTTTGAATTAACGAATCCGAAACATTTTGTTTTCTCTTACAGATTGTAAAGCGCTTGAACAGGAAAGCATGTCCAAGTGTAATGTAACTCAAAAACTTCATAAATGTGGAAGACAACATTGCACTTTAAACCGAACTTAGAATCGTATATATGAAAGCACTTTCACAGGCTTTCAGCTGCCATAGATAATCGCTATAGAACAGAGGTGTCAAAGAGCCGGCCCGCGGGCCATTTCTGGCCCACCGACAATATATTTCTGGCCCGCGGAGCCTTGTCTAAAGACAACACAATTGAGAGTTAGAGGCCTAATTTTATCATTTTTAAGGTTTCATTAATTCTCTGTGATGCTTGTAATTGATAATGCATATGAGATTCACGTTTTCAAAGCCTAATTCAATTTTTTTAATGGCCCGTCTTAGACCCCTATCCCATTTTCCTCATACGCATTCGGCATTCTGGCCCGCCAGTTGCTCGAAAATATTCCAACTGGCCCGCCACCACAAAAGGTTTGACACCCCTGGACAATGTTACCAGTGCTAGGTTTTTTTCACTAGATCTGGGTTTTTAGGCTGTCGTCTGGGTATCTGGGTAATTTTTTGCCAAATTGGCACTAATCTGGGTATTTTTGACCATTTTGCCATTTCTTTTATTTTTTGACCATTTTTTTATATTTCCTGGCCAAGTTTGACCGTAAAGTTCACTTGTAAAAGCGTGTCCTACTGCTATAAATAATAACACGTATTGTCCTATCTATGACATTAATCTTAGATTAATAATAGATCTATGGTCAGTGACCGTAAGTCTTTCCACTAGACCAGTATCCATGCAAATACAACCATGACGTCATGTAAATGCTACAATGACGTAACGTTATCTATGATTTTGTATTACCATTTTTTTTTCAGAAATTTTGAAATAAATAACAAATTTAATTAATTAATGAAATAAAATTAACAAATTTAATAACAGATTAAATAATACAGATTTAAAATTACAAAATTTTATAAACAAAAATGTCCGACATATCAGAAGATGATAGTTGTGGCAGCAACATGACAGGAGCAGCGCCAGTGACGCCACCACGTAAAAAATTGAAGGCAAAGGGTTGGTATCAACAGGCTTTCTGTGAGGAATGGTTAACAGATAATGAACTAAAGGATTGGATCAAACCGGACTCTGGTAATCGCTATGCTGTGATTTGTACGGTCTGCTCGTGCACATTAAATAATGTTAACAAAACAGCTTTAATGGCACATAAAGACACAGTGAAACACATCAAAAACTTTACAGCCAAAAGCAAAACTTTGAACATTGTGAAGTTTTTCAACAAACCAAAAGAGGTCAGTCTGCAAGACAAAGTTGCTAATGCAGAGATTGTGTTGACGGCTTTCATGGCAGAACACAACACACCGTTTTTACAAGCCGATCATTTCGATTGACTGTTGTAAACAGATGTTTCCAGACAGCGCAATTGCACAAAAGATGTCACTGAAACGCACCAAAGCTGCCTATGTCATGCAGTTCGGCATTACTCATTTTGAGCGACTTGAAATTATAAACATTTGCAAAAATCAGAAATTCTCTATAATCGTTGATGAGAGTACTGACGTCTCTACGAATCAGATGTTGGCAGTCGTTGTTCGATTCTGTGACACAAAAACAAGACAAGTCGTTGATTCACTGTTAGACCTCATTGAGGTGGAGGATGGAACAGGTCTTGGCTTGTTTACAGCTGTTAAGAAATTGTTGCAAACACATGAGATTCCGATAACCAATGTCATTGGTTTTGCTGCAGACAACTGTGCCACTATGATGGGGTCTGCAATTGGTTTCCAAGCACAGCTGAAGAAAGAGATTCCATATGTTTCTGTTCTGGGCTGTGTCTGCCATTCATTTGCACTTTGTGCAAATGCTGCCAGCAAAAAATTGCCATCATGGCTTGAAATTTTCGTAAAGAATGTCTGTTTTTATTTTTCACGTAGTAGCAAACGAAATCATGAATTCCAGTTGATACAGGATGTAGTTCAAGTCCAGCAACATAAAGTTTTGAAGCTGTGTGAAACACGTTGGCTGTCCCGAGAAGCAGTCGTTGAGAGCATCCTTGAACAATGGGATGCTCTACAGTTGTATTTTCAATCACAAGCTTCAGTGGATAAAGTTAATGGTGCTGGGCAAATCTTTCAGACAATGAACACTGTTGGCACGAAACATATGCATCTCTTTGTCGGCTACATACTGGGCAAAGTAAACATAATGAACATCGAATTCCAATCTCAAAACTTCCGTCTTCACAAATTGTACAGGAGTGTAATTAGCGAGTATCGTTTACTTCTCAGTCTTTTTATTAGAGAAGAAGTATTGCAGCACGAGCACATTCTTGCCGACATTGATCCTTCAGAAGAAAGAGTTTTAAAAAAACTTGCTAACATTGAGCTAGGCAAGCGATGTGAAGCCCAGCTAATCCGACAACCAAGCAGGCCCACCAAAAGGGAGGAGCGGGGGGGGCGATGCCCTAGGGGTCAGACGATTGATAGAGAGAGAAAGAAATCCAGTTTCGCAAGGATGTATTGGCATTCCTGATTGAACTTTGCATTCAAATACGACGTAGGTTTCCACTTGAACAAAACGGTGTTCTGGCACAAATGCAACTGTTGGATCCAAAGCAAGCACTCGATATCAACAAACCTTCCATTATCACATTAACAATGAAGTTCCCAACAATTGTTTCAGAAGACAATCTGGATAATCTGTCTGATCAATGGCGAGAGCTGGCATCGTACAAAACCGAACTTGGACATTTGAAGAACGAGGATCCACCTACATTCTGGTTAGGACTGCAAGAAGTAACAGATGCTAATGGCCAGAAGAAATTTGATATTTTGGCTAACCTGATGTGCACGCTTATGGCACTACCACATTCCTCTGCATGTGTTGAGAGAGTATTTTCGAAGGTTAACTTAGTTAAACGAAACAAACTAACAAGCTTCTTTGCCAAACAGTTTCGAATAGAATACTAGCCAAGCAAGCAGTTGCAAAGGATGGAACTTGTCATCAGTTTAAACCGAATCGAACCTTGATTGAAGATGTGCGTGAAGGACGTTGCTGGCAGAGATATGCAGATATTTTTAAACTCCAGAACCAGAATCAACTTTCTAGGTTAACAATTCCTGCATATGATCTTGAAGAAACAGAAGTTCAAGTTGTCGACATGGATGCTGCCTCGCTGACAAGTGACAGTTTTTCACAGTAAAAAACTCAAAACAGACTGAACTTAATTAAAAGCAACATTCAACAATATAGATACTTGTGCAGAATCACAAATGTCGTTGGACTCATCCATTGCCAATGAGAAAAATGCACAGTTTTTGGCTTGAAAAACAACCTGTTCAATGACGTTTGCTCCAAGTTCTTCTATGCGTCTTGTTATTGTATTATTTGATAGTGGAATTTCTTTGAATTTTGTTTCTATTTTCTTGTCACCAAGCATTTTGGCTGCAATTTCCAGAACCGGTTTAATAACTTCTTCGCCATCAGTGAAAGGTTTTTTTTCTTTGCCAGGAGCAAAGCAACTTCGTAAGATGCAACAAGTGCGCTTTTATTTTGATCTTGTAATTTTAAAAACATTGATTGCTGGCTGCTAACGCCAATCTCTTTTCTGGCAATGAATTCTGATCTGATATCAGAGCCCAATGGATATTTATTGGTCAAATCGGGATGTGTACTGTTGTAGTGTCTTTCCATGTTGTATTTTTTTAGAACAGACACAAAATCCGCATACTAATCAGGTTGGTTTTCCACTACGTCCAAGAACAAACATATACCTATCTTTCCAATCGTCATTAAATTCCCGACAAGAGAGGTTCGAGCTTTCCTCAAGTTTTCGTTTCATCCTGTCACTTAAATTTGAACTCATCCTTTTTAACCCAAACTTAAAATATTTTATTAAAGTTTAAATTAAAAATATTAAAATGAAATTGTCAATAATCAAGAATGAAAACACACAAAATAATAGAAAAAAAGAACTTCACTTAACTTAAATCGAAAATCAAGAAAACAAGGTAATTTAATTTTTTTTCAAAATTTGTGAGTGACTGTCGCGGGCCACATTCTAAGGATTGGCGGGCCACTTTTGGCCCGCGGGCCACGGTTTGGGAACCACTGGTCTAGGTGACTACTCCTGTTCGGTCCAACCGCTGCTATTCAGCCAAATACCTATTTGATCTACTATTAGGCGGCGAAGCGAATGCTCTGTACACCTCTACTACAGTTTCTACTCATGGTCTTAAAACTTTTCTTACTAGGTTGTAAGTACTGTGAGAGGCCCTTGATAAATCCTTAAATAGAATTGAGTTCAGGTGTGCTATAAAGATGGTCTGTAACAACCGTAAATATAAATCTAAAATATCTTCTATTGTCTGATCACATATCATGTTTAAAACACAGAACAAACCAAAAAATATAGAAATTCTGTTTTGTTATTTCAGCTCCATTATCAGACGTTCCAAGGATTACACATAATGTATTATTGGATGGTCTAAAAAGTCGGGTGTTGTGTATATTGAACTATGAGACAGAAGTTATCAGATATTCTATCTCGAAACCGTCCAGAGTTGGTTGAGAACATTGATCCAGAGCATGGCCTTCTTAACGATCTCTTGTCCATGTTTGTTCTTACCAGACGCCAGGTCAAAAGCATCGAAGTACCTTTCCTTTTGCAAATTTTCTATCAGCAGTTATTCACAATTGAGTCATTATAATTGTGGAGCTAATCGCTTCATTGTTATCAATAATTGTTGTAACAATGCAGGCAGCGGTGTATTGCCAAATTTGTAACAAAGGGTTCGCAGTTAGTATGTCCCCTTATGCCATATCGATCACCGCCACAGTCAGTCAAATTACGATTAGGGGGTCTGGCGTCTGGGCCCACGAAGCTCCTTCAGCGGAGTTTCGGGTCCATCCGCCAAGCATTTTTAAGTGTTTGACGTCAAATGGAGCAATTAAAAAAAAATTCAATTAAAAAAATTTTGATTTGTTTGAAATTAGTAGTTGATTTTAGGCATATTTATTATTTTGAACTAACGGTTCGCACGAAACCTGACCGAACCGGCTTCAAACCACCGCTGAATGCAGGCCTAGGTGTTGTTTTTGTTCAGGCACAAAATGTGCTGACGTTTTTTGAGTGTGCAGTTGACATTGTATTTTATTGTACTTGTATTGTATTTATTAATTTATATAGCACCGTTTTGCGGCAGTTGCCATTCAGTGGCACTCCCAGTGCGAAAACCCCGAAGGTAGAAAAGGTTTTGAGAAGGGAGAATATGATGTGGGAAGAGACCTAGGGAGAATGATAATACGCAGGGAATCGGGATGAAGGAAGGGTGTTCCATAGTAATGTTATCGAACATTTCTATTGCGCCCCTTCAAGATGCTCTGTGCTGGCCTATAATGATGCTAACTGTTATTTCATACAAATGATAATGAACAATTCTAGATTAACTCTTTAAGTCCGAGACAACACTGTACCAACATTCCATCTGCAGCATCATGTGCATGGATTAATAATAACTGCATCTATTTAATGAACAATAATAATTATTATAGATTAAACCTTAAACACAGAACAATACTGTACTAACATGTCATGTACGCTGTGCCTTGTGTGACGCATATCATCCTTGTAATGGATGCGTCGTTAAATAAACTTATTACACACATCATACAGATGATTTACACAGGGAGGGCCCAATGGTTGCTAAAGATAGAATTTTAGCCATAGTTGTCCTAACCCGCTATGCTGTGTCGAGTGTGAGGTTCTGAGAGATTTGCTTGGGTCAACTACACAGGATTTTTTTCTTCTAACACCTCAATTTTCCGAGCACTTACCAGTCGAAGTATTGTTTGCAGAAGAGTGAACAATTGATATGCATCAACATTTTGGCCACTGTAACAATGGAGAATTTGGATCTGCGTCGCTCTCACATATTGCAAGCTGTCTGCATTACATTACATTTAGTTCTAGTCAGGGGCAGCAATAACTGGGGGTTGAGGGGAACAAGTCGGCACCTGTTACAGAGAGGGGACAAGTTGTACGTGTGTCCCCCACATTTCCTACCCCTCTGATTGGGTGTCCCCTCACCTGTCAAATGAGATCCCTGCCTCTGGTTCTAACAGTAGCAAGCTTGGCTATCAGCTATAGGGTTAGGGATCCCAGCCCCTTCTAGTCAAAAAGATGTTTCCCGGATTTTGTACTCAATTTTGTACTCTACATTCGGCTATAAAAATGTGCAGTTGCAATAATTACAAGGTCTGTTGATTTTATCGAATGACGGTTTCACTGAATGGGTGCACGTGTGGCTTAGTTGGTTTTCGTGCATGCGGGTGTCCACATATCTATATATATATTATATATATGTATGGTATGTAATTATAGTATATATACCTGTGATGATATTATTTGTATGCAATTATATATATAATGTAAATATATAATCATATATATTATTTTGTATGCATATAATATATGTTATTTATACTGTACACACACATGCACATCTTATTTTATGTATATATATATATATATATATATATTGTCTGGTCCCTCGCTCTCGGACTTCCATGAGGCAGTGCCGAGCCTTCTCTGTTGCTGGCCCTGCAACTTGGAGTGGACACTGTGTCACCCTGTACCTAGTGCATAGGGGACACTCTCCCGTATTCTATACTGACCTAAAGACTGTCCTATTTAGTCAGGGTTGGGTTGGGAGTGCTTCTTAGTAGATGTCTTGAAGGGTCGCTATATAAATCATCGAAATATATAAATACATAATAGTAGATGTATGTATGATTGATTTACAAATCGACAGACAATCTGACAGGTAGATGGGCAAGGTGACAGACAGATAGGAAAAGTGACAGATTACAATACAGAGAGACAGGTAGACAGACAGACAAACAGACATACAAACAGACAGACCTAGATGGACAGCAGGCAATTGGATAAGTGAAGAGATTGATTTTTAAACAGGGAGATAGGCATAAACGAGGACATAGACATGCAGACAAATAGAAGGACAAATAGAAGGACAAATAGAAGGACATGTTTTTCTTTTACAGAGGAAGAGAGCAACATTGATGTTTCTACAAAACCTTCAGTCAATCCAGAATTGGAGACAACAACGACGTCTGGTGTTAGAGTTCGAAACACTTCGCCCGAATTCTACAATCGATTTAAAGACGAGGTAATCGCAACAGGGAATAATATAAATGGTTGACCTTCTCCTAAGTTCTCCATTTCTTCACCAAGCTCATCACTCAGTGGTACAGGTTCCAACACTGGAACTATGTAAGGAACGCAGTCTCAGACCCGTGCTCTATACGCCACAAGGCGAGAGCTCTAGCCGTTTGACTATGGTACTGGATAGGCTGGTACTGTCTTGAAGTCTTGGTGATTATGTACTTAATTGCCAGCTGGCCGACTAAAGCAGCAACTGAACAAAGTTGTTCATGTTGTGCTGTTGAATGTGCTGGTCTATCTGCTCAGGCTTTTTGTAGGCATTGAGAGATTTTTCTGAAGATATACCTTACATATTTGTATCTTGAATATTTACTTTACATTACGATTGGAAGATTTTTAAATCACATTACATTGTGAGGAATTACATTATACTATATTTTGATAAGTTGTGTTACATTGCATTATGAATTTTTGTGCTATACTACAGTTATGAGATCTACGTCACAGTACATGTGGCAGATTACGTTGCATTGCATGTGGGTGTTATACGTTACATGTTGACAGATTACATTGTTATTACATTTTGATGATTTGCATCACATCACATTTTGAATATATGTGCTATATTACATTTGGGAGATTTACATTACATTATGTGTGGGAGATTTGCGCCATGGTACATTTACATTACATTAATGGTGAAATCGATTCTGATTGCCGTAGGCTTACCCGATGTGCAACACACATCGCGGAAAATGTTACATTTTCAACGTTAACATTGTGCATGGGATGGAGAGGAGGGAAGGGTCAGAGGAGGATCTTCAGAATCTGAAGAAGCTCTTTCAACAACTTCATTTTGCCACAGACACATTTACAAATCCAGCAGCAAAGGTAAAGAGCATTGTACTTTAGTATTTTTATCTAAAAACAGTTGTTTTAAGTGATTTATAGCTCTCGACTATGTTGTGATTTGGCGTATTTGTACGGTAATTAATTAAAATGCGGTATAAAAGTGTCCTTTTATCTTCAAACATTATGTATATATATATATATATATATATACCTAGCCACTATCTGAATCAGTCTGGAGGATGATAAATGCTATCTCTAATTATTTGTGCATGCAGCACAAATTTTCTGAGCTATACTGCAATGTCTATAATGTATATTATATAAATATATGTATGTATGGATATATATATTTATATATCACAATTTCTATATGTATATATATATATATAAATGCTGGCAAATCGATGCGACTCCTATGAATAGCCTGCTGCAAGAGGCACCTTACAAATTTATATATAATAATAATTATAGTAATTACAATAATAATGATAGTAATTATACTAATAATGATAGTAACTGTAATAATAAAAATCATGTTAAAAATATGTGCTCCGCTTTAGCTTTAACAAGTTCGACGCTACGTCAGCTGTAAGATAAACAAGAGTCGATTTTATAACTGTATGGTAGCCTGTTATGCGCCAATCCTGCTCATTTTACCATGGCCACCTAGTGAGTGGAAGGCTCAGTCAACCTTATGGGACTATGCATTACCATTCAGCTATCAGCCCTTCCCCTTGTTCAACTAAATTGCAGTGCATTGGTCCTACACGTTGCCTTATGTCTTATAACAGGATATGATCGACAAAATCGACGAGATCGCACGTGATCCGAATCTCGATCAGGATCAATGTATCATCCTATTCTTTCTCAGTCATGGTCGAATCGTTCATACGATGACGAAGCAAGGCGTCACGGCTGTCGAGTACGTTTATGGAAGCGATGGGGAACAGGTTGCCACGGAAACCATTCTGGGCCCACTGACGAACGCCAGGTGTCCAGCGATGCGAGGGAAACCGAAGCTTCTGTTCTTCCAGGCTTGTAGAGAATGTGAGTTCTTTGAATTGCTTAAATAACTTCTTGTGGCTTTATTTACCTTTTCTTAATTTATTTACCTTTTCTTAATTTATTTACCTTTTCTTCGCTTACTTAAATACCTTTTCTAGTCTTAATATACCTTTTCTTAGCTTGCCTTACCTTTTCTTGACTTGCTCGGCCTTTTCTTCGCTTACTTAAATACCTTTTCTAGTCTTAATATACCTTTTCTTAGCTTGCCTTACCTTTTCTTGATTTGCTCGGCCTTTTCTTCGCTTGCTTAAATACCTTTTCTAGTCTTAATATACCTTTTCTTAGCTTGCCTTACCTTTTCTTGAATTGCTCGGCCATTTCTTCGCTTACTTAAATACCTTTTCTAGGCTTACCCTTTTTTGACTAACTTCACCTTTTCTAGGTTTAGTTTACCTTAATTTCTTGATTTACATTACCTTTTCTTGGCTTACTTAAAGACTTTTTTTGTAGACTTCGTTTACCTTTTTTTGGCTTACCATTGCTGTATTTATCGGCTCTATTACCGTTGTTTTACTTCCCTCATGTGCAGATTCTAAACTCGATTTTTTTGAGAAAACCTCAACACAAGTTACACGCACGGATGCATTGCCTGGTTCTGCAGACATCGAATCCGAACCAGCCTCCGTACCAACAGCCTCTGCTGCTGCATCATCCTCTTCATTCGCTGACCAGTCACGGATCAGTCTAAAAGATTTCGTCATCGGTTATTCGACGGAAAGCGGTCAGTGTCGTAAACCGATATCGTAGTCATTGTCATAATCTCCAAGCTTCTGAAGCACCAAAAAATTTTGGGAAAAAGTTTCTCCAAAAAAATAGAGGAAAATTGTTCAAGTGTGCTGTTGTCAGTGTCCATTATCATTCATTTGATACCAAACGAACATTACTGTCTAACATCACATTGGCTTAATGTCGAAAATGGACGACAACGTTTGAAGTTTTCAACAGTTATACATTTAAATACAGGTTGTTTGTCTCAAAATGTTGATGCAAATGCCTAAAATGCGCCCACAAGCCGGCGCCACTGTATAGTATTATAATAATGATTGATTAATCTATGTTTGTGGTTTAATGTGTAGGTTACGCTTCGTTCCGAAACACGCAAAGTGGCAGTTGGTACATCAGTGCGATAGCCAGCGTTTTCTCACAGTCTGCTCACGAAATGGATGTGTGTGCTATGCTATGCAAGGTACATCGTTGATTTGCATATAGATATGTATGGTTTATATTTTCTGGCACATTTTTTGCCTCATGGAAGTTTAAGATGCATGGCAGTCTAACCGAAGTAGCACAAGTTGAGGTAAGCAGACTACTGTCTCAATGGACTATCAGTCGAGAGGTCGGGAATTCCCCACCAGAGCATAGATTTGCTTTAGGTTTAGTCCTTTAAAGCCAATTCGAATGTAACGATTACACTGACCGCAAGCTGTCGGTGGGAGGATTGGATGTCAGGTAGAGGACCAACCAGCCGCAATCGCATGCCACAGTTGAGAAACATTAAGTCGCTAACATGTCTTGCCTCAGACGTCTTAGGGACTGCTCTTCTTCTTATTATGTTCTTCAGGCGAGTCCTCTGCTCTCTGTCGCCCCTTTAGCGTGATTTAGGCTAGGAGTACCTCCTAGTAGAGATCTGTAAGGGATCCTATATAAATTTAAATTTATTGTTTGAAACTAATTGGTTTCTGCTTGCTGAGGCCAGTGTGACTAATGCTTTCCCTGACCAAAGAGATTTCAAATGACTATTTCTAGTGAATTACCGACAAGAAGTATATGCAATTGTTATTGACTCATTTTATCAGAAATTTGACTATGTAAAAGGTGCTAGACATCACATTTCTTGCTAGTTCAATGGATTAAGTCAGTAGACATCTACAGTCATCTGATGGTTTGTGGCCAGGTCTTCCTTCTCCCTATAGCATTCCAGGTCTTCCTTTTCCCTATAGAATTCCATGTCTCCCAGAATACTGCTAGATTTTGTAACTGATATGTGTTGCTCTTTTATCCAGGTGAATGGAATGATCACGGAACAGCGACCTGTGGGAGCAGTGGTCGACAATCGACTCAGCCAGGTGGCGTCGCACATCGATAGTCTCACAAAACCATACCTATTTTTCTTTCCTGGAATTATTGTCAACACAGAACACCCGGGTAACGTTAACACTGTTTTGGGCTGAAAGAAAGCCTGATACCCCGCTGAAAAGACGATTCTGCATTAATAGTAGTACCGCCAGATCGCACACAAGTGGCTTGGTATCTGCGGCACTCGTGAATAAGCTGGGGCCTTGTGCTTGGCTTTAGAGTTGCACTTTGGGTGATGGGAGATTTCGATAACACAGAAATCAACATGTCGTTTCAACACAGCAGTGCTTCTAGTTGTTGTTTGTGGTTATTTCGTTGATGCATGGATAGTCGTTTACTTGGAAACTGGAAAATAGCGAATTACCAAAGATCCACGCGGCTTGTTGAATATGTATGAGTTTGCAAATATGGGCTACACAGGACTCTAGTCCATTTTCTCTGTGTATCACTTACTCTGTTATAGATTTTTATTCCACAGCCCCTTTTCTTCATCTCCTCCTTGTCTGTTATGTGTTCTTCCATGAATCTCTCCATCTTCCCCAAATCCACATTTCAAAGTCTCCAATTGCTTGATGTCGTCTTTTCCACCAGTTATCCAGATGTGACTTGGAGAATATGGAAGTGTCTTCCCCATTGAGCTACACAGACTTCAAAATATGAGAGACATCCAAATATTGCACTTGGAACGTGGAGAGTATGGAAGAAACACACGCAAAGCTTAGATCTATATGTGAACTAATGAATGCTACTACTGTTGAAATCCTTTTACTGTAAGAAAAGGAATAGTTAGCAATACGATGTTAAAGATGGTGGTGCATACATGGTGCAGCGATCTATTCAGTAGCGCTCTTGGTCAGTCACCCGACGATTGCAAGTCAGATCCTTCGTAAAGACTCGACCTCCTCAGATTCTGACCTGGCTCCTTAATGGACGTAGCAGCCTGGCCAGATCCTGCAGACAGACTTGACCTCTCCGGATTTAGGCCTGGCACTGGAAGCTATTGCGGACTTTGTTCGATACGGCGCCGGTGAATAAGCTGGTCTCCCTGATTACAGCTTATGTGTGGCACTTGTTCCCAGTTCCCACTGACACCGTTTTAGTCAGTAATGTGTTGCAAGAAACACAAGGAGAATTGGACAAAGAAAATGATAACTGTAATGGGTGAAAGGACAAAGCGTGACAGTCGCCTGACTTGTGTCGCTTCCCTTTGGTCAGTTTACTGATTTGGCCGAAACTTGGCACACCTTGCATTTTCAAGGTTGTGCAAGTGCGTACACATTCCAAGATATTCTTCATGTCAGATCTCCTGTTGCTTGCACAGTATGGAATTTGCACAACCAGAGCTACCTTTGCATTGTATTGACAATCTTATGTTAAATAATACTCAAAACATATAATTTCGAGAGTTCGTAGTTTCGCAACATGTATGCACGATTTTCCATCGCTCTGGCATATTAACTTTCGGCTTGGCGTAATTCTGGATAATTGAATCCTGGCAACTGACCGACTGAATGCACCTCATATCTTTGTGTAACTTTGTGAGTGTTTAAAATGTGATAATAATAATCAAAATATTAATAAATAAATAATGAAACTAAATAATACTAATAAATTGGTTAGAAAGTCATGTTTGCATTGAAAGATCCCTCAAAGGCATTTGAATTTAAAAGCGTACAGAAGCACGAACACATGCTAATATATATTATGGCTAATATATATTATGCTTGTTTGCAAGATGCACCAATCTTATGACTTGTTCTTAGACATGCTCAATGGTTCATTATAATTTGTTATTCATTGAGTGCCACTTTCTAATGACCAAGCTACAATTGATTACACTGAGCAATTGTGATAGAAGGGCTTACTGAAAGTCCCTACACAATAACCGTCTGTTAGAAGGATGATCCAATCCTTCATGTTACATAGCAAGCTCTTGAACCCAGCAATGGTGTCCCAATAGTGTAGAGTCATGGCCCACATGGATGTTTGGTAAAATCGTCACATTGTCCGATTCCTCGCTTGAGAACCCAGTTAAAATCTGTTCAAGAGTTTGAGGGATGAACTGAGTTTGAGTTTCTTGCCGAGTACGGAGTATTCATTTTGCCGAATCCGAGTTTAGAATATTAAAGTCTCATTCTCTTGATTCTTAATTTGGCAGTTTGCACAACTTTTATGAATTTTTTTAATTTTGCCTTAGTTTACACTAGGAAGTTGTAACTAGTAAGCACTACTAATAGCAGTTTTTTGTGTTTTTAGTCAGGTCGATTGTTATTTTGTAAATAAAAATAATGTTGTGTTTTTAGTTAGGTCGATAGTCGTTTTTTTATTAAAATAATCCGATTTTCGTTTTCAAAGCAGAAATTTGGACTGATAATTATCGGACCAATTGTTTGTCCGAGTAATGCCCAGTACTACAAAACTCGGCCGAGCCAAGTTCCGAACCAAGTTTTGGTTCATCCCTACTGCTTTCCTTCCGATAGAACAAACTTGATTTTATCTGAGTTGTAAATATGTGATTTAAAATTCTTTTGAGTTTGCTTTTGAAGTACTCATTGGTTTATCTGCTTTTGAGGTATTCATTGGTTTCTCTAATCTTAGAATCTGTGTTTTAGAATCTTGATAAACAACAAGTGTCGGCATATCTTTACTTCGTTCTGTAAATTTAAGTTGCAAGCTACAAAATCGTTAACTGCAATGTCTGTTTACATCACCCGATTGTAAAACATTTGGCTTTAATAAGCAGTTCACCAAAATAATAAGCTTTACATCAAATAAGAATTTAATAAAATAATCATTTCATCAAATTAATATTTCTTCTAAATAATTTTAAATGCCACTAACACAGACCAACAGAAATGCACAAACGCATACTACATTATGACAGAGCATCTGAGCCCTGAGCAATTGTGTGAGATGGATTTGCTCAAGGTCTCCTACACAGTGCAGGCTAAAACCCGTACTCTATACCTTTACGTTCGATGTAACTCTCGCCCTTGATAGCAGTATACAACCTTGAAACTGACTTGGCAGACTAAAGGTCAGAGGTCAGAGAAGAGATGTTCAAAGCAAAATGTCTGCATCCAGTATTCCTCGTCGACTGACTAATAGTATCGGGCGATTTGCTTGTTGAAGGCGTCTATTATGGCTTTCCTAAAATCAGAAAAAACATTGATCCGGTTTTATTTGTATTATATGCGCAGTTCAACTTCAGTTTCAATGCAAATTGAAAAACACAGTTATAATCCGATTCTGATGAAATTAAAAATTTGAAGAAAAAAAAATTGTTAAATAGAAATTTTAAAAAAAAATAGAACATGGAAATATATGTGGAATCCTTGGACTATTAAGACAACTCTTTACGACATCATTCTCATTATAATTGTTTTCAGGATTTACTGCACATCAATTTACAAATGTCTGTCACTAAAAAAAGGACTATAAAAACCAATATCCTCAACGATTAGTCAGTATTTGAATATATATATATATATAATATATTTACAACTAAAATTTGATATTGCCCTTGTTGAAATCACTTGCTCACACTGTGCACACGCCTCGATAGCGCAACTGCAGTTGTAATGCAGAGCAATTGTGCGCTAAGGACTTGCTCAAGGTCGCTACAACGGACTCCTCGGACGAGGGTCGAACCCGCACACAGAGCGTTACAGGCCGACCGCTCTAACCAATCGGCCACACCATGGCACCGTATATATATATATATATATATATATATATATATATATATATATATATATATATATATATATATATATATAAAAGCTTAATGAAAAATATAAGAATCAGGCTGCCTGGTATAATTTCAGGTGAGCTAATAAAAAAGCTGCACAAATGTTCAACCTGAACTCTCCCTGCTTGAAGAGGAATGCCGAAATGTGACCGGAGTCGATGTACCTCACTTCAGCGCCAGGCCAGAGTTCGTGCAACCCGAGGACCGACCCACGCGGTACGTAAGCATCCGATCTGGCAGCGACCGCAATCACGAGCCCCGTGTCGACCGGGACCGAGAAATTGCCCAGATGGGTGCACTCGTCCATGATGCCCCGCATGAAGTCAACGACCTGCTCCTGGTGTTGGCCTTGTTGTCCCCAGCCCACGACGAGGACAACGGGTGCAAGATTTGATCGAAAATGGATTGCGGGGCTCTGGCAGAGTACGATCGAGAGATCAGACTTTCGAGCAAGGATGACGTGTGATAGCTGGCCGTCTGTGGCGGATTTGGCTGTGCGAGTTTTGATACGGGACCAATGTTTGGTCGGTTGTCGGGTTCTGTTGGTAGAGGA
Source organism: Bimastos eiseni (assembly GCA_959347315.1). Taxonomy (NCBI): domain Eukaryota; kingdom Metazoa; phylum Annelida; class Clitellata; order Crassiclitellata; family Lumbricidae; genus Bimastos; species Bimastos eiseni. The sequence continues at coordinate 2,101,274 of OY365819.1, read as the reverse complement.
CGTTCTGTGCTGGCGACGTCTGGTGTCCGGAGTTCATTCTGGAGTTTTTCCATGTTGGAGACGCTGGTGGGGTAGTTGCGTGCGAAGTCGAGGCCCAGCTGGAAGGCGGAGTTGGCGCGGTTCTGTGAAATGGAAAGTAATTGCGTGAAGTCTTGTTTGGATGCAAGCATAAGCTGGACTCTGTGTTGATGTCTATCTGTCTGTCTGTTTATGCTTGACTGGATTCTTGAGTTGCTTTCTCTACCTGTCTCTCTCTGTGTCTGTCTATCTCTCTCTCTCTCTCTCTCTCTATGCTTGACGTCCTCTTTGGACACAAGACTAAGCACGCACAACACTGGACTCTGTGTATTGCTTTTTCCGAAATGGAGTAACTGTGGAACGACCCGCCCGTTTGTTATCTCCAAGGGACATCTTTGCAAAGTAGATTTCCAGTAGAGAATATTAAACATTTTACAGGACAGAAAGTCACTATTCCTCCAGACTTCTGACAAATCGTAATTTGTAGGCAATCAACCCCATCCTAGGAAGTTTGCAAATAGTAATAATAATTTTAAAATAGTATAAATTCAAAAACCTAGGAACTGAACTTGTGCATGTGTTATTAGTGGAAAACAAAGCTGAACACAAACTGCAAACTCAGAGGAAAAAAACAGGGTTTTCAGGAAGATATTCAGGAATTATGAGCATGGGTGTAATGCAGATGCCAGTGATGTGGTATAATACCTCTTGGATCATTCATCGCAGTGTACCAGCACAATCGAAATGGGTCCACAAACATTTAAATTTACTCAAAAATCATGTCACTAAAACTAGGTCTAGGTCATTTGGCATTGTTCTAATTGACACGAAAAACTAAAAATAGGTCAAGGTCGTGACTGCTGTTATTTACAAATCACACTAAAACCAGGACAAGGTCATTGCAATATCACTGCCAGTGTTGACACGTTACACTAAAACTGGGTCACGGTCACCACTGATGCTTCTGTTATTGACAATCACATTAAGACTAGGACAAGACGCTGTTTGGCATATATCTTTCATAGGCATTGCGCTGAAACTAGGTCAAGGTCACCATTTGGCACTACCCGGACATAACAGACATCGCAGGGGCCTTTTCCCTCAACACTGCGAACAAATGATTTAGGACTACCTGAGTAAAAACGACAGACGCAGTGCTCCACGACAGACAGGGAACCAGTACGATGGGCTTGCACCAGTTCGTGGCAGTAAGTGACGCCATCTGTTAATAATCGATGCAATTATGTATGCAGACAGCGACAGAATGAAAAAAAATTATAAAGCAGCAGCTTCATAAACCTGCGCAGAAGCCGTCCCGCGTACGAAGCAGCAGCTTCTAATAAGTCATTAGAAACCTTCCAGCGTTCAAAGAGGTCACTTCTAAGAACTGGTCAGGAACCTTCCTGCGTACAAAGCTGTCGCTTCTCACCTCGGTGAAAATCCAGGAAGCTGTGCTCCACGACAGGATTGGTATTAAGGAGAGCGGTTTGTGCCAGTTTGTGGCGGCCACGGATGCCATCTAGTGGACAATAAATAACGCACAGATGCAGTAGTTTGTCGTAGCAGCCAAAAACCTGGCCTACGACGTCGGCTGGTAGTGAACTGACATTGCAAGCTGCGAGGATGAATTCGAACAGTGAATTAGTTAGTAGCAAGGTGGAGAGAAGGAGGAGGAGATAAGTAGTACCATAAAAGGTAATGCAGGGTAAGGATGAGGAAAGAGGTAAAGGCAAGTTTTACTTTCAACAAATCCTCATGGGCATGGTCCAGAGGCTGAACTCCAAATGGACTCCAAATGATTGCCTAAAATAAAAACATCAAAGACTTGAATAAATGTTGGTGTAGAAGCAATTTCACAAGGTTTTTAAGAAGAGGTGCTATAACATATTAAGTATTTAGATAATGAATTGCAGTAATAAAATGTTTTACAACTGATTAAAATTTACAATGGAACAGACAACATTTACATTTATCGTTGCATAATGCCTGTATTATTTTTTAGTAGCAAGGTGGAAAGAAGGAGGAGGAGCTAAGTACTACCATAAAAGGTAATGTAGGGTAAGGATGAGGAAAGAGGTAAAGGCAAGTTTTACTTTCAACAAATCCGCTGCCGCAACTTCCTCTCGTACTGTTCCACGCGTTCCGTCCTCTCCTGCCTAGTCTGGCCACGCTGCGTCTGCTGGTTCCGCAGCTGTTCCTGTTGCCGTAGGAACCGGATGCGCTGCTCCTTCGCAAGAATCGTCTGCTGCTGCTGGCGAATCAGCTGCTGTTGCTTAGCAACCTGGTGCTGCATTTCATCGTAGGTCATGTTGGGGTTAGGGCGAGGCATCAGACCCTAAAAGAAAACCAATTTGACCACCTGTTAACTTAAAAAACCATGTTAATTAAGGCTTAATGAGTTCAGACCATATGTTAATTGTAAATGAGGTGGATGGATGGAACACCAGAGATGACAGCATGGAACCTGGAAGTGCAAGAGGGAGGCAGTGCAGGACAGAGGACAATGGAGAAGGTTTCCATGACGGTCGCTAGAGTTACACAAACTGACAGCACAAGGCGATAAGGTAAATTGAGACTGATTTGCCATTTAGACCACTAACGAGAATGCTGCACTTTTATATGCATTGTTCACCTGAGTGTGGTTATGCAGTTGGCTAAATAAAGAATATACCTGCATACTTAATTACTTATACATTAATCTATTTAATGAATCAATCAATCAAAAACCATGGGCGTCTGACCTCATTGACCACACCTCTCCACACCTCCTCGTTCTAATAATGACACCTGCCTACTGAAATCGCCTTTTCTTATTGAGAGTCAAATCTTAATAACTGTTGCAGATACCCCATTAATTCACACCACTTTGCTAATTCCGACAATAAATTTGAAAGCTGTGACCACTTATTCAAGGCATTCTGTCAACATCGACCACTTGTTAAATTCCATGAAAAACCTATTAATTTACGACCACACTGATAAATACAGGTCATATGTCACTTTAAGCCAGACCGATTTTTAAAAGTTGAACTGTCATAGTCTCAGGTCTCCAGTTATGGCACCATATAAATTTTCACTATCATTAGTAATTTTATTATTATCAGTAGCATCATTAGTAAAATAAGTATTATTATTATATTAGTATCATTATTAGTAGTAGCAGTAAAAGTAGTAGTGGTAGTAATGGAATTAAAAGTAGTAAAAGTAGTAGTATCATTAGTATTATTATCAATATCATTCTTCATATCATCAAGTATTATTAGTGCCATTATTATTATTATTATTCGCAGAGAATGACTTACAAGACATACAAAATCCTCTTCCATTGTACAACTTTAGATGCAGATGACCATATACTCCAATCACAAACTACCAAAGCCAAACTAACACCCAAAGCATGTTATCTAAGACTGCATGTAACTATAATACTGATGCCTTCACCAGAAAAGGCTACTGTCTTATACCCAGGCTCATTATAAGAGTTCCCTTCATGTCAGTATATTGCATGTCAGTATAATGTGCCTTAATTGTATATGTCTGTCCAAATGATGGAATTGTAATATCCCACCAGTTCATTCTAATTAAACTATTGCTGGAGAGAATTAAACCAGCAAATCATTTTGATGTCTGGCCTCAATATATATATAGCACTGGACTGCATATATATATATATATATATATATATACATATATATATAGTAGTCCAGTGCTATCCACACCCTGCTGAGGTGAGTTGAAAGCCCTCCATACACCAGGGACCCTACACCATGTGAGTCAACATTTAGGCCATCAGGCTACATCGAATTACATTTCGTAGATCAAGTTGAAATTGAATTTACGGGGTGGGGATCGGGGTTTGCTATTCACACCCCCTACAGCGTTTGATTGTTTATCCACCAGTGTTGAATGGGTCGCGGAAAAGCATACATAATGCAGAGTAAAGGCTCAATCCTCATCCGAGGAATTACTGTGTAGGGGCCTTGAGCTAGTCCTTTGTGCACAACTGCTCTTCAATATAATGGAACCTATGCCATGAATATACTTCTGAAGTTTCTAAGAATGGTATTTTATCAATGTGCAGTTATTTGTATAGCATAGCGCCTTTCATTAGGTTGTACAGGGAGATGCGCCATGCATAGCAATAATGTAATATGTACATACAATTCAATACATTACCTGGTTCCCTGCAATTGCATCATTTGTGCACTTCTGAAATTTGTAAGAACGATAATATCAAACTTAAATTGCATTGCATAGCTGTATATTCAATTCCCTGTGCATCCTATGATGTCAGATACTATTTATCTTTGACAGGTGTCATTTTAATGCATGAATGATCGTTAATTTCAGCTGTAAAATGAATTGGTGAACAGAAAAACAGGGAATCAGTACGTACGGTTGAGCTGGATGCAAAATCGTACTTCGTCCTGATGAACTCCCCAATGCATCAGGATTTCAAAGAGCCTTTCATCCGATCCGACAATACGCTCTAAATAAATCATCAGAAGCCATTCTCGTAGAATATCACATTCACCCATACGCTTCATGGGGGTCTGACAATGCCAGCAGGGACTCACCCGCCCCACGGTAGAGCGCTACACTATCTACGACCCCTTGTCTCCTGAACTTCCTCTGAGTTCTTCTAAATGACAGGTAGCTTCCCTCATAGCTTGTGACTTTGACAAGAATTTCTTTAGATGACATTATATATTCGTCATTATCTATAGTAACCAATATAGTCAGTTGGTAAGTCATTACCTATAGTAACCAATGTAGTCAGTTTGTAAGGGAAACCCACATATTTAGTATTTTAATCCACCACTTGAATACAACTATAGGGTGCTATATAAATTGCATTGATTGATTGATTGATAATCCAACAGTCACAAGACATTTTCTGTTGCTATTCCAGAAGGTTCAACAAACAACTGTTTGGCTTCAACGCATTGTGTGCAATGTGAAGATCAAACATCATCTAACCATGAGTTCTCCATGTCTCCACCAGATGGCAGTGGCTGTTATCTGGTTCCCTGCAGCATCCGATGATGTCGGAGACAGTGGACTGTGGCGTAACAGGAACATCAATCCCTTGATCATAGTGATCGTCGGTATAGATCTTTAGAATCATCTACAGTATAAAGGCAAATTCCATCTTTGAGACTAACCCAATAGAGCAGATCTTACCCAAATGTCTCTCTTTATACATCTTCATCGACCAAATATTAAAATTCACAACTGAAAGCTAATCACGTAAGCGTGTTTGCACAATCCAAGTCAACTACATATCGTCTAATCACCATTTAAATAAACGAAATATCTGTAGATTTTCTGCAACCCTCAACACCCAAACTGTTAATAAAATTTGCTGATATTGAGAAACTGTCTCCGACACCTGACTAGAATTCCACATCCTTGCATCTCATGTTCCGAAAATACTCCTAAAAGTCAGATTTGGATAAATAATATGTTATACATCGAATTAGATTTCAGAGATCAGGTTGAAATTGAATTTACGGGGTGGGGATCGGGGTTTGCTATTCACACCCCCTACAGCGTTTGATTGTTTATCCACCAGCGTTGAATGGGTCGCGGAAAAGCATACGTTATAATCCCATACATCAACATCCCTTCTAGAAAATAAAATAAACTTAATTACCAGTTAATGCCGGTGTTGGATCATTTATCCAACCAGAAAAATAATTCAAATTCTTTTAAATTTCATTTTTTTTTACAAAATACCGTAACTTCAATTTCCGGTAAGCCGGTGCTACAGAGGTGTGCGTCGTAGTTTTGTTTTGCATGATGACGATTTCAAATAATGTAGTTGGACTTATATTATTGGACATGTCACGTGTAAATTTTGTTGTCAATGGCTGCATAGATAATTTTTTCGTTCTAGCAGCCTTAATGATATGTACGATTGGCAGTGGATATTATGCTCGATCACATTCCTTCTTTTCCTTCTACTTCCCTCGCTGTTTTAACTTAAAACGCCATCTACCCTACAATAGCAGTCTGCAACAGTTTTACTGCAAGCTTCTTCGATTGCTTCAAGTGCCTTCATTTGCATCTCATTTGCGTGCGCTCATAGGGTAGGCTATCGCTCCGCCACACCAAATTTCTAAATCTATCGCTTCATACATGGGTAATGTCAGTATATTAGGCCTCCGTAAGTGCCAGCTTTTGGCGCCGAACAATGTAAACTGTAACCTCGGTTAAATAAACACGTGACAGAATGAGTTTCTTACTTATTCTCAGTGGTGTCACTGGAGTTTTCCAACAGAAGGACTGAGGAATCCTATAGAGGGGCCATAGCAGTAGGATGCCTGGTTTCGTCACAACTCAAAGTGGATAAATCTTGGAGGGCCACCCCGGGGCACAAACACGGTTGGTCGGGCACTGGCCACTACTGGCCTTTTCTGTAGAGCCGCAACTATTTATCCCATTTATGGTTCATGAACCAGATCAATACCGGTTGACGATCGAAACGTCTTTGAACGGCCTTGATCAATATGATGTCCACTGCCTATACCCAGCACCCATGAAACTGATATGCTAGTATGCAATAAAAAACATTGCTAAAAACGAGGCGCATTCACTGTTAAAAATCAATGAAACGCTATAATATATTTTCAGTTTCGCCCAAAGCCTCTATAGCTCTGACCAAGGCCTTTTCTCTGGTAGGCCTACCCCACATGGCCTCGATGTTTCAGTTTACGAAAATCGATTAGATTCTAATCGATTTATTACTTTATTACAGATTAGATTCTAATCGATTTTCGTAAACTGAAACATCATTTATTTACATTGCAAATCGTATTAAAAACTAAATTGCCTAACTTAATTACCGTACAATGTGATAAACATTGAAGTCTAGCTGCAGCCATTGCCAGCCAACTGTCAAGTCTTAAGTCGCAAGTCCTAAGATTGCAAGTCCGTCATCCGAGTCCGGGACTCGAGTACTACAAGTCTGATACTACAATCAGCTCTATTTACTTATACTTGATGTGCGGTACTGCAAGTAGTATCCTCAACAAACCAGCACAGCATCACGTGTAGTTTGGACAGTCACTCTGGTGCAGGTTCTGAAGCAGGCTGAGTTGCTGCTAGGCTGCTAGCAGCCGCCATCTGACGCGAGTCGCATCATCGCGATTAGCGACGTGGAGCCTCGGCATCCCTTCAATGCCTTCATCGCCCTTTCCTCAATCTCCTGACTTCCAGCAAATCTGTCAGCTGTTATAGTTAAACTGTAGTTTATAGGCCTAGTAGCCAGCGTGTGTTGTGTGTCACATCATCATATTATTCAATCAAAATTCAAAACTGGGGGCGCCGAAGGCGCCCCCACACCCCGTCGCCCGGGGGCAGATGCCCCCTCCTGCCCCCCCTCGCTACGCCACTTATCAAAATGTATAACTTTATCAACATTTTAACTCAATTAAACAAATTGATTGATTGATTATTATTAATTGATTGATTGATTGATTGATTGATTGATTGATTGATTGATTGACTGACAGACTGAGTCAACTTTTAGAAGGTTAGCGCAAATGGATCCATGCCGATCCTTTCCTTTCTGAACCAGAGTGTTACCATGGCTTCAACCGTAGCGACCGTGTATGTATCAATGTAGCGTAGGCTTATTCGCCAAACTCTATAGGCCTAGCGTCACTCTAAATCCAACCACAGGGCATCAGCTTATTCATGAGCGCTGCGTCGAGTCATAGGGATCGTATCCATTTATTACAGCAATGTAAAAGAAGTTTAATTACCTCAAAATAAAAATTATATGCCCTCACACCAGAGTGCGATTAGGAAGGGATAGCAAGGAATATATCAACTTACTTGCTTGCTTGTCGTAGTTGAGGTGGAGGAGGACGATGAGGAGGAAGAGGGAGGGAGGGAGGAGCAGCGAGAAAACCTAGGTCTATGCAGTGGAACAGTACCATATGGCCACCTGGGTCGAGTTTAACTGTTAGTCATCTACACTGTGTGATAGCAAAGATCATTAGCGTTGCCCTCCTCCTTTATTCAGGCTTGGGACTGGCACTGTCAGAGAGCGAACAGTGGCCGAGTTATATATTGCGACAAGGCTCTCCAAGACCGTTAAGCCTCCTGCATCAACAACAGCATCATTAACATCAGCAGCTTTGGCATCATCGCATTCGGATGAGATGCAGCGAACTATCGGCTGCTGCGATCTCACAGCCTCTGCATCATCTCAGATGCAATAGCATCAGCGCAGAGGCTGAGTTGAGGATGTTGCTGGTTGGGGGAAGCATGTCAACGCGCATCCTTGGCTTTGGAATAATCGCCACTGGGGGCGTTGTACTGGCCATCGCTCTCATCATTGGAATCGGATTTCCTAAGTTCGTCTATCACGAAAACCTCAAAAATATCTGCCTGCTGAGCGCAAAACCTTCGGAAGACTACGACGAATGGGTAGGATTCACTCATTCATTCGTTCGTTCGTTCGTTCGTTCGTTCGTTTGTTCATTCAAACACTTATATAGCACCCGACAATGATGAATTGGTATAAGGGGATTCTTCTTTATACATTCATTCATTCAAGCATTTATATAGCGCCCGACTGCGATCGATGAATGGGTAGGATATGTGGTTTCCTATTTATTCATTCATTGATTCATTATAAAAATTATATAGCGCCCTTTCAAGGTCACCACTCAAAACTGCCTCCAATTCCAGCCATGGCAGGACAAAAGAGGCAAGCCTTCAAATGGCCATAAAATGTACGATTACACTTTAACTCAGGATACTTCCTCCGTCCATACTTCCTTGCTTCCGTTGTTCGTTCGTTGCTTCTCTTCCCTGCCTTCTATCCATCACATGCACTTCATCCTTCCATCTCTCATTCCTCCTCCTATTCCTGTTTCCTTAAATCCTCCTCTTTGTCTCATTCATCCGCGTCTTCATTCTTCCATTCCCGTTTCTTTGTTTATTATCCTTCTCCTACTTCTCATCCTTCTCCTCATCCTTCTCCTCTTCATCCTCCTCCTCCACTTCCTCGTCCTCCTCCTCCTTCTCCTCATCATCCCATTCAAAGTATACCTAGCATCACTCCTTCTGCTCCTCGTCTTCTTTCAACTAACTGCACTGTGTTAAACAATCCCCCCCTCTTCCTCCGACCCTATCCTGGCCCCTACTCCAACTTCCTCCGCCTCTTCCGTAAACGCATTATCGCCCGCCATTCGTCGATCGTTTTCTGGGTCAGCCGACAGGCGGCGCTAAGACTCATTACATGTCGCCCGGAAGTGACGGGTCTGATGTAATCAAGGAGACGATTCTACCTGTTATGTATCGTCTCCGCTGCTCAATGAATGAGTTACATCATTGCATGCGATGTGTCAATTAAGTGCATCTACAGCATACGTGCATTATATATATGTATATATATATAATGCATATAGCTCTATATATATACATATATATATATGTATGTATATATGTACGTGTGTGTGTGTTTGTTTGTGTGTGTGTTTGCGTGCGTGTGAGTGTGTGTCTGTCCGTGTGTGTATGTGCTTGTCAATCTGCCTCTCTGTGTAGGTGTGTGCGTGTCTGTGTCTCTCTGCGTATCTGCGTGAGTGCCTGCACTTTTGTGTTGTAGTGTTGAATTATATATATATATATATATGTGTGTGTGTGTGCGTGTGTGTGTGTGTGTTTGTCTGTCTGTCTCTTCTGTCTCTCTGTCTCTCTCTTTCTCTCTCTCTCTCTCTCTCTCTCTCTCTCTCTCTCTCTCTCTCTCTCTCTCTCTCTCTCTCTCTCTCTCTCTGTGTAGGTGTGTGCGTGCCTGCGTCTGTCTGCGTGTGTAGTAAAATATGTACTTTCAGTTGTGCATCAGATTGTGCAAACCAAATAAAAAATCTGCGTATCTGAGTCGATCGTTTCCTCCCATTTATTCGATCCTGAATTGAAGCCCAGTGTTTGGCGACATGAGAGCCCGACGCGCTGACCCTGAGCGAGACAAGTGGAGGCCAATACATGCGACACTCAAAGGCTGAAGGACATCAAGAGATGTAGAAGAGAAACAAGGAGGCAATACCTGCTCACACACGCGCGCACCTGTAATTGATTGCCGATCAAGGTGTGCAGAGTAATATGCGCCGACAAAAGTACAGGAGCTATATAAATCAAAATCTGAACCTATCTTTAAGGGAATGGATGTCGAGCGTGTATGACTATGTAATGTATTCACGGAAGCATGCAATGCGTGTTTACATGTCTTGCTGACTGTCAATATATATCTGTTCTCTGCGTTCTCTGACCTTCCTGAAACCGGACTCTGACCTTTCACGGTTTATCCTTTTCACAACCCATTTAATTTGACGCAGCGCTCGTTAATCAGCTGGTGCCCTGCGCTTGGCTTTCGAGTGGCGCTTTAGAGGTCTGTCTGTCTGTCTGTCTGTCTGTCTGTCTGTCTGTCTGTCTGTCTGTCTGTCTGTCTGTCTGTCTGTCTGTCTGTCTGTCTGTCTGTCTGTCTGTCTGTCTGTCTGTCTGTCTGTCTGTCTGTCTGTCTGTCTGTCTGTCTGTCTGTCTGTCTGTCTGTCTGTCTGTCTGTCTGTCTGTCTGTCTGTCTGTCTGTCTGTCTGTCTGTCTGTCTGTCTGTCTGTCTGTCTGTCTGTCTGTCTGTCTGTCTGTCTGTCTGTCTGTCTGTCTGTCTGTCTGTCTGTCTGTCTGTCTGTCTGTCTGTCTGTCTGTCTGTCTGTCTGTCTGTCTGTCTGTCTGTCTGTCTGTCTGTCTGTCTGTCTGTCTGTCTGTCTGTCTGTCTGTCTGTCTGTCTGTCTGTCTGTCTGTCTGTCTGTCTGTCTGTCTGTCTGTCTGTCTGTCTGTCTGTCTGTCTGTCTGTCTGTCTGTCTGTCTGTCTGTCTGTCTGTCTGTCTGTCTGTCTGTCTGTCTGTCTGTCTGTCTGTCTGTCTGTCTGTCTGTCTGTCTGTCTGTCTGTCTGTCTGTCTGTCTGTCTGTCTGTCTGTCTGTCTGTCTGTCTGTCTGTCTGTCTGTCTGTCTGTCTGTCTGTCTGTCTGTTGCAAATAGGCCTGCTCGTAAATTCTAAACTTCGATGTAGAGTTCAGTTGTGCCTAGCTGATCATTGACCAACAGCTTTGAATAGCTTCACCCTCATCCTGTATTCAGGCTTGGGACTGGCATTGTCAGAATGCGAACAGTGGCAGAGTTCTTTGGTGTACATGCACATGGCAGATCAAATTGTCATTAATATGTGTTACGCATATTTTATGATCCGTGATCGTGCGCATGGTGCTCTGACGTCATTGAATCTTGCGATGTGCAGTGTACGCAGTCATTTGATTGACTATCACCTTCAATGACTGGTGGCGATTGATATTATTCATAGCATGCACAATGCCTGCACACATCCACACGCACATACACACACACATTTGCTAGATGGCGCACACTATTAGAAGATAAATAATTGGAATTATAATTTGGACCAGAAGTTTTTGATCTTGAACTAGTTGTACTAAATCTAGAACAGACAAACAGACAATTATTATCTTACACTCTGATTCAACACAGCGCTCGTTAATAAGGTTGGCTCTCGTATGGCGCTCTTGCAGTTTGGAGATAACGATGACAAGAAAGACAAACAGACAGACGGGCGGACGGACGGATATGTTAACGTCAAGTCAAGTTAACGCAGACATCCAGGCATACAGCCATACATACGAGCACGGATATTTATGGAGACGAACAGTGGTCAAGTGGAGATGACAAAGGCTGACATGCAAGCAGTCATTGACATAGGCACACACATATTCAGAGGAACGATGAACAGGTACACTGGACAGTTAAGTAGAAGCGCAATGCGACTTTGCAGAGCAGACCTATTCAGTATTGTTTAAACAAAATGAATTGTCCTTGCGACCCAGTGTTTATCATACAAGCGAAACATCGTGAGAGTTCCAGTTGGGTTTTATGTCCAATCCATTTGTAATCTATGTCAACAACTTGTTTACATCAGCCGCAGATCCAAATTAATCAGCTAATTAGTAGCGTCATCGACCTGCAAACGACACAACATTGGATTAACTTCAAAGCAGAGCTGACTAATTTTCAATAAAAACCCACCTGCATTATGTGACTCTGTCGCTCTCTCTGTTTCTCTCCTCTATGTCTCTTTGTCTCTCTCTGTTTCTCTCCTCTATGTCTCTTTGTCTCTTTCTGTTTCTCTCTCACTCTCGCTATGCATGTGTGTGCATGTGTCTGTGTGTTTGAGTCCTAGTACGAGTAAGTGCCTAAGTCTCTGCTTCAAAGTCTCTGTCTATCTCTTTCTCTCAGCCCCTCTCTTTCCCTCTCTCCTTTCCACACACACACGCACACACACACACACACGCACACAGACACACACATACACACACACACTCTCTCTCTCTCTGTCTCTCTCTCTCCCTCCCCTCTCTCTTCTTCTCTCTGTGTGTCTGTCTCTCTTTCTCTTCCTCTGTGTGTGTGTCCTAGTACAAGTAGGCGTCTAAGTCTATGTCCATCTCTGCGTCTATGTATCTGTCTCTCCGTTCGTCTGTCTAACTGTTCGTATACAATTAGTTTGATAAGGTCCTTCGTGCAGGCGACCATTAGTCATTAAGCGCTGTTTGATGATAACACTCTTCCGTTTTGCTCACGACGTCCACGTGGATCATCTATCCCATCGGTCCACTGCCTTCCGGTGCAACCGGAAGTCATCCGTCTCGACTGTCATGGCGTCGCATGTGGCGCTTCCGTCGCTCAAAAGTATGGACGTTGTTCGGCGTCAGTCATCTTGTTGTCTCGGCGTTCCCTCCTCAAACCACATGTGCCCTTTATCTGTTGCAGTGATTACTCAGTCGCCTACTTGTTATTGTACCAAGGTATTCATACTTAAGCTCGCACTGAATTTGTATCTGTACATATTTACACGCATGCATGCATGCATTCACAGATACATTCATACATTCATGTCATTCACACATGCATATCTCTGTCTCTGTCTGTCTGTCTATCTACCTGCTAGTTTGTCTGTTTATCTGTCTGTCTGTCTGTCTCTGTCTGTCTGTCTGTTTCTGTCTTTCTGTTTCTGTGTCTGTGTCTGTCTCTTTCTCTTTCACAACCATATCCCCAGCTATAATTACAATAACAGCTGACGGATGACTTAACGCAACTTAAACCGAGTTGGTTAGGTCGTGTATCTTTGTTGCTCGTGACAATAAGGATGACGATAATGATAATGATGATGATGACTACGACGACGACGATGACGATGATGATGATGACGACGATGACGACGGCGATGATGTTGACGATCTGTCTCTCACTAGGTGAACGAGACCTTCTGGAGTAACTGGAATCGAATTTACTACTGGGAACTTATCAACAAGGACGACTTCCTTTTCCACTCCGCCGCACCTCTGGTAGGGCTTATAACGATTTAGTCGATCACGTCAACTTAATGAGAACTAATTTTTACATTTTATAATTAAAGGCATTAATAAATAATAGAGGATACGAAATATTGGTAGGTTAAACCAGAGTTGTTTTATTTATTTATTTAATTCAGTCTTTCTCTCTTCCTTCCTTCCTTTCTGATGATGAAGACTGTAAAGATGATGAAGATCCGATGACGATGATGATCAATGATCAAGATGATGAATTGTGACGATCATGCATAATGAATGATGATCACGTTGACCGTTACGATGTATATAGTTTCATCAGAGGGGTCCGTACGTCTATTTCGAGAGTCATTCGAAGATAGACATTCGATTCGTGTCTTCTGTCACGGAATTTCGCGTCTGGAGACATCAGGTCTATGACGATTCAAAGACAAAGGAAGAATGCGGTTCCAACTGTTCAGAGAATGACCAGGTCAGAGGGATATCTGTCTCCATTATACTCATCCACCATTACGTCATCATCGGTGACCGCCATCATCATCATCATCTTCTTCTTCTACTTCTTCATCATCATCAACTTCTTCTTCTTCTTCTTCTTCATCGTAATCAGCATCATGGTCGTCATCGTCATCATCATCGTAATCAGCATCATCATAATCATGATTATAATCATCATAATAATCCTCATCATCACGTGCCTCGCATTTATTCATTAGCGAATTAATACATTATTCATTCTATTGATAATTTTCTTATATAAATATTAAATTCCTTCATTCACTCTGTTTGTGAGTCCATTATTCCAGCGAACCTACTACTGCATCATCACTTTAAGTTAGCCATTCAATCGTTCATTACCTTTATCTTTCCGTCTCTCATCACAGATGACCGTGTTGAACCTAAATTTCTTCCGTCGTGTTGGAGAGTACGGAAGCGATCTCAATCTGACCCTGTCTCGGATCGGAGATATCCTCAACGATACACTGAACGCAATGACGGACCGTCTAGAAGACTTCACCGAAACTTGGAACTTTCCTCGAACTATGGAACTGCTCGGCGCCCTGGATCCCTTGCAATTCAGAGAGGAATGGCAACTGCTGTCCAATGTCACTTCCACCTTGAGGAAAGATTCCTCGTTTGGAGCCTGGATGGGGAAAAACGACAGCGTTGAGAAATGGGAGATTCTCGAGCGCAGGAACTTTCGCGATTTCAACGAAACGGAAATGAGTGGACTTCACGAGTTGTTGAGAGACAGGACTTTGCTCGGAGACACCTCGAAGGACAGCTCGTGTTCCGTTGATTGGACCCCGGGAGATCCAGGTAACTTCATCGATGAGTTCAGGGTGGCTCGGGATACGGAGGGTGACGTTGAAAAACCCTGTGGGTTCATAATGCTGCTCCTGCTTTTCAGGCAATATCGCGAGGACCATCAAGATATTGAGTTGCTACGGAATGTGACGAAGATCGCGGTAGAGCTTCTCTGTCCGAACCCCGAGACCTCGTGCTTCGAGTTGGGCAAGGACTTCACTCTCAGCGAGGTCCTTCTGTCCGTACTCTGCTCTTACGTCGTGGACCAGCTTACCAAGCACGTCTTCTACATCGATGTCGTCCTTGACGGGGAGGACCTGGTCACGACAAGGACCCAGAGGGAACTGGCGACCGGAAGGTGGCGCTCGGCGCTTCAAGGGAAGTCTCGAGTGGATGGGATATTAGAGGACTTCGAGGATGAAGAGGATGCTTCGACGGGAAGTAGAATCATTTCCGTTTATAATTGCTACGACGCAGTTCAAGCAGCTACAAGTGGACTCTGGCACGGTAGGATAATAGGAATCATCTGTTCAGCGATTCATTCATTCATTCGTTCATTCGTTCGTTCGTTCATTCATCAATCCATCCGTCCATCGCTCCGTCCATTCATTCATTCATTCATTCATTCACTCATTCAATAATTCATTCATTCATTCAATCACTCATTCAATCACTCATTCATTCATTTATTTATTCATCTATCCATCCATCAGTCCATCCATCAGTCCATCCATCAGTCCATCCATCCATCCATCCATCCATTCGGTCGTTCGTTCCTTCGTTCATTCTTTCATTCATTCATTCTTTTCATTCATCATTTCATCGATCCATCCATCCTTAAATCCCGCATTCCTTCATCCATCCACTAATTTGTCCATCATTCATCCGATCAACCAACTCACCTCATCAAATCAACACCATATAATTCGTCAACAGATTGATTCATTAAGACAATAATTATTGTACTAACAGCCTATGACGGCAGAGACTCGGCTACGATCGACCAATTCCCAAAGGCGAGCGTACGTCGGAGGCGTATCTCTCGCAGTCTACGGTACCAAGTAGCTCCAAACCTCAACTTGACTGCGTGTGCCTCCTACTCCATCCCTCAGCCGTACTATTCCGTTTTTCTGCCAGAGTTCGCCAGAGCCGTCACTTACAAACAGACAGATACTCGACAGAAACTCGTTGATCGACTCGTCTTCCAAAATGGTAAACACGTCATAATAATAAAAATGATCATAATGATAATGATAAGGACATCAACAACAACGACAACAACAATAACAGTTGCAGAAACAGCAGTTTAACAGCTGCAGCAACAGCGATAGCAGCAACAGCAGCAGCAGCAACAGCAGCAGCAGCAACA
>OY365819.1:2024473-2084976 GCA_959347315.1 Bimastos eiseni | reverse complement strand
CACCTGCTTGCGTTCCAGAGGGACTTTGAGCCGATGACAGGTGTCATGTGGCAGGACGTCGTCCGCTCTCAAGTGAGCGTCGGTCTGAGGCCAGACTACGTCACCCTCACAGACAGACCGTCGACGAAAGGGTCATTGAAGGTCAACTTCACCCTTCGACCTATGCCCGTCTTCTGGACGGAAAAGTCTTCGTCCTACAACGACAGAGGAACGGAACACTTCTACACCACGGTAGGAACAACACTTCACAGACCAACAGATTGATAAACCGATAAACCGACAAACAGATGGATAGACAGACAATAGTATTTGACAGTTTGACCGCCGAACCAATAGACCAGTAGACCGGTTAACAAACAGAGCGGAAGATCGATAATTATGATCATCAAAGGTTTCCGTTGATTGGGTAGTAGCGCTGACAAATACTAAAATACCTAGAATTCGGATTTCGTTTACATAGCAGAAAGAGGAGGAAGGAGGAAGAGGAGGAAGTGGAAGATGAAGGAGAATTGAAGGGCATAGGAGAAGATGTCAAAGTCGAAATATAAGCCTAGACTTGTGATTAATGAGCTGCGCTGAGCAGTTGGAGGAATAGAAGAAAGACAATTAGCGATTGATGAGAAAGGAGATTCGTTGGTTGGCTAATTGCAGTTCAACGATACTGTGTGGTAACATAGATCATTAGCGCCGCCCTCCTCCTTTCTAAATACAGGCTTGGGTCTGGCACTGCTTGACTGCAAGCTGTGGTGGTGTTTCAGAAACGAGAGGATGGGGAGGAACCTGACCAGAAGTAGGGTAAAGAAGTAGTGCTAATGTCTTATGTTAATAGTCATGTTCTGCTTATGAATTCAGACTGGTCATTACATGACCGTATCTTGCGGTGGACTGGTCAGTCTCAGCGTCATCGCCGGCGTCATCATCGTTCTCGGTCTGCTGGCCGCAACGGTCACGATCCGGGACGGACGCGTCATGCCCATTATGGAGGATGCTTCATTCTACTGACGTCATGCTGCTGACACCACATTCTAATGACGTCATTCTACTGGTGTCATTTACCTGACGTCATTCTACTCTCGTCATCCTACTGACACCAAGAATAACCGAATCTGGAGAGCGAACTCTGACCACCTACGGACTACCCTTAAAACAACCCATCTGATTCGATGCAGCGCTCGTAAATAAGCTGGTGTCCGGCGCTTGGCTTACGAGTGGCGCGTTGGAAGATCACTTTTACGATTGCTACATGCCAAGCGAAGGCTGTCGTTACGTGATATGCTTGCATCACGTGACACGTAAGGGCTGATAGCGCTATACAAATGCTGAATACCGGGAACGGATGGAGCAGCAGGAACCTAGAGGAAGTCTGAAGTTCTGAACCAACTGCAAAGAGTGCGTTGGGCCTAGGATTAACATGGAAGAGATATATAAAACCGCAACGTGTCAGTCAATCAGCGATCGTCTTTCCTGATACATTAATTGCGGTCGAAGTGTCCGTTGTCGGCGATGTAATGAATAAAGCGACATCCGGGTACTGGACAAGATAACGTTGAACGTGTATATAGGTCGCCGAAAAGTTCATCTAAATTTATGCTACTCTTGTTAATAATCTTCCTTTGAACAGATTTTATAAATGTATACTATATATATATATATGTTTATATATAAGTTCAATATATTAAGTCGTTTTGTTACTTCGTTTTCAAAATAAAACGCGATTGCCGATTTATGCGACAAAGTCCCGGATGCAGTCACACACATAATCTAGGTCAACGACCCAGTTTTTGTCGGCTTCACAGTCCATCCATATAGTGTTAGATAGGAAATCCAGAGAAGCAATAAGGTATAAATATCTATTGATTTCTTTCCGTCAAATGCACACCAATGGCTCAATATAATTATATTACATGTGATTACGAGCATATAGTATAATATTATATATATAGATAGCATAGTATCGTATGAGCGGATGATGACAAGTTATTGCAGAAGGCAAATTTAACTGTTGGCAGACATGCAAGGCGCCCATGAGATAAGTCTTTATCACGAGACAATTCCGCTTTGACAATGACATG
This sequence comes from Bimastos eiseni, assembly GCA_959347315.1. Classification (NCBI taxonomy): domain Eukaryota; kingdom Metazoa; phylum Annelida; class Clitellata; order Crassiclitellata; family Lumbricidae; genus Bimastos; species Bimastos eiseni. The sequence goes on along the minus strand of OY365819.1, from coordinate 2,082,904 downwards.
GCATGTGATTGTCGTAATTATTTTTGTTTTATCATCATTATTTTTTTGCCCTGATGTACTTAATTCCCCTGGCACTGAAAGATTATTAAAATAAACAATATGTCGTTCGGCCTCGTCTTCAAGTGTTAAAGGGAAGTCGCCCTCAAAAGCAACGATGGCAGCTATGACATGTATACGTTAGATGCAAACAGATGGGCGCTGAGAAAGAAAGGACGTTTTGCGTCTGTCGCCGCTTAAATTAGTATTATTATCATTATATAGTTCAGTTATTTTTGTAGACCTAATTCTATAAACCAACGAAATCGTAGCAAATGATTAAGTCATGGTGGCAAAATGCACGTTAAGTTCAGTGAATTAACATTTTGAACTTTTGTATAGACTCTGTTCAACTTGAATAAGTTATATCAAAAATACAGATAAAAGCGTGGCATGCGGTGATCTAATCTATATAGCGTCTAAACTTATTCGCACAGAGTAATTCTTTCTTATATGGAAGTTGAGTTGATAACAAATATAATATTACAGGCCTATCCATATAAGGACTATCTATGTCATAATGCCAGTTCAGCCTTTAGGGTCCTATAGTATAGGGACTATATATAAAATGACGGTATATATATATATATATATATATATAATATGTATACACACCCTATACATACATGTGTGTAGTCTACATATAAATGCGTATATATATGACCATGTATATAATTATAATATTACGTGTTTATGTATGTGTGTGTACGCGCCGCGCACCGGTGAAAAGGCCCACAAGATTCTGGTGTAAGTGTGCAATTAGGGGTCTATGTTATACCAAAGACGGATGGATAGCTGCAGCTAGAACCATGGTTCGTTGAAATCGATCAGCCTCTTCAACTGGACCTAAGCATCATCGAATGTTCTGAATGTTCTGCGATCCGGCGATAGACATTACACAGATACATTTACATACATAGGCCTATAGGCCTACACATTGGCACTATAGCGTGTATACGTGCAGTGCAGTGCCTTTGAAAAGGTCATGATTGGCATCAATAGCATGGCGTATTCAAACTAATGTCTTCAATTGAACGTTGGAGATAAATCAAAGGTAGGCCCCTACGGGATCGAGGCCATGGATGGGCCGCAGTGGGGTAGGCCTACCAAAGAAAAGGCCTTGGTCAGAGCTATAGAGGCTTTGGGCGAAACTGAAAATATATTATAGCGTTTCATTGATTTTTAACAGTGAATGCGCCTCGTTTTTAGCAATGTTTTTTATTGCATACTAGCATATCAGTTTCATGGGTGCTGGGTATAGGCAGTGGACATCATATTGATCAAGGCCGTTCAAAGACGTTTCGATCGTCAACCGGTATTGATCTGGTTCATGAACCATAAATGGGATAAATAGTTGCGGCTCTACAGAAAAGGCCAGTAGTGGCCAGTGCCCGACCAACCGTGTTTGTGCCCCGGGGTGGCCCTCCAAGATTTATCCACTTTGAGTTGTGACGAAACCAGGCATCCTACTGCTATGGCCCCTCTATAGGATTCCTCAGTCCTTCTGTTGGAAAACTCCAGTGACACCACTGAGAATAAGTAAGAAACTCATTCTGTCACGTGTTTATTTAACCGAGGTTACAGTTTACATTGTTCGGCGCCAAAAGCTGGCACTTACGGAGGCCTAATATACTGACATTACCCATGTATGAAGCAATAGATTTAGAAATTTGGTGTGGCGGAGCGATAGCCTACCCTATGAGCGCACGCAAATGAGATGCAAATGAAGGCACTTGAAGCAATCGAAGAAGCTTGCGGTAAAACTGTTGCAGACTGCTATTGTAGGGTAGATGGCGTTTTGAGTTAAAACAGCGAGGGAAGTAGAAGGAAAAGAAGGAATGTGATCGAGCATAATATCCACTGACAATCGTACATATCATTAAGGCTGCTAGAACGAAAAAATTATCTATGCAGCCATTGACAACAAAATTTACACGTGACATGTCCAATAATATAAGTCCAACTACATTATTTGAAATCGTCATCATGCAAAACAAAACTACGACGCACACCTCTGTAGCACCGGCTTACCGGAAATTGAAGTTACGGTATTTTGTAAAAAAAAATGAAATTTAAAAGAATTTGAATTATTTTTCTGGTTGGATAAATGATCCAACACCGGCATTAACTGGTAATTAAGTTTATTTTATTTTCTAGAAGGGATGTTGATGTATGGGATTATAACGTATGCTTTTCCGCGACCCATTCAACGCTGGTGGATAAACAATCAAACGCTGTAGGGGGTGTGAATAGCAAACCCCGATCCCCACCCCGTAAATTCAATTTCAACTTGATCTATGAAATCTAATTCGATGTATAACATATTATTTATCCAAATCTGACTTTTAGGAGTATTTTCGGAACATGAGATGCAAGGATGTGGAATTCTAGTCGGTATCGATCAGGTGTCGGAGACTGTTTCTCAATATCAGCAAATTTTATTAACAGTTTGGGTGTTGAGGGTTGCAGAAAATCTACAGATATTTCGTTTATTTAAATGGTGATTAGACGATATGTAGTTGACTTGGATTGTGCAAACACGCTTACGTGATTAGCTTTCAGTTGTGAATTTTAATATTTGGTCGATGAAGATGTATAAAGAGAGACATTTGGGTAAGATCTGCTCTATTGGGTTAGTCTCAAAGATGGAATTTGCCTTTATACTGTAGATGATTCTAAAGATCTATACCGACGATCACTATGATCAAGGGATTGATGTTCCTGTTACGCCACAGTCCACTGTCTCCGACATCATCGGATGCTGCAGGGAACCAGATAACAGCCACTGCCATCTGGTGGAGACATGGAGAACTCATGGTTAGATGATGTTTGATCTTCACATTGCACACAATGCGTTGAAGCCAAACAGTTGTTTGTTGAACCTTCTGGAATAGCAACAGAAAATGTCTTGTGACTGTTGGATTATCAATCAATCAATCAATCAATGCAATTTATATAGTGCCCTATAGTTGTATTCAAGTGGTGGATTAAAATACTAAATATGTGGGTTTCCCTTACAAACTGACTACATTGGTTACTATAGGTAATGACTTACCAACTGACTATATTGGTTACTATAGATAATGACGAATATATAATGTCATCTAAAGAAATTCTTGTCAAAGTCACAAGCTATGAGGGAAGCTACCTGTCATTTAGAAGAACTCAGAGGAAGTTCAGGAGACAAGGGGTCGTAGATAGTGTAGCGCTCTACCGTGGGGCGGGTGAGTCCCTGCTGGCATTGTCAGACCCCCATGAAGCGTATGGGTGAATGTGATATTCTACGAGAATGGCTTCTGATGATTTATTTAGAGCGTATTGTCGGATCGGATGAAAGGCTCTTTGAAATCCTGATGCATTGGGGAGTTCATCAGGACGAAGTACGATTTCGCATCCAGCTCAACCGTACGTACTGATTCCCTGTTTTTCTGTTCACCAATTCATTTTACAGCTGAAATTAACGATCATTCATGCATTAAAATGACACCTATCAAAGATAAATAGTATCTGACATCATAGGATGCACAGGGAATTGGATATACAGCTATGCAATGCAATTTAAGTTTGATATTATCGTTCTTACAAATTTCAGAAGTGCACAAATGATGCAATTGCAGGGAACCAGCTACTGTATTGAATTGTATGTACATATTACATTATTGCTATGCATGGCGCATCTCCCTGTACAACCTAATGAAAGGCGCTATGCTATACAAATAACTGCACATTGATAAAATACCATTCTTAGAAACTTCAGAAGTATATTCATGGCATAGGTTCCATTATATTGAAGAGCAGTTGTGCACAAAGGACTAGCTCAAGGCCCCTACACAGTAATTCCTCGGATGAGGATTGAGCCTTTACTCTGCATTAAATGCTGACCGCCGCTCTAACCAATCAGCCACCGACCTTTCTGTCATCTGATGGAGACATAGATAATGACATGGCGTGGGGGGGCCGTAGAGTGATGGATGACACACTTGGGTGCAGAGCTGAGGGACCGAGTTTGATATAGCCCACTGCCTAGCATTGCTGCTTGGGAATAACCGAGTAGACAATTTCCACCGAGTACCAAATCCGAAAAACTGGATATTCGGGCGAGGCAAATGTCCGAGGCGATTTCTGGTTATGCCCTAATTGATGCCGCCAGTTAAATTTGACTCCTGTAATAACTTGTCATCATTCATTCACAATGTATTGTTTTCAGTTTGAAAAATGGACAAAAATAATTAATATAATGGCATTATGACATTCATTCTTTGCAACATATACAATGATCCATTAAAGCTCAGAATTGTGTAATCATGTTCCATTATCGGGTTAAAAGACGATGTTTACTTGGGCTGAATTACCAACTGATTGATTTGGTGCACTGTGATAAAAAGTGTTATATCTGTGAGTGAGCTTTGTGTTATGTCAAGTCAGCAAAATGATCATCCAAATAATTCATTCATTAATCATCAAAATCATCATATAAATGAACATCAAAATAATAATCACAATAATCATCAAATGGTGGAAAATCATTAAAATTATCATCGAAATAATCATCAAAAAATTATCAAGTATTCAGCTTTCCACCTCTGTCCAAGACTGGTGTGCGAAGAAGATTTGTTCCCCATAGTTGATAAATCAACCAATTGCTTGGATGTTGGAGTTACTTGCCGGAATCTTTGTATGAAAATTAGTCTGCTGTTCTTAAACAAATGAATTTAGCAATGAATGTCATATTACTTTGTTGATGTGATTGTTCACGCTGTGTGATATGTTGTGCATTTTATTTCTATAGGTGAGGACAACATCGGGTACGGCAGAAGAGATGGATATTCGTCGTCATCATCAGTGGTGTGTAGTTTAGCTTTGGTTTTTTTAACCTCGTCAGGGTATATATGACCATACGCTGTCGGTGGGGAGATGAGATGGCAAGGATGAGGACTTGCCACCCTCCCTAGTAACCCAAGACTAAGCAAGTGTTGTCAGTAACACCTAATAGTTTGCTGTCACTCATGGGAGCAATTGTGCTTCTTATCAGATTGTTTTCTTTCTAAATAAACAAATATCATAATTATACACCTTAACCCAGGAGTGTCAAAGAGCTGTGTGTCATTTTGAACGATTTATGAGTTTTCCTTGCTTTTTGTAATTGATAATCACGATCATGTTTTCAAAGCCTAATTAAACTGTTTGTTTGGCCACCACCGAGAGCCCTACCCAATTTTTCTCATGTGCCTTCGGAACCCTTGCCTGCCACTTGCCGGAAAATATTGCTACTGGCCTGCCATTACATAAATGTTTGACACCTCTACTGTCTACTGTTACCCCTTCAAAAGGGCAGCACTTAGTGCTTTATTAAGAATGCATTGTGATAAATCGTTGAGAACTGAACAAGTCGTTTGGTCTCAATACCAAACCACTTTTTTGGATGGTAATTGTTTTTTTAATAATCCCACTGCTGTAAGCGTACAAATATAATTATGTATAACTGTGTGAATTTGTATGTTACAGGCAATGTGTGAAATAGGCATTTTGTAATATGAATGATTATTTAGAATTTAGGCATTTTGTAATATGAATGATTATTTAGAATTTAGGCAATTTGTAAAATCAACCATTTACGGTTAAGGTTAGTTTTAGTGTAGTGTTAGTGCAGAGGTAGGGTTAGTGTAAGATTAGGGTTTTACAAATTGCCCAGGCATTTTGCAAAATCCCTGTTTTCACACACTGCCTGTAACATATGCAGGTCAGACAATGTTTTGTAGCAGAGTTGATTAGTGGGTATGAGATTGTCTGATGTGTTTATGCACTTGAAGCCTTCAATGTCTTCCCAACCAGAAGTAGTAGGTTCAGTTTAACCACACTGTGTAATAACAGAGATCATTAGGGTCACCCTCCTCCTTTATCCATGCTTAGGGCTGGTACTGCCAGAGTGCAAGCAGGTGCAGAATGCTCTACAGCCTCATACATCTATTACTCAATTACTACCTGTCATCCTGTATGGGGCGGTTAAATTACCCCCTTAGCTGTCTGATTTCGGGAGGGGTAAGAGGGAAGGGGCTGCTGGGTGGGTAATGACCCTTGTCCAATTATTCTAGCTTCTCCCTTTCTTCATAGTTGCGTAACTGCATGGCATTGCATGCAGACCCTGTTTGAATACAGCTGAGGAATTTAGTCAAACTGTTATCTGATAGCCTAAATGTTGACTCACATGGTATAGGGTCCCTGGTGTATGGAGGGCTTTCAACTCTCCTCAGCAGGGTGTGGACAGCACTGGACCGCATATATATATATACATATATATATACATACATATATATATACATATATATATATATACATATATATATATATATATTTTTTTATATATATATATATATTTAAACACACACACACATATATATATATATATGTAGTCCAGTGCTATATATATATATATATATATATATATATATATATATATATATATATATATATATATTGAGGCCAGACATCAAAATGATTTGCTGGTTTAATTGTCTGCTGCAATAGTTTAATTAGAATGAACTGGTGGGATATTACAATTCCATCATTTGGACAGATATATACAATTAAGGCACATTATACTGACATGCAATATACTGACATGAAGGGAACTCTTATAATGAGCCTAGGTATAAGACAGTAGCCTTTTCTGGTGAAGGCATCAGTATTATAGTTACATGCAGTCTTAGATAATATGCTTTGGGTGTTAGTTTGGCTTTGGTAGTTTGTGATTGGAGTATATGGTCATCTGCATCTAAAGTTGTACAATGGAAGAGGATTTTGTATGTCTTGTAAGTCATTCTCTGCGAATAATAATAATGGCACTAATAATACTTGATGATATGAAGAATGATATTGATAATAATACTAATGATACTACTACTTTTACTACTTTTACTTCCATTACTACCATTACTACTTTTACTACTACTATTAATAATGATGCTATAATAATAATACTTATTCTACTAATGATACTACTACTAATAATAAAATTACTAATGATAGTGAAAATTTATATGGTGCCATAACTGGAGACCTGAGACTATGACAGTTCAACTTTTAAAAATCGGTCTGGCTTAAAGTGACATATGACCTGTATTTATCAGTGTGGTCGTAAATTAATAGGTTTTTCATGGAATTTAACAAGTGGTCGATGTTGACAGAATGCCTTGAATAAGTGGTCACAGCTTTCAAATTTATTGTCGAAATTAGCAAAGTGGTGTGAATTAATGGGGTATCTGCAACAGTTATTAAGATTTGACTCTCAATAAGACAAGGCGATTTCAGTAGGCAGGTGTCATTATTAGAACAAGGAGGTGTGGAGAGGTGTGGTCAATGAGGTCAGACGCCCATGGTTTTTGATTGATTGATTCATTAAATAGATTAATGTATAAGTAATTAAGTATGCAGGTATATTCTTTATTTAGCCAACTGCATAACCACACTCAGGTGAACAATGCATATAAAAGTGCAGCATTCTCGTTAGTGGTCTAAATGGCAAATCAGTCTCAATTTACCTTATCGCCTTGTGCTGTCAGTTTGTGGAACTCTAGCGACCCTCATGGTAAACCTTCTCCATTGTCCTCTGTCCTTCACTGCCTCCCTCTTGCACTTCCAGGTTCCATGCTGTCATCTCTGGTATTCCATCCATTCACCTCATTTACAATTAACATATGGTCTGAACTCATTAAGCCTTAATTAACATGGTTTTTTAAGTTAACAGGTGGTCAAATTGGTTTTCTTTTAGGGTCTGATGCCTCGCCCTAACCCCAACATGACCTACGATGAAATGCAGCACCAGGTTGCTAAGCAACAGCAGCTGATTCGCCAGCAGCAGCAGACGATTCTTGCGAAGGAGCAGCGCATCCGGTTCCTACGGCAACAGGAACAGCTGCGGAACCAGCAGACGCAGCGTGGCCAGACGAGGCAGGAGAGGACGGAACGCGCGGAACAGTACGAGAGGAAGTTGCGGCGGCTGAGGGGATCGCGCGGAGAGATGCTAGCTCAGACATCATTGAATCAGACAATCTGTTGGTTTTTCTAATTTTATCAGTTTTTATTGTTTATCTGTGCAAAGTTCAATGTAATGTATTGTAATGACTTTTATAGGCGATAGACCAAGTTTCTGGAGTCATAGATACATTCGTATGTATAAGTATGCATGTATGTTTGTGTGTGAATTTATTCAGTCATTCATTCTGAGCATTTATATAGCTCTCTTCAAGAAGCCTACTCAGGAGCGATGTATGTATTGGTTTATATATTTACATATTTACGAAAATGTATGTAGGTCCCCTTCAATGTTACTATTTTAAATCATAACCCAACCCTGACTGAAAGGAACGATGGTATTGACGGTATGTACGATTGTATGTGTTTGTATGTGTGTTTGTATGTGTGTTTGTATGTGTGTTTGTATGTGTGTTTGTATGTGTGTTTGTATGCTTGTGCCTGTTCTATGTATGTGTATCTGTATACATGTATTTGTGTGTTTATATTGATGGCATATTTATATACATATATTTATGTATGTCTCTGAGTATGTATGTAACGCGTGTATGTATGTCCTTAACACTTGTATGTAACATTTTAGAACCTCATAAAAGCAATGTAACATTGCAGATCTAAAAAGCTTGGTCTTAGCATACTACATGATACAAACACACACACACACATATACATACATGTATGACATTGTATGTCTTCTTATTATAATACTTGTTGTTATTGTATTTTAAATAAAAAAATTGTTATGGCATATCTCCAACAAATTGCTCTATTACATTCTACTATATAGTGTTGCAGGCTTTGTGTTGTATAGGGCTTGTTCTTTCTTCAATCTACTTCGTTTCTCAATAATGTTTGTTCTAATCATGAACTAGAATGGTAGGAATCTTTATCAGATTTATTTAGATTTAATTTCATCATAAAGTTTGTTATGCGTTTCCTGCAGCATACGAATTGGAGTCCTACAAACAGGTGTTTAACGAGACAGAGAGAGAACTTTCGTCTGTAATTGCAAAGGCAGATCTTCTGAGCAGACAGCTCCAGGACTTTGAGAACGCTCACTGCGAGCCCTCGATCTCCGAGGAGTGTCAACGGCTTAGATCCGAGCTGATTGTGAGTGGATTTGTTCAAAAATTCCAAATATAATATGCAATATGAAACTTAATTATTGTTATTAAATGTATGATGAACATATTTTAAACGTACAAATTAATCAACTGCGATTCTGCAGTTGTCTCCGAATGTTTCAACATTTAAAAATATTTCAACATATCCTGATGTTGCTGCATATCAAAATGTTTCGATGTGTTCAAATATTTGAACACTTCCAGGCATTCTAACATGTTCAGATGTTTCTGTTTATCCCAATACAATTTTTTCATGTTGTTTCCAACGTGGTGCTGGCATTATAATACCCTTGAAGTTTTCTGATAGAAGCCTACTTGTAACATGCCTGCAATCTATGTGTAGATATAATCTCTTTTTCTGCCTTGTTGGGTTTCATTATCTTTGACTTGTTGTCTATGTTTGTTGTGTAGGCTATTTTTATTTTTGTGTCTGTTTGTGGGTATAGTTGTATGTGTATATGTATGTGTGTGTGTTTGTTTGTTCATTGTGTAGGCAAGTATGTATGTATGTATGTATGTATGTATGTATGTATGTATGTATGTATGTATGTATGTATGTATGTATGTATGCATGCATGCATGCATGCATGTAAACATGTGTAAATGCATTTATGTGTGCTCGATATGTTAAAATGTATGTTAGCGTTGATTATGTTTCCATTCGTGTCTATCTTAGCGACAGAAGAAACTTAATCAGAAACAGAGCGAGCAGCTCGCTCAGCGGACGAAGACCCTGGCCGTGCGCAAGGAGGAGGTTGCCGAACTGGACGCTCGAATTGCTGAGCTTCAAGACCGCCTGCGCCACTCCGCGCTACAGAGGCAGAACGGAAAGAACGCTCGTCACGGTACTTCCGGCGTCGTCATAGCGACGGTCGAACCGTACGTGCAGGAGGGCATCCGTAATCCACCATCCGAAGTTCTCGGTTTTTCTAAACAGGATCCAAGATACCAGTCTTTGCCACCCGAAAGGAGGCTTGTGACGGGCGCTCAGAGGACTGACCAGAGCTCGAAGGTCAAGGGTGTTGACAGTGCGAGTGGGGTGACGATTCAGGGTCAGCTGTGGAACCAGAGTGTGAAACAGAATATCCGTGCGCCATCTGCTGGTGATGCTTACGGTAATCTATGATTAGAATAATTATTTGTTAATAATTTGCAATGATTAATTTATGGTTAATTATTTATTAATAAATAATGATTATTCAGTTAAGTAATTGTGACATGTAGGTTTTTTATTAATAATTAAATAATTATTTGTTAGATTTAAGAAATTAATCAAATTATCGTTATGGTTATATAATTAAAATATTATGTAATTTTGCAAATGATGTAATTGATAGAACAGGAAAAAGTGTTGGTTGATTTTGCAATTGATGTCATCGGTTGATAGACCCATAAAAAATAATACAGGCATTATGCAACGATAAATGTAAATGTTGTCTGTTCCATTGTAGATTTTAATCAGTTGTAAAACATTTTATAACTGCAATTCATTATCTAAACACTTAATATGTTATAGCACCTCTTCTTAAAAACCTTGTGAGATTGCCTTCTACATTTATTCATTTTATTCAAGTCTTTGATGTTTTTATTTTAGGCAATCATTTGGAGTCCATCCACAAGATTATACCAGATGGGACATCATTTGGCCAAATTCGTCAGATGGAGGACAAAATCGGAAACCTTGGATCGGTACCTCTGTCTGCCAGTAGTGGCAGCTCGGAAGGCTACTCCAGTTTTCCAAGCAGTTCATCCGTCGGGCTAATCAAGTCCCAGTCAAAAGGCGAACCCACCGTAGCCATCAGTCTTGGTCCCACCGAGCCAATGGTCGTGACGACATCAACAGGCCATACGATCACCATCGAAAAGGGTCCTGTGTTTGAGCGTTTTCCCACCCCGGAAATTCCGCCGACGCGATACATGCCCCCTTTTACAGCATCCATGGTCTTTCCATCGAGAAAACACGACGAGGTTTCACCTGTTTATGCTGTAGCCGGTGGCGGAAATGCAACTCCAGGAGTACACACTGAGTCCGCTGTGTTTCAGAGATCTCCCAGCGGTCGTTACCACTTTGTCGATAACCAGAACGGACCGAGCGGTGTAAAACCTGGAAACTTAGTGAATAATCAGACAAACATTTTTGCTTTGGGACGAGACGGTGGTCCACAGAGAGTGGATGACAAGGGAAATGCGTTAAGTGGAGGAGTTGCAAAGACCAACCAGGGTTTTATCAATGCATCGGATAGGCCGGGTGAGCCCCGGGGGACAAGTAACTTCGTTCCGAATACATACGGCGAACGACAAATAGACTCGTACGGTAAGCAGACGACGGGGTATGATGCTCACAGACGTGGTCCGCAGGGCGGCGGTTTGCATTCGAGCGAGCAGAGCAGGTTTCAGACGAGCGAAAACAAAATGGCCGATCCGGCAAGCTCACCTAGTATTTCTCCAAATAATTCAGACATCCATGGACGTCCCACGCAGCTGCGTTTTGCGTCGATGAGCGTCATATCAGACACGTACTTTCGCAAGCCTGGAACCAATGTCCAGGACCCAAAGAAGGTGGAGGCCAAGTCTAACCTGAAAGGTCGTCGTACGAGGGATTCACAATCTTCTGGTGCTAATCCTCGCATGCCGGGCACTAGTCTATCACCTGCTAGTCCAACTGCCATGATCCGTCCAATGCTGAGTGTGAATCCTGCCTCGGGAAGCACAAAGCCCGACGCGGGTTCTGCGTATCCTGGTTATCTGGCTACCGGTAGAGTCACCCCAATGCCTGTGGCAGAGAACAGGTATGGCCCGGTCGCTGGATCGTCAGGAGCCTCATCCGTCTCCGGCTCTTCAAGGAACACTCCGTCAGTCTCCCATTCCAGAGCGCCAAGTTACGGTCCACCCTACGGTCATTTGACTCCTTTCCAGTCGAATAATCCCTTGCCGGTCCAGTCCGGTCCAGTCATCCACGGACATCCTCCAGTTAGAAGCAACAAGAGGATCTCGTTTTCAGATGAGCATTTTATTCCCACTCACGACACCCTATATCAACTGGACGGCTATGGCGCTTACTACAATTCGTCAAGACACGCCTTCGATGCCGAAAGATCGCCAAGCCACCTGAAACCGAACGCCCCACGGCCTCTGAGGAGGCGACTCTCTGGCGAGTCCGGGGACGAGTCGTTGTCCCGCCCCCTTATATACCAGCAGCGCATGGCTCCATCGACAATTGCTGGCGCGATGCAAACGCCGTCACTGCCCGCCAGTCGGTTTTCCCCTTCGTCTGACACATTCCACAGAATGGACGCCTTGCGACATTCTTCAAGCAGTTTTATGTCACCATCGATTCCTCAGAACCACCTGCGTCATTCCATGCCACCTCACAATGACGCTTCTGCGAAGATGCCACCAAATGCGGCTGCACGTTTTCCGCAGGGTTACGCTTGCGGTCCGACGTATTCGACGCCTGCGGTCATTACGACATCGGCTAATGTTGCAACGTATTCGAATGCGTCAAATTATTCAAGTGTTTCAACATATTCAAGTGCTTCTGCTTTTCCAAATGTTTCAGTATCTCCAAATGTTTCAACAGTTTCAATTGTTTCAACACATCCTGCTGGTCCTACATATCCAAATGTACCAACAATTTCACATATTTCAACGCACGTTCCTACATATCCAAATGTTTCCCCACTCTCAAATGTTTCTACATATTCAAGTGTTCCAACCTATCCAGATGTCTCGATCTATCAGACGAGCCCATCGTCCCGTCAATCAAACATTTCAGTCCCTCCTGCTTCCTCAACAAATGCCGATTCCATTATAAATTCAGGTGTTTTAGATGTCGATGTCTCTAGTCCAAGAGTTCCATTGTCTCAGTCCTCGCTTTCTCCATCCTCCTCATCTCCACACAGCGCCGATGCTTCACCTGCAGCTGCATCGGCTACATCTCGTGATTCTTTGTCTCCAGTAATGGGCCTTCCGCCTTCGTTAGCCGCCTCCGATGCCAATGTTCCGATGGTGCCAAGTCAAAGAGACTTGGATCGAAACCTTGATGGGATTGGTGCTCAGGATGAGAGTGTTGGGGATAGCGAGCCACCCTTGGAAGGGGAGCCTGACCCCGTTCCGCTGTACACCCCAACTTTGTTGGCCTCAAAACGAAGCAACCTGAAAAGGATGGGTGCTGCGTCGCGGACGTCAAATCGAATTACCTTTGACCCTCTGGTCCTGCTGTTGGATGCTTGCCTTGAAGGAGAACTGGACACTGTTATGAGAACAGCCAGAATGGTGGGTACTCTGCATTCAGTTTGTATTAACTATACAACATCAACACAAGCCAGTGTTCCCTCTAAGCTGTGCGCTTGTGCATGCGCACACAGGCCGTGGAGCTTACTGCAGTGTGTTAGTTTGATTATCAATAGAAGGCAATATCAATACACATGAATTTAAAGCAGTCTGTTGAATTTTACAAACTTTAGGTGGACGATCCAAGCGTTCCAAACGACGAAGGCATCACCGCATTGCACAATGCCATCTGCGCCGGACACTTTGATGTCGTCAAATTTCTCGTTGAGTTTGGTTGTGACGTCAACGCGGCTGATACGGACGGATGGTAAGTCATCTTACTTTTTCATATTCTCATTTTTATATTTATACCTCGAATCGCTATATATTGCGTCGTGAATGCCAAACAGAGTGACCTTTGACCCTGTAGTCCTGCTGTGGGATGCGTGCCTTGAAGGGAAACTGGACTCTGTGATGAGAACAGCCAGGATGGTGTGGAATTTTAAAAGCTCTGGTATGAACCATACAGCATCAACACTTGCTGTCTGTGCTACTTGATCATTGTCCAACTCTCTAGGTCTGGTTGTTCTTCTCGTACCTTGCTCAATCTCAATTCTCAAAAAATTTGCTCTAACTTGCCGAGCAGAACTCTGATTTTAGAACATTGAAGGGCATCAGTATAAAACTGCTGTAATAATAAGATCTATTACCATGTCTTAACTTAAGCTTGACTGGGAAGACCTTGCTTTGACGTTCCTTGTTTTGCCATAGCTTATGTTGACTTCTGTTTACTTTACCTGCTATTACTGGAATTCAACTGCACCTGAAGGATGTTACTGTTGCATCAATACAAATTCTGTTGCCTGTTGCTCATTTTGAGTTGCTTGTTGTTCTCTCTTCTAGGACTCCTTTGCACTGTGCCGCCTCTTGCAACAACCTCGAAATGACGAAGCTGTTGGTGGAGAACGGAGCGAGCCTATTCTCCGTAACGACCAGCGACCAGGAGACCGCATCTCAGAAGTGCGAACGAGAAGAAGCCGGTTACGACGGTTGCTCGCGATATCTTCTGGGTATTCAATCTGTTTGCGATCATGTTTATGTATTGTTTTTATTGGGTTAATTAAATACGTGAGGTCAGTATATCTAAGCTAATACGCGAGGCAAGTGAGCATGTTCCGCCAACTTGTTTAGGATTGACAACTCTATGATGACAACTGTACTCGCTTTGTTCGGTCAATTTGTGATGAACCAGGACCACATTATGATGCTGCCAAACGTTACCACATTATTGAGCTGTAACACACTGATAATATATACCAAAAGACTGGTGCACAATAAGAGCAATCCCTTGAAATAATCTTAAGAGGAGGGCTTGGGTACAAACTGTTAGCACAATAAGAGCAGTCCCTTAAGCTAATCATTAGAGGGATATTTGTGTATATACTGTCGCCAGTTTCATTTTCGTAGCCTTGAGACATCATGCCGACAAGTGGCCAGTACTTCACTCTAAGTCTGTTCTTTATTCCGACTGTACTTGTTGATCTGTATACAATTTTAACAGTTCACAAATTCTATGAAACATGGATTTGAACCCCTAGCCTTCAAGGTGACCACCCAGCACGATTGCAGGCTGTCATGCTCCTTGGATGCACTAAGCTTTATTTAGTTGAATGTTTATTGTCACAGTCTGCATAAACCTGACCTTGAATGACTGGGAATAACTTTATCATTTAGAAACAGAGGAGAAGTTGGGGAAGTCGAATCACGGAGTTGTGTACGCTGTTTACGACTACACGGTCCAGAATGACGATGAACTGAGTTTCTGTTCCGGAGATAAACTGACAGTTCTGCGAAGGGGTGACGACATTGAGAGCCATTGGTGGTATTCACGTCTTCAGAAGAAGGAAGGATATGTGCCAAGAAACTACTTAGGGGTCAGTGGGTATTTACTCTCAGTTATTGTCATTTCCTATGGTTTGTATAATGGATAATAATGTGAGAGTATGAATTGGTTGTGATAGTTGCAGTTTAACAACACTGTGTGATAACACAGATCAATAGTGTCACACTCCTCCTTTATCCGGGCTTGGGACTGGCACTGTCAGAGTGCAAACTATGGTGCATTTGGCATATAAATTAGTTTTTTTATGTAAAATATGCCAACGGTCCAACACACTACTGAGCGGTGAGCACCCTCATTGTAATCAGGTTAATAATGTCCATTAGTTCATTAAGACAGGCACTCACATGACCTTTGGTGGATGTACAATATTAAAAAGGTAAATTGATAATGAACTGACGTAAAAAGTAACTGACTGGAACAAACAGAATCTCAAAATCAATGTTCAAAACTGCTGCAATATCAATGCTGTTAACATTCGTTGTCTACTGTTTATGTTTAGGCTTTTCCTCGAGTGAATCCTCCGTGGCTTTCCTCGAAATAATCCTCGTGCCAAATGAAGAACCTCAAGTTCAAAGAAGACAGTAGATAGATTCTCGTTGCGAAGATGTTGCGAGATTAGGTCGCTCTCTGTGTCCCTGATATCAAAGTCTCATAATTTTTAGCAATCAAAACAGGGATTTTTCTAAAGTCAGTGCTTCAGCTTATAATTCACTTATTCAGGTATTTGAAGCTACTGTGCAGTACTCTAAGAAGTGGAAGTATCCTAAGAGGAAGAATGAGAAAGTTATACCACATCCCTTTTAACATCTCTCAGCCGTGTTTTCACGCGTTTGAGAGGTTTTTAAAGGCTCTATTTAATGTACAGGATGAGTACACACAGTAACAAGTGCTGCTGATCAATATCTGCCAACTACTTGTGTTATATCGATGTCTAACGACTTTTTACAATGTCTGAATATTTCTAGATTACTTTGTTTGCATAATTGTCTTATTTTTTCAACTGAGTTTTAAAGATGAATGAGTTGTATTTGCGTTGTTAAAAGGCTGAAGCATCAATGAATTTGCTTCTTTATCCATGCGTGACAAGAACCAGGCGTAGGTCGGATAAAACTATATATAAAATGTATCTGAGATGCATAATATATCGGTGTTTACAGGTATTAATTAATAATCAATGAATAAGCACACAATTATGATGATTTTTATTTGCTAGAAATTTAGTCTCATTAAATCATAGTTTTTGTAGCTGTTGCTGTTAGTCTTGTAGTATATCTTATAGCAGTTGGTAGTGTATCTGTTTAGAACATGAATCCAACTATGGTTGTATGTATGTGTGCCTTCATTGCTGGACATCTGGTCCTGGTGATTTGTGTATGGCTTTGCTGGTTAGGTCCTTGCTTACTGCAGCTGGTTGGAATACAGTTTTCCACACCACTGTGTAGGTTACTATGTATTACTATTCCGCACTAGGTTGCCTTTCATTCCTCTGCCTGTGGACTTCTGGTGGTTCTCCATATGCGCTCTGCCATGACCCAATCCAGGAGCTTGGCCTACGTGGGTCCTACCAGCTGGAAGAGCCTTCTTCGGGAAAGCTGCTCTCTTTCTTCCCTGCTGCCTTCCGGATGCACCTGAAGACTTTCGTTTTCTCTGTTTAGCTTTGTATTGAGTCGTGAGCAAAACTGCGATTTAAATTTATGAAGTTCCAGTATGATGGTTGAGAAAGCGTTTGAAACCAGTTGCTATCGAAGCATGGGCAGAGTACATAACACTGTAACCTCAGACTAATATGGAAGGGTTATGAATAATGTGACACCCAGGTACTCGGCAGGATAACTGAATGTATTATCGCTGAAAGTTCATATAAATTTGTGCTACTCCAGTCAAAAAATCTATCTTTGAACACATTTTATTTACATTGCGAATTCCATTTATTAAGTCATTTATTTCGTGTACAAAAACAGACGTGACTGCTGATTTATCCTGCAAAAGTCCCGGATGTACTCACACACTTAATATAGGTCAATGACCCAATTTTCGTCAACTTCATATCCCTTCCATATCTGTCCCATCTGCACTTGTTTACCAGTCGTTCTTAGTACACCCTCGTCGCAAAATGTTGTATAAGAACTGGTTGACGTCTTACTTTGCCATATTGCGGTCTGTAATTGAATTGAGTTGGGATCACATCATATTTGACAGTTTGTTGCGCAGTTATTTGATCTTAGTTTAATGATTATGTGTTTACTAATAGTTTTCCTCTCAACTTCTGCTTTTCCTGATTTATTTTGTCTCAATGTTCTCAAGGCTGTCTTATCATTAATATTTATGAGTTTATTTGTTTTGATATATATGATAACTTAACAATGATGATTTTCCTATGCTACTGAGAAGAACTGTATTCAAATAAGGACTGTATTTAGAGAGTTACTGCCACTGTAAATATTGATAGTTGACTGTTGTTTGAAGCTGCCAGTGAAGTAGGGAATATTTATATGTTATGAAATTTTTATCTAGGTCTTTTCTAATTGGTAATGATTATTTTCCTTAGAACTGAAATGTCGTCATTAAGCAAAATGATAGTTGAACTGTGTAAACGTCAGTGGCCATTATACTTAAAAATGCATGCCTCCAAAAATTCAAAGCATGTTACTTACTGTTGCCAAGTGCCTTTAGGAATGTCAAATGTAATTATAATAATCAAAGTGAATAAAACTGTATGGAAACAATCCTGGTGTTTTAGTTATCATACAACATATATTTTTATTATGTAGGTAATTTAAAGTTCTTTATCAACACAGTATCGTGAAATATTTGTAGGCATATCAATTCAAAGTTTTTAAATTATGTTATCTAATTAGTTATGTTTAAAAGATTTTTATTATCCTAATGTATTTAATATTTTTGAGTATTTTAATAAAGGATATATAAATTCTGCCATGTTTATTTGATCTCTGTTAATTAACAAGGTGTTGCTACATCAGATTTTTCAGTCGATATCAACAATTTTTTGTATACTAATTTTGACAATGAAATTTAAAATCAGACTATGGAATTAATTGGCTACATAATTGGTTACATTAAATTTGTTTGCATTTTGGTCACATTATACACGTATATTGATTTTATTAACTGTTTTTTAATATCATTTCAACTGCATTACTGAGTTGCATTTCACTTTGAGTTACCCTATATTTTTACTGCGTTTTATGCTTAGAATGTCTTGTTTTCTCAGTACTTAACGTTGTGGGAACTTTCAATTTCAGTTACTTTAGATTCGGGTTATATTCAGTTCAATTAATGATCTGGGGATTGTTTAAAAGTTATGTGAGTCAATTACAGACCAAGGGTCAATAAAATTATACATTATATTTAAAACAAACTGTCTTTGTGAGCTGTCTATTCTTTTTAAATTTTGTTTTCGAAATTTTGACATAATCAGAGTTTGTATATATATAACTATTTTTCTAATAAATTATTATAGTTTCTTTCAAAAGTTGTGTGCTCCTACTTGGGCATTACAGAGCCATGTGTCATTCCTTTTGGGTCTCAGATTCCATTTGTGCTGGACAGAAGTACTTTTCAAAAGAAGTGGACCAAAAGCTCTACGATTGGTTGCTTTATGTTATTTGCAAGTTAAGTTCATAATTGTGCCATTCCGTTGTTCGATCCTATAGGCCGTAACTGTTGTTTGTGTCTCTACAGGTTTTATGCCACAGTTTGTTTGCTTTTTGTTTTGGTAATATTTTTACGACTGTAGTCTTCGAATCTACTCCTTTTTACATAGACTGGGAAAAGATGGCTGATGGTATTATGTGGGATGTTGAATTATTCTGTATTTTCCAATGAATTCTGACAGTTGTTTGGGCGTTTTCACATGATTAGAATACAGTATAATTGATGTAATTGTCTAGGACAGATTTTCTTTAAAGAGGCTCAGTTTGTGTTTTGGTTATGACAAAGAGTAGTGCTTTCTGTTTGACAGCACTGTGAAAGCCAAAAGCATTACTTCGCCCTCCTTTATCCATGCTTGGGACTGGCATTGTCAGAGTGCTAACAGTGGAGGAGTTTATGACCAAGATCTGGGTGTAGCCCGTTTTAAGCAACAGTGAATGGATTGATCAAAGGATGGAAGCAAAATGTATTGGAAGATACATGCATATTCATTCTTCATTCCTTGGAGCAATTTATATATTGCTCCTACAAGGTAGTTAATCAGGAGCACTCTGGCCCAGTCATAGTTAAAAAGAACAGTCTTGAGATTACATAGAGCATATACATGTTAGGTCCATTGGTTGCAAAATGCAAAGTCAGTTGGAGCCTGTTCGAAACCGTGGGAGTCTGTTTCTGACCGTGTTTGAGAAAGTGTATTTTCAGTGAAGAAATAAAATTGTGAAGGGAAGTGTATCTTTAATTATTTTAGAGGAGAAGTACCGTTGTTCGCTCCCATTTAATCACATCATCCTTGCTAAGATTACTGTTTTTTATAATTACCAAAATTAAGAGCATTTAACAATTATGTTGATTTTGCGATCAGTATACCTTTGTTGTAGAGAATGAATATCGTTCGAGGATCTGTTCCTGTGTTTAATTGCAGTATGTTGACCGCACAGTCGATCTTCGCAGTGTATGATTTTTTTAAATATTCAACTTTTGTGTTATAAAATTATATGCTGTTGATTTGACAATGATGCAGAGTTTGTTTTTAACAGAGTAATTCTGTGTAACTTTAGTAAAAGAGACCGACCCCACTGGGTGACTACAGTGGCGTCCAGATAGGGCAAATGCCTCCAATTTCAGGTAAAGGGAGATATTTTTGAGCGTTGGGGGCAATTTCTTGCCTTTCTGACATTTGGAACCAGAGGGGTTTGACGCCCCAGGATGGTTTAGTTCCTGGTTTCATACTGGTTTAGTTCCGGATTTTTAACGCTTGGTTGCGAAATTGATTTTGAATCAATGAATCTATATTGCACATCTAGCACTTGAGCAAAATCGGGTTTCTGTGAGTTTGGCTGATCCATGCACTTGAAGCCATAGCAAAACGTAGCAACAACAAACAAAGTTTATCATTTAATAGCACAACACTTTTTTTGACTGTTGATACAGTCACGAAAACGTACAATTCAGTTTACGTCTTTACCTGTAAGTACAATACAATATGTTTGCTTAAATAACCATAAAATTATGCTTAAAGCTGTACATGAAGTACCCTGAGACATGCGCATCTAATCTTTGTACAAATTGGATTAAAACAAAAACCGGTAATATCACATTTTTAAACAACGTATAACCGTCGAAACAAAATTCATTGAAAACATTGCTGGAGATAAAAGACACCTCTACAGCGAAAAAAAAGTGCAAAAACGATGACTACTAGGACTAGGCGTAACAAAGGGCGTCAAAATTTACATTAATATTACATAAAAAAATAATTGAAAACATTTCTGGAGCGAACACCATAAAGAACTACTAGATCGAACAAATACAGTGAAGACAAGTACTAATTGGCGTGAAAAAGAGCGTACAAATTTCCATAGGCATTAGATAGCCTAAAAAGTATTTGAAAATTTTATTTAGCGAACACCATAAAAAAATCCTACTGCGGAAAAAGCGCGAAGACAGTAACTAATAATTGACGCGAAGAATGGCTTCAGAATTCCACAGACATTACATAAAGCAAAGACCTGCTGATAAAATATTAAATAAATGGCACCAGTATTGCACCAAGTACACATTTTGTCATAATATGCACATTCGATAAAGTCAACCTGAATTTACTAATGCTGTAGCGACCGTCATTGTACGAGAAACGTTCGTATTTCATTGTAGGCTATTGTAGCCAAATGGTAAGCGAAAAATTTGTTTCTTACTACAAATAGAGCTCTTCACAGTTGCGCAGGGCACCCACTTATTCATGAGCGCTGTGTCGTTTCAGAGGGGTTGTCCTGAGATCGGTTTCCAGTGGGATTCGGTGGTGCCTGTCAATGTGTGGTTTGGGGTCACGATCTACAAAGTTTGCAGAAGCTGAGGTTAAGGTTTTGAGCACACACTGGGGATTGTTGACTTGCGATTCTATTACGGCCTGCAATACGAAAGTCGACACATATTGCGACAGCCGGTGGGTGGGTTGTTCATTATTTCCAGGTGGGATGGGGTTAGACGCCACGTCCAGGTCCACTTAACCATTGAAGCACCAAAATGGCGATCGTGTCAGCTACAGCCGTCATTGGAAGCCAGTACGAATACGACTTCTTGGAACCCTGATCGAATTCGTCGGCGATGTATCGCAATCGATATCCCACAGTGCGCACCTTTTCTGACTCCTCCGAGGTTAGGCCTATCGTTGTATGAGGTTCACTCGCTTCAACGTTGAGCACGGCTGGTTCCGCAGCCGCTGAGACACAGCGTCTTCGTCTGTCGTCAGCAGATGGCATGCTAGAGACTGAAAGACAACAGAATTGACATTAATTGTTTACTGCTTCATATTTGCTTATCAGTGTCACAAGGTTCGTAATCATAATCGTAATCGTAAACAATGGAGGAGACTTAGGTAGGGTTACCAGGTGTCCGGTTTTCAACCGGACAGTCCGGTATTTGAGCAGACTGTCCGGGATAAAAAATTAAAATAAATACCGGACATGTATATGTCCGGTTTTTCTAAAATTTTCTCAATTTCTGCTTGTGTTCGTGCTCGTTTTATTATTTACACATTATTTTTTTCAAAAATCAAAATTTCTTAAAGAACTACGCTCGTTGTTGTTGTTGTTGTCTTCTTATTTATCGTCGATTTCACTTAGGCAGCTGTGACTGGGCTGTCGAACTGCCTCTTACATAACTCTTTGCTTAAAATTTTTGTGTCGCCATCTATCACTTGAGTAAGTTGAGTTGGTATTTGTAACGTGTCACATCCGGCGAGAACGCCATTGGCCCATTTCGTCGTTTGCTGCTATCCACCTATATCAAATTTAACAACTCTTGAAGAACATTATGTCACATGATAATGTGCGTGTGTGTAGAATACAATAAACACTTGATTACACACGTTTTTAACATTTTATTTTATCATTCATTTACAGCATGTTCATTAAATTTGCAAATTGCAAATTATAAACTTTAAATAGTATTGAATTAGAAGTTTAGAACTATTCTCTTATTATTTACTTCAAGTCTTATAATAATAGTCTAAGTCTTATTCATTTTCTGCCCACGAAGCCCCGAG
Organism: Bimastos eiseni; assembly: GCA_959347315.1. NCBI lineage: Eukaryota > Metazoa > Annelida > Clitellata > Crassiclitellata > Lumbricidae > Bimastos > Bimastos eiseni. The sequence goes on along the minus strand of OY365819.1, from coordinate 2,060,322 downwards.
GGAAGCAGAACGGGTTTTGAAAATGGGAGGGGGGCGGAATGAGGACTCATGTATTTAACCAGTTTCCTGACTTTTGACTCCACAGAGTAATAGTGTTTAGGAGTAATAACCGTTCAGAGCTTTTGGGGGCGTTTGTGATGGCCCGATGGGGAGGGTTCAGAGAGGGTTTTTTACGGTTTTACCCCCTCCCTGTGAGGAAACCCATGAAACACAATCAATCCTATGATTCCTATTTCAAAAAAATGCACTGATAACAATAATATAACAATATACACAATTTTCCCATGGGTAATACTCTCGTACCCCTACCCCGCTTTGCGTGATACCCGGGAAGGGAAGGATGGGATTGGGAAGGTGTCCAGTATTTTCAGAAAAGGTATCTGGCAACCCTAGACTTAGGGGGGGCAGAAGATGACGTTCCCCTCCAACATTTTAGGTGGGGGTGATGGAGCTGCCTATATCCCCAATATTTCATAATTTAATGCTTCATAAATATTATCAATTTCTACAGTGTTTTCACTGTTCACCCTTTTTCGCTGTGTCCATGTTTGAGAATTGAAATGTTTTTTATTTGTCACCTCATAACCCCATTTTTGTCGTTCTGTCCCCAGCTTAGGACCAAATCTCCACCCATAATCGTAAACTCAACATTTCTACAGCGCTCACCAAAGCGATCGCGGGAACAAGCTTAGCCACAGGCGATTAATCGAGGAGAGCAGGCCAACGATAGATTTAGTTTCATTTTCAAATTCTGAAGTATGTAATAATGGTGTAATAATCTAGGTTCTTTACTGTGTAATTTTTAAAAGCTATGTCCCACGAAGTGAAGCTATTATCGACATGCATTGCAAGCAATAGCAATTGCAAGCATTGCAAGTCAATATAACGCCAAAATCGTTCACTTAGGCTTTACATGTAGGCATAGGCCTACCATAAACCTGTTAGACTAAAATTCAGGTCAATGAGTTGGCAGTATATGTATCTATAAGAGTCTAGCTTTACCTGTAGACGACCTAATCACCAACAACATGTAGATTTTTGACTCAATCAATCAATCAATCAATCAATCAATCGATCAATTTTTGTACCACCTAATAGGATGAAAACTCACACATTATCACACAGCTGTTGTTTTAAGATTAGATATTTCGTATATTAAATAGCCGTGTTATATATATATATATATATATATATAGCATGTGGGCATGTATTTATATATTAGCTTATTCATCGATCGATTTATCGATTGACTAATGTATTTATAATTGATGTTTTCTCATTTCTGTAAATAAACGAAGGTCACAAAAATAGACCGAGAGACCGACAGAGAGGGACAGACAGACAAACAGAGACAGAGATTGACAGAGAGAGTGGAGAGAGAGAAGGAGACAGAAAGAGAGAGACAGACAGACAGAGAGACAGAGAGAGACAGAGAGAGGGACAGACAGACAAACAGAGACAGAGATTGACAGAGAGAGTGGAGAGAGAGAAGGAGACAGAAAGAGAGAGACAGACAGACAGACAGAGAGAAAGACAGACAGAGAGACAGAGAGAGAGACAGACAGACAAACAGACAGACAGAGAGATGCTCCCTATTATTCAATCACTTAATTAACGAATACATTTTAGCCTACTCACCAACTTCCGAACAGTTCCAGCATTGGACACAATGAGTCAGAGTGTGTATTTCGCATCTTTCTGAGCACATTCTGTTTCCTAGGTGATAATTGCAGCAGTCGTGTGCATCGTGTGATGTATAATTCCAGCTACTGCAACAGTGAACAGCCATTCCAATGCAACTTCGAACTGTCAGACGAATTCTATCGATCGCTATTGTTCTAAGCTTAGGATTTCGGGCTCCTTATTGTCAGCCTACTGTTCACTTCGTCTCTTGTATCTGACTTTTGAGTTGGAGTTTTATGCAGTTTGATGGTCAGTTGAATGGTTTTTAACCTCGAAAAACACGCTGAAGTCATATATTGCGACTTTATTGATCGACGAAAATTGGCTGTTGGAGTGTTAGGTTTTCTAGCTTATTTAGGCTGACGTTCTGGTGTTTTCCTGAATATGAGGTTGAAATCATAAGCCCTATTTTGTTTTCTACAAAGCACGTGAAATTCGTTTGCCTTAATGTCAATTAATCACTAATGAAAGTGATTGGTTTGCGTGGTTTTGTTGGGTGGGTTTGGTTGGTGAGTTGGCTAGGGATTGGGGAGTGAGTTGTTGGGTGATTTGGTGGGCGGGCTAGCAAATGAGGAAGTGAGTGATTAGTGATGATGCGATTGAGCAAACGCGTGCATGATGTAGCGAATAAGTGAGTGAGTGAGTGAGCAGACCTAAATGTAAGTAAGTAAACATTGCATCATTCTGCATGGTCAGACATTTGACCGTTTCAGGCAAATAGTCGACAGAACAATAGAACGATAGGACGAATGAACAATAGGACAACATACCTATGGCCTGTTTTAGGGGCCTGCTTACCGGGCAATTGCACAAAGCCCGAAAATGTAACAGAAAATTTACAATTCTACGTCAGACTACCATAATTTTATTATTATAATTCTTATTTTTTCTACGAATAAATACGGAATGTGTATAATTTCAGGACATAGCCTACATGGACACCTATTCAATTTTGTTTAAAATTAAATAGAAAGGCAATCGACAATAGAGGGGCGAATATAGTTAGGGGAGGCCATGTATTTGGGCAGATTCAATTACATGTGGGAGAATTTTTCCGGTGTACACAGAGTCTCCGGGGAAGACATTATTCCAGCCAGTGGCAAACTTTTGTATTGGTTGGCCTACACCGGCGCTGATTTACAGCTAATATTTACAGCTTATGCGACAATTCCTTGGAACACCAAAGGACTAACAAGCTTTCTACACCTGGCTTTGTAACAATATTAGCTGCGTACTAGAGAGCGTAGGCTGTCTCTCCTCGATGAACTCACTCACCGAAACGTGGAAAGCAACCATTGGTCATCATATTCGTGCGCATATGACGCATTTTATCTCTGTTCGCACTGTAATAACAATGTGAATAGCGCCGTTCATATAAGAAGCGCTCTCAACAAGCGTCTATGCAGAGGTTAAAGGGGTTTGGGTGAGCAGTGGTAAATCGGACCCCATCATCGCTCTGGTCTGTTAGTCCTTGGCTTCTTGCCAGATCTCTGCCGATCTTCGCAAACTCTGACACTCATCTTTTAGTGCACCAGGTTGGGTTAACTACCACCCTGGAATTTCAATTAATGACTTCAGATATAATTATGTCGTTAGACTTAATTTAACTTACCACTGATCTGCATTCCGAAGGACAGTAAGCGACGGTAACCACATTAGCCACATTAACGACCCAATTAAATCAAAGCTTGAAGTAGACACTGCTTCAAGGTATGATCGTTGACGATACAATGTGCTGTATACTTTGGCTTTGCAAAATACGTAGATATATGTCACACAGTACAACTTAAAATTGACCCTTAATGTGTGAAATTACAGGATTATCTGCGTGACATAATTCTACAATAGGCAACAGACAATGAATGCAGGAAACTGCAGGACAGGATCTATAATTATAGACCCCATTGTTCTAGTTACACAATAATTGTAGGCCTACACGCCGTGACTCATAATTATTTAATATTTAATTCTGCACTTCATTTGTTATTTTTGAAGCCTCCCACGAGCTCAGATAAACATAATCGAAGAAACAAGATAAGTACGTGTTTGAAATTAAAAATAATAATTGGCATTATTGTGGTGGTCATTTCTTGACTAAACGAAACTGCATCCCTTTATGTGCGATAATTGACGTCAAATTAATCTTAATTAAATCTAAAATTATACACTCCTTTGAGAGGTGTTTCGCGCAAACGAATCGCTAGGTGGCATCGTACATGTGTTTATCGAATTTACAATAATAATTATGATTGCTATTATTACTTTAGCTTATTTACAATTTAACACTGATATTTAGTGAGTAAATAAAGCTACTTACTTTCCTTTAAACTCAATAATTAATTGCCAAAAATAAGGCGCAACTGACAGTTGATTGATGTAATTATACTCTTAGACACCTTTATTTAAAGAGGTATTGATAGGATACTATATAAATAGGGGAGCGCATGTTTGATCTAGTTGGGAGTGGACGGGTTGATAGTTAAACATTCTGAGGATAGGCCCTGTTGTCCAGTAAATGCACAATTGCATTTGAGGAGGAATGTGTAGAAGTTCCCCGGCTCCAGACTTTTTGCAAAGTTTCAGTTTTGACTTTTCAATTTCTTGTTTTAAGAAAGCATCGCTTTTTCTGTCCAACAATAATCATTGCTGGACAATGATAGCGATGCTAATGCTTCTTCTAATACTAGAAGAACTTTGCTCTGTAGAGGTATTGCATGGGTTACAACACAGTGCCTGTTTTCGTCTTTTCTCAAGACGAATTTCTTTTATCTGGAAACGATTGTGTGCTGAGAGAGGCGCTATATAAATAAGAGATTTAAATACAATGCAATATGTGATGGCCATCGTACCTGACTTCAGGGAAAGTAGACCAACACTTCTGACAATGTCTCTCAACTTCCACTCCCTTTCACCATCTATTATCCTCTGCCTCTTCCTCGTCCCCTCCTCTTTCCTTTTGTTCTCATGGATCCTCTCCTTCCGCTGTCTATTACTATCCATTGTATTCTCATTCAATTCCCATGCTAATTCCCTCATCTTTCCCTCCTCCCTTTCACTACCCTCACACTTTTTCTCCACATCCCTCTCAGTCATTCCTCACCTGCTCATCCTCTCCGATTTTCAACACGTCGTCCCATTCCCATGCTCCTCGCTTATTAGTCCCATCCTCATTAGTCCTTTCCTCCGTTCTAATCCTCGCCCATCTTCCGTTCTCCACCACTCCTCATCATCCTCTGCCCTCTCCATTATTATAGTGATCCGTTAACATACCCGTTTTAAGGCCTTATATTAATTCATGTCGCTAGTGTAAAGCTGCTTACAAGCGGACAGCAGACAACAGCAATAACTGATTCTATATAAGACTCATAAGAGTCATGACTAAGTTGTCATTACCGAACGGACGTTCCGAAGAAGTTTTATTGGAACACATGCGTTCCGAGGGTTCCAGAAAAGGACCTGAGATATTGACAAACTTTGGAAAGCCACCTACGAGACGATTAGCAGCATTAAGACCATACTATACGACTAAGATTCGATTTTCTTGAACGCAAATGTATAGCGACGCTGAACAAAGTGTTCGCGCTCATTTAAAAATGTTTTGTCATTGAAATCGTAATCGTAGAAATTTCTACAGCGTCGTGAGTTGCTAACTATAATCTATATCTAAGATACTGTTTTGTGGTTATATAGACGAACAAAGGTAGGCCTAAGGTTAAAGGTATGGCAGGCAGTGATCGGGACGTGCGTTCCATTTCGTTGGTTAAAGTTTTGCTCTCTTTATTTGAAGCTCAACGGCTTAGAACAGTTAAAACATTGATTTGCTGATCTGTGTATTTGGAGTTAGATATTTATTGATGATTTATCAGCTTTGAAATTTAACTCGTGGTTGAAATGTTGGGGAAATATTTGCCGTCGAGTTGCTTGGAACTTTAGATATTGATAAGTTTCGATTTGGGCGAAGCAGTTATTCCTAATATTATTTTCATTGTGGGTAAGTGAGTCATCAGTTGTGGCCACTGACCAGTTGTGATTTGTCACAAAAGCAGTCTTGTGTCACGAGAAACGTAGAGACATACAGACAGATATGCAGACAGACAGACAGATACACTGACAGAAACAGACAGAGATGGAGAAATATAGAAACACAGACAGATGGGCAAATAGAGACAGGTACAGATATAAAGGACAGAGACAGAGAAACATCGAGACATAGGAACACGGACAAACAGAGACACAGACGTACGCATATACAGAAAGACAGACACAGAGAGGGCAGAGAGACAGAGCCAAGCAAACAGACGGAAACAAACATAGAATGAGAGAGGCAGAGAAATGAAGCAACACGGATGAACATTCGAGAAAGCTCGTCGTTTCCTTAGCAAGCAAGACATCCCGTGTGACTGGGAGTGGCACTATAGAGAATCTTTCGACGCAATGCAACGTCAGACAGAGGGCAGCAGAGATCACCCAGGTAAGACGGAATCACGGAGCACAATCAATGATGATCATGTAGAGTGGAACCAAAACAGCAATTTGGCATGAAGAAACATGAAATAAGCTATTGATTACGGCGCCACTGGAGTGAGTCATGAGGTCGACAGTGAGCAACCATTCGGAGCTTGCGAAGCTGATGACAACAGCTTAGAGAGACATAATTATAATATAGCATTTAGATTTACGTCATAAGGATGACATGAGAAGGGCTTTTCCTCTGTCAACAGCCAAGCAAGCACGCCACTGACATCAGCTTATGTACTGCCAGATGTTTCATATGTACCATGGTATTGACTTACTTGTTGGCTGTGCATATATTCTACTGGTCGTATTAATGCTATTTATTATTTATGTTATGATAGACTATAGACCTATCGGATTCTGCTTAGGGATAGGACGCTATATTTAGAATTGTATGTAGAACGAATCACAGTGTAGACGATTGGTGTCGTTTTCGTAATCGTAGGCCCTAATCGTCGTAATTGTAACCATAATCGTAATTTCCAAACTTCTAAAACACCACTTGAAAATCAAGCGTAGGGCACCAGCTTATTCACGAGCGCTGCATCAAATCAGAGGGGTTGTCGTCCAGGGGTAGTCCGTGGGAGGTAAGATTCCGGTTTCCAGAAGGTCAGCAGAAAGGCAGAGCAGCTGCTAAGAAGGGTCTCGTTTTGGTCGGGGATTGACAGGTGGAATGTCAATTAAGGAGTTTGGATAAGAGTTCTTGAAAAGGTGAGAGGCTTGAGTTTAGAATGGAAAGTCCTGGGAGTGATGAACAGAAGAACTTGGGACAGATAATATTGGATGGCTGTCAATGTTTATTCTGTATGATGGCAATAAAGTCAAACGCACCTTAGTTGACAACCCAAGTGAGAGAGTGGAGTTCAAAAGTGGTCTTAGTAAATACGCTTGATTAATTAAGTGGCTTCGTCAGGCTTTAGCTGTTTTGGGAAGGAGGGGTATCTGCGTTCAAGATGGAATTCATCGTCATGGAAACGAGCAAACAAAACAGTGATGCATATATTAGATGCGCATCAGCTAACTCAGACTATTGGTGTATACAATGTTTGATCTGCGAGTAGCGATTTAGGAAGTTGACGATTACGATCACGTCAGACAGTTCGCTAGATAGAATACTTGTGGTGCTTAATGCTGAAGTAACCATCTGTCATAATTGGTTTGTTACTTCAGTTTAGCATTAACGCCACAATTATTAGAGTGGATGGACAATAGTTGCTATGTTAAAATATGTTCGTCCTATATAATGTTACAGGCAGTGTGTCAAACTAGGGCTTTGTAAAATGCATATGCAATTTGTTAAACCCTAACTCTACACTAACTCCAACCATGCACTAACCTTACTAACCCTTTGGTTTGGGTTAATTAACCCTAACCCTAACCCTAGCTCTAACCCTGACCCTAACCCTAACCCTAACCCTGACCCTAACCCTAACCCTGACTTTAACCCTAACCCTGACCCTGACTCTGACACGAGCCCTAACCCTAACCATGATCCTAACCCTGACTCTAATCATAACCGTAAATAGGTGATTTTACATATTGGCTATAAATAAGTCTAAGAAAACAGGCATTTCACAAAATCCCTGTTTTACACTTTGCCTGTAACATAAACACGTGCAACGCTTGAGATGCGTAACACTTGTGTCTGTCTTTGTGTTTTCGTCTTAATGTGTGTTTGCTTGTGTGTGTGATTGTGATTGTGTATGTGTGTGTGTTTGCGTGTAATGTAGGGTATTGTATCTGTGGAATTATAAAGCGCCAATAGATGTCATGACATAATCTAATGCTCTGCAATAATTTGCGAGGATGGTTATTCCACGATAAGAGAACCACGACTGAAAAGGCGCCGAGTAAAGAAAGCAAAAGAGAAGTAGAAAGAAAGCGAGAAAAGGAGAGACAGACAGACAGACAGACAGAGAAAGAGAGATAGAGATATAGAGAGAGAGATAGAGGGAGAGAGAGAAAGAGAGAGAGAGAGAGAGAGAGAGAGAGAGAGAGAGAGAGAGAGAGAGAGAGAGAGAGAGAGTGTGTGTGTGTGTGTGTGTGTGTGTGTGTGTGTGTGTGTGTGGTTGACAGAGGTAGACCACAAAAGGTGCTTGAGACCCTGGCCATGGTTGGCATTGGAGACCACAATTAGTATTGAGTATCTTACATACGATAAGAGCGTCAATAGCCAGATAGTCGAGTGCATTATTCTTTATTATTAGATAAACATAAGTGTGTGGATATGTGTTTGTGTTTATGTCATTGTATGTGTGCTTAGGTGAGTATACGTGTGTGTATGTGTGCGTGTGTGCGTGCGTGTATGTGTCTGTTCGTGTGTGTTGTAAGCGACGAACGATAACCGTACGTATATACGTACTCGGGGATCATTCGTTATTCCGTCGCGCCTGTTTCGCCCTCGATGAAATATTAATGGCGGACAAATGGAAGCGCCGAGGAGTCTTAATAAGCAAGATGAACGATCCCCGGTGAGCGCGGCCCCTACAGAGACCCACGGGCATGTGAAGCGCGCAATGGATACAGCTGCCTAATTGGCTTAATTCTAAAACGACGACGGCACATTACGCCTTCAACTCCTCCCAGAGGACTCTCCAGCTTTTGAACAACTCTCAAACTAGTCTCTTTGGGACTGTCCTCACTGACCAGGGTCGTGTCCTCCTTGCCCAGTTAGCCGCATCGGTAGCAGGCTTCGTCTCATGCGCCTCATGTGTATAACGTGATGGGCGCCTTGCATGGCTGCCGACTGTTATATTCGACTCATATAAAAACTTGTCATCATTTCTTCATAGTGTTACATGTGTATCTGTGATCATGCAGAGTTGTTGTCAGTTTGGAATTAAAAAAACGAAAATTAATAATAATATTATTACAAATACAATTACTATCGTTATTATTATAATTATTATTATCACAATAATTATTATTATTATATATATTATTAAAGTTATTATTGCATATGTTATTTCTATTGTTATTATTATAATCATAATAATAATTATTATTATTGTTATTATTATTATTATTACAAATAATAGTAGTTTTATTCATATCATTGTTATTGTTATTGTTTTTTATGATTATTTCTACGAAAGAGCGGATAGCGGTTCGCCTCCCGATGCTAGCTTATTTTGAGATATTTTAATCTTGAGCTGGCACGGTCTTTGCACGGGGACTATATGCTTGTGAGATATCTCACTTTACCTGTCTTACGAAAAATGAGCCGAACTCAATGTAGTACACCAACAGCTCAACAATATGCACAATTTTCTAGATATCTCACAGAACAGCTGTACCCGTGTTGCACCTCATCTTTAAAATAATGCTGAAGACTGTTGGACATCTATCTTCCTCCAGTGATTGAATTGTCGGGTAGGCTGGTAGGGTTAAACCCCCGTTCAAATTTGACAATTCAAACCCTGTCCGCATCATCAGTTACTTCATATCTTACATTTGATTAATGCATTAAGACCTGAGCAGTGATACGGTCGCTATATAAATCATGCGCATTTACATTATTTTATCTTCGCAACAACTCGCTAGGAGGCGGTTTCAGTTTCCGTTTTAAAATCAGTTTTACTGTTCTCAGAATTGGTTGCAATACGTTACTTATTGCAAAATAAATTTGACTTCCGTTAAAAAGTCAGTGTTTGAGATGATTTCGACTTCTGGAACTAATTGTTTTTAGGGTTTTCTGACAATGTATGGCACTAAATTGTCTTACTACAGTGGACCGAATAGTAGCGCCTAACAACTTTAGCAGTAATTGTACTGTACTAAGTGATCTGAGATCTCACTATACTAGGGCGAATAGTATCGCTTAAGAACTTTAGCAGTAGTTGCAAGAATCGTGGAATACTGGAAAGTACTCTAAATTCATGAACGGCACAATAATCACATAATCAGACATTTTGCAACACATGTGATCTTCACAAAACGACACCGCTAAACCCTTGAAGATGTTGATGTAGGCCTATCATAGGCCTACAAATGTCTGATAAACAGAACCCGACCATTTTTTTCGCTGTTATCTAGTCAGACATTTCCGTGTTGGCCTCCTCACGATACTCCAACAACTACATGTAAAAATCAGGGCAAGGACAGCAGTTCCTACAGCGTACAGGCATCAGGAGACAGTGTTTGATAATTACAATACAACTGTATTGGATACATCATGTATGATGTCATCTCCTAGATATATCATTGGATACATTACAATAGAACTGAAGATGGATGACCCCCTCCTTCCAAAGCACACGATCATTATACGTCAGAGCATCGATGGCTTTGAGCAACTCCATGTGAGTAAAGGACTGGCTCATGGTCCACGAAGATTCCAAATACAGTGAACGTCTGGGCCTCGAGTTTGAAGCCGCTTGCTGTAACTAATCGGTTACCGCGTCTCATCTATGACGATTTTGTGGATAGAGTCCTAGGTTTGGAACACTTTATTTCAAAAGTCCTGGGTTTGCAACTCTTGTATTGCTAGGGCAGTGGGCTTGAAACTCTTTTATAGCAAGAGTTCTGGGTTTTATACTGTTTAATAGCCAACATCCTGGGTTTTGAACTCTTTCATAGCCATAGTATACTGGGTTTTAAAACCGGACTCACTTTTATACCAGAGGCAATTATTTTTTCAGACAATTCGACCGCTTGACATCCATCGAAGCGGTCTGGAATCCGTTAACGGTCGCCTCCTCCTTTAACCAACGCCCGCGACTTCCATAGCCAGTCTCTCAACATCGCAGCCCACCTAAGGACCCACAGAAGTATCAGTCAATCAGACGTTTGATCGGTGTTTACTCGATCTAGATGAGAGAAAAACCCCACAAATGACGCACCTTCCAAATCCCCATCGTCGCCTCCTCATTCCCAGAAGTGCCGACTCCAAACCGTTGTTCCACATCACCATCGACCGATATGGATCGCTTTAATACGACTACCCCATTCCCGGCTTTCGGCAGGGTCGTCCGGCAGGCGGGCGCCCTCTCCACGGCCGTCCCTGGACCCGGTGGCCGGTTCTGCCTAGCCCAGGAAGGGCGGCGGCCCTCCCCGCTGCCGCCTTGGCAACTCGATTATCCGATGGTGGCGTCCATTCGTCTTCATTCGGTCGTCGCAACGCGTCGTCCTATCTGGTTGCGCTTAGCAGGTCGTCTATAAAGTTTAATTCCACGGGCGAATCGTCGTCCACGTAACTAAATAATTCAACGTCGTCCTCGCAACCGCTGCCTACGAAATCCGCCGAACCCGTTACCGCGGATGCTGGTGGCGGCGGTGGTGGTGGTACTGCTGCTTGTGTTGTTGATGATGATGCCGTGGATGCGGCGGAGGAAGAGGAGGAGGAAGAGGAGGATGAGTTGGAAGAAGAGGACGAGGAGAACTGGCATGAGGCTAAATGGCCACCGTTTGGCTGCGGCCGATGGAGATCCTTCTCCGCGTCGGAGGAGGCAGACGGAGCCGTCCACCTGTTACCGAAGTCCATCGTTGGCGATCCACCACCACCTCCTCCGGTTGAAACCGCTCCGTGCGTCGCTTCCTTTCGCACCGCTGCTCCATCCGGAAAGAGGGAATTCCCTAGCGCGTATGGCGAACCGGAAAACGCGTTGCTGCTGCTGTTATTCTGAAGGGGTTGGTAGTACCTGCCCCACTGGGTTGGGTCAACGTCGAAACCAGACGTACCTTGCGGTTGTGCTGCCTGAGACACGGATGGCCACACAGGGTTTTCGCTAAAGTCACTCGGCACCCCCGTCATTTCTCTAGCGCAATATCTAGGCCTTTCGTTTGTCTGGGTTACCCCCGCACTGTCGCTGAAGCTGGCGTTGGGCAGCGTCGATTGCGCACTATTTTCCGGCGCGTAGTGATATCCTGACGCCGGTGACACGAGACTGGAACCGGACTGGGGTTTTCGCTTTCCGGTCAGCATTGGGGAGATTCCGCAGTCGAGACCGGGGCTGTGTCCCGTTAGGTCTGGAAACTCACCGTTTCCGTTGATATCCGCAAGGACAGACATTTCTTCCCCTCCAACGACGAAAGAGTGATGCCCGGGAATGGTCCATCGCGGGTCAGCAAGGGTTCTACCTCGATCGTTGTTAGACGATGGTAGTCCCATTTCCATATTGGTGCAGTAATTAACGGCGGATGGCGTCGACAGGAACGGCGAGTTCGGTGGAAGTTGTACGGATCGCCTGGCCAGCTCCTCGGTCCCACCATGTGACCGAGAGGAGGGAGGCTCCACGGCTGTTGGAACGGACGTCACGAGACACGGGTGTGTTGACGTGTCACCTTGTTTGCTATACTCCGATGCGAACATCCGGGCATTTTGCAATTGTCGGCCATATTGCTCCATCATTGTTCTGTGCGTGACGCCATTGTTATTCATGATGTCATCGGTGGCGTGATACTCAGGAGGCACGCGATTGGCTGACATGGTTTGAAACGAGTCCTGGTTGCGCTGGTTCGCGTCGCCATAGTTTATTGCTTGTCGATTGGTCAGCGAGGCCGGTCTTTTGGGGTCGCGGTAGAGCAGACGTTCCTGATTGGTCGAATCTGGGTCGTTGGTCTTAATGTGGTCCGGTTGAGCGATCTGATTGGCCAGGGACAGATTGTTGACCGGATAGTGGGAAAGAGGTTTTGTTGATCCGAATCCAGACTCGGAACTGATATCTTGGTCCATGACTTCTGAATCTATTCTCCCCGGATACTGAACAACGGAGGACAGCAAGTAAGCCGCTTCGGGGTACGGAGTCCCTGAAAGCGGGTACTGGGCGCCAACGGGATAGAGCTCGGTCGTCTGCCGATACGGGTACCCGGGATACTCGTCAACATATACACCGTCGATCTCGGCATACCTCGAACTCTCTTTCAGCTGGTGCTGCGCCGCTATCTGCTTGAGCTTCTCTGCTGCAGGACCCGTTTCTCCCATCAGAGTCGCTCTCTGCATTAGCAAGTCGGGACTGATGGAAGCCGTCGAGTACAAGTACCCGTGGCAGTTCTCCTGTGCCGATGGCGTCACGTAGCTTCCCTGCTGGGGGTGTTGAAGCATCTGGGGGCTGACTCCTCCCATCACGGCACTCAGAGTCTGGCGACAGCTATAGGTGCCGGTCTCCTGGACGCTGCGGTGCTGACCAGCACACCTTGCCACTGCGTAGTAGCCCTCCTCAGAGGGATTCCCCCGTCCGTCAGGGACACGCCTCGACCAGTCGTAGTTGTTGGAGCGCAACGCCATCCGGGCGACCTCATCCATGTCCTTGGTGATGCAGTCGTCCGCGATGGTCCTCGCCTCGAGGTAGGCACACGCCTTCTGGACCGGGGTACTGATGCTGGTTCGCTTCTGCCTCAGCATCCTTCGATCCATCTTCCTTGGCCTAGCACTGGGCTTTGACTTGACGCTTGGCATGCCGGTGTATTGGGTATGTGGCGAGAAGGGAGGGACGACGCTGGTGTGAGCCTCGCTTCGGCTGTCGACCGCGGGCACCTGCACTGCTGGGAAAGACTGTTCTGACGGCTCCTCGCTCGGCAGATTCCGGTTGTTTCCGTCAGCCCTTGAATGAGCGGAAACGGATGATGTACAGACCGATGGTTCAACAACTGGAATGCGCTTGTTTGCCGCTTTGCTCTAAAGCAATAAAATTAAACGCAGTGTAATTGGGCAGACGAAGATAAAGGCGAAACGGATGATAGAGAGAATGATGCGAATAAAGTAGAGAAAAGTGAAGAAAATATGACGATGTGGAAGATGAGGAGGATGGTGATAATGGCGTACATCATAGGCATCGTCATCGTCATCATCATCATCATCATCATCATCAATATCATCATAGTAATGCTCATTATGATTATTATTATTACAGGTATTATCATTATTATCATGATTATGATTTATTGTCATTATCATCATTAGTGTCACTGTTTGTGTTGTTATTATAATCACTATTGTTATTTTTATTACTATCATTACCATTATCATCATCATTATTATTACCATGATTATTATTTTTATTACTATTACTATTGTTATTTTTGTCACTAATATTACTATTATGACTATTACTGTTATTATTATCATCATCGTCATTACTATTATTACTATAATCATTTTATTATAATTATCACTATTATTATTACAAAATAATAATTTTTATTATTACAAATACGAGATCGAGTAGTCTCCATAACTCCCGCAGAAATGCACTCCTTAGACAAAATCCCCACCCAGTGTCCCGCCTCCCACTCTACCCCTTCCCTCAAACTCCATAAGAACTGTACTTATCTTGATCAAACGACACTCCCCCTTCTGAATGGAAATCAATCGGTTGATCAGATTAATTCTCTCGCGTAGCAACGCTCCCGCTCATCGCTAAGGGTTACCAAGGCAACGAGATATATCTTAAACTGATCTGTTGATATAACAACTCCGACGAATTGCTCGATCCGCTCTTTACGCCCAGCTTCACACAGAACGGAAGCTCGTAAACGCAGCCAATTAAATGTGTCCTTCGCAACTTATTACTCAATATTTGACAAATACGTTACGTTGCCAATCGGCTTCGGCGTTTACTAATGACAGAAAAATGTCAGAAGTGAGAAGTAACGTGGAAATGGGATTTCAACTCCAAAATTTTGCAATAATACATAGTCATTCATTCCAAAATGTATACACAGCGAATAGATAAAAAGCGAACCTTCGCAACACTCTAATAATTTGTCTAATAATTTATGCATTTTTATGAAATATGAAAAACTTACAAATTCGTCCCGCATGTATGATACTTTGACGACGTTCTCCGACGTCACGTACCTTTGTCTTGCAAACCTTTTCTTCGTCATTACCCAGATTTTATGGATAAACGTGTTATAGAAAAGTTTTGCGCCTTGGCTCGTGTGTTGAGGCAGAAGGTGGACATTTTTGATACACATTATGACTAATAAATGAGAAATATGCGCTTCATAAGCATTAAACTGAAGTGTTGCCATATTTGATCAAAATGTATAAATTATCGGAAAAATTATTACAGTATTTCTAGAGGTTCGCTTTTTATCATTTCACCGTGTATAGCGCTCATTAAAGGCCGTCTGATTTTTTAAAACTGTAAGTGAGTAAACAGTTGGAGGGACCGCCGAGGGTCACAGGCTCAGTTGGTGACTTGGCGTGGCGCTGGCCCTCTATAGGGCCACCACTGCGGTTAGTAATAGTAAGCTGTGCAGAAGGCGGAATATGAACCAGCGCCTGCCCATCATCAGCATAGGCCAAGAGGTGAACAGACGACGAGTGTTTAGAGGTCTCAAACAATTGGGTGGAAATTTTAAACGGGAGCCTTTCTATAAGAAGACGCCAAACTTAGTTTTATTCGGTCGACGGTTTTCGGAGGACTGCCCATTAGGCTCCCTCCCTCTCTCCTTCCCTTGGACGTACGTGTGGGACTCAAATTCAAAGTGGGCTAATGTGGCTGGGCTTGAAGCCAAGCAATAAATCTTTCTCGGGGCCCCCTACCGACGTTAGATATCTATACACCGCTGGACACGAACACGCCACACTAAAGAAGTCCCTCTATGTTCAACGGTTGATCAGCGGCGAACATGTATTACTATCATAACCATCTGTGATAGTGATCTGTGGTCACTCCAGCCCTGCTGCTGCACCGCGCTCGTGAAGAAGCTGTTGCCCTGGATTAGGACCTCAAGTGGGCCATCAGTGATTCGCAAAGCTTTTAAGCTCATGTTTGGCTTCTTTCAAACCTGCGATCTACCGTATTTCGTCAGAGAGAACTCACGAAACATTTTCAAGCTATCATAAAACACAAATCTGACAGTGTTTCCTTAAATTGCATTGTTCCCTAAATGGCGCTATAGAAATAGCCAGAGAGATGAGTACACACAAGAATTCATACACACACATATATTTACAATTATGCATATTTATATCATGCATATACCATGCATTCACATATGCAAAATAAAATACATTAATACATTCTTACACACATACGTACATGATGCCGAAGTTGTAGTTGCAGTTTAGTGACATTATGCGATAACAAAGATCATTAGCGTCGCCCTCCACATTTATCCAGGCTCAGTACTGGCACCGTGACAGTGCAAGCAGTGGAGTAGTTTCTTTGCCCAAAGGCAGGTCCGTTGGCTTCTCTGCCAACCGGGGAAGAGACGAGTGAGGTGGCTTCCTGTTGTTTTCCTCACAGACAATTCTGAGTGAGCCACTTGTGAAGGGTCGCAACGCAATTATATTATAGCTTGAGGTAGGTTCTATTATTTTAGACATCTGTTATTTGTGCGTGAAATTCAAAGACGACCGTTCTCTGAACAAAGCAGCGTGTCGTGTTTTTTACTTTAGAAGAGTCGACCATTCATCCATAATTCATTCATCCCCCAAATCTATCCACTCATCAATCCATCCGTCCATCCACTCATCCATCCGAAAAGCTCTCCAATGACACCACGAAAATATTTCCATTCCACTATGTACACGCTATTAGTCATAGCCTCCGATGATTATAGTGATAATGATAATAAGCTTAGAGGTATGACGAGTGAGTAACCACCTATCTGGTATACGGCGCCCTGAGTCGGGTGATGTGAGGCGGAACGGTTGCAGACAATAGCGGTGAACGCACGGTCTGTTGGATACACCTGTGGTTTGGAAGCCCGCCAGAGGTATGGGAAAACACAATGGGTAGATGGGAGGGTAGTTATAGGTGCGAGTGGAGCGAGACATTCACTGCTTGTGGGATGCAAGGATCCGAGGGCGTAATTAAGGGGTGAAACGGGTGGTGGTCTGTTTTCGTGACGAGAAAGGGACTGGAAGGGAGTGTTAGAGAAAGGGTGAAAGGAATTGGGGAGCGTCCAGGTATGCATCTGCTGGAGGGGATTAGGGAGAGGAAGGAACCTGGGTGCGTGGAGCGGAGGGAGGACGGTTGGAAAGTGAAAGGAGGTAGAAATTGGAAGTGATCGGTTGACACAAAGAGAGAAAACATCACTCGCAAGTAGACAGACAGAGACAGACAGAGACAGACAGAGACAGACAGAGACAGACAGAGACAGACAGAGACAGACAGAGACAGACAGAGACAGACAGAGACAGACAGAGACAGACAGAGACAGACAGAGACAGACAGAGACAGACAGAGACAGACAGAGACAGACAGAGACAGACAGAGACAGACGGAGACAGACAGAGACAGACAGAGACAGACAGAGACAGACGGACGGACAGACAGACAGACGGACTGGAATAATGAACCATAGTTCATTTTGCAAATCCTTCAATTATGTTCGCCCTCTAAGTCGCAATTAGGCCTCAAAGGGTGCATTAAATTCACGCACACCCCAATATACATCCATCTATATGCATGTATTACGAATGTGTGTGTGTGTGTGTTTGTACATGTATCCACTCCTCCTACTCCACCAATCTTCTCGTGGAGCCGTCGAACACATCCTCCTGATCTGATGTTTGGATTGAATGATCGATGCATTTCTTCCATTTCTGATTTATTCCATCGTTGACTAAAACGATAACGCCCAACTAGTTCACTGATCAGATGATACGGCATCGACTAATTATTGATCGACTGATTGATTGATCGATTGATTTTTCCACTGATTGATTGATTGATTGAGGGATTGTCTACGAATTCCGTTTCATTCATCAACAAATTATTCTCTTTACGTATATTTTAACGGGTGCTTAGACGGAAATGAAAAGCTTTTACGAGGTTGCTTAAAAGGGGATATGTGCGGTTGGGGGCGATGAAAAAAATCAGACATTGCGAAGGATTGCATTCAGCACCAAAGCCTGGTGTCAAGATCCATTATAGAAGATAGTATGATAGATGTTAAGATGAAGTGGAAGACATACACGTATATATTGTTGAATTATAGTTATTATTACTATTTATTAATTTGTAAATAATGACGATATTATATTGATAATATTTTTTTTCTTATTTCATTTGGCATTTCATACATTTACCTGAATTTCAAGTGTATTCGTCTGTCTGTCTGTTTCTTCGTCTGTCTGTCTGTTTCTTCGTCTGTCTGTTTCTTCGTCTGTCTGTCTGTTTCTTCGTCTGTTTGTCTGTCTGCCTGATCTCTCTGTATCCACGGATCTCATCCAATTTCTTCCTCTTTATATTTTCCTCCCACCCCAACGCACCCATTATTCAGTGATTTAAACAGAAAATTGTTAATTGTTTTTCCTTAGTTTTTTGTCTACGAATACTTATCTATAATTATTTTTTAACTGATTCCAGTTTCTCCTGTTTATTTAAGTACTATTTGCGATATATTGTACTTGCATTTGTCCGTCTAATGATTATTATACATGTATCTAGTTGATATATTTTGTGCCTCGTTTTGTATTTTATTTTCTATATTTCGTTAGTAAATTGATAGATTTTAACTCTACGCTCTTTGACTTAGAATTCGTGAGATGTCTTTGGACTAAATTTGTGGAATTGGTATGTATAAATTAGGTCTTTTATGTATACATGTATATGCCTGCTTGCCCTGTGATTTGCTTTAACTTTAAGCTTTCGTCTACATTTATTTAATTTGCGATAGATTTAACATCAAATATTTCATTTTTACGCTCTTGCGATTGATTTCAACTTGGTCTACCAGATTTCATATTTTGCGAGAGGCGTATTGCATATTTTTTTACCTTTTGAGCGATCGTCTTCTTCCTTTTTTGCCTTTTCTCTCCTCCGCTTGAGTCCGACAGGGTCCTCGTGACGTTGGTGTTCCAAGTCCATCGGGCTCCACCAAGGGGTAAAGTCAATGGGAGAGACGCGAGGGCAGTTGGATTTGATGGAAGATTTGAAGGACGGGACTCTGTAGGCAGGGGGTTCGAATCGTATCGGCCGTAGAGGAACGGGGAGGTCTTGAGCTGGTATGATCCCTGGCGACAGGGCCCCACTAGATCGAGTTGGTGAAGGAGGGGCCTTGGTGAGAGCAGGGTCTGGTCCAGGGAGGCGATATCGCCCATTGCCCTTGACAAAGACGGGGAGGAGATCGAACGTTCGCCTTGCCACTCATAGATTCGAACGGCTACAAGTTGGACTGAACATCAGGCGAGTTCCTCCAAGGGTTCTTGCATCAATTCCGCGCCTATTCGCCAACTTCTTTTCCCTTTCTTTGTTCCTGTTTTATACATCCCAGCTATTCAGTTATTCGATGCATCACTTACATTCCCAACTGTCTAATAATAACTTCTATTTCTTTGCTCCACATTTCTTATTTACTTACATTTCCAATTGTTCCTGACGCTTCCTTCGTCTGCTTTTGTTGTCTGATTCCAGACAATTCCTGCATTCGTTCAACTATGTAGACAGAATTCTCAAACGTTCCTTCGTTTTTGTCGGAATCCCAGTTCTTGGTACTCTCCTTTTTTCCATATTAATCCTACAAATGATTCACATGTACGCCAACTCCGTGAGGATTTTTCTGCACCGCGCAAGCGTCTGTCTTTCAATGACGTCACTTCCGTCTAATACAGCCTGATACGTCACCTCCGCGTCCCCTACTTCCGGCCCGAATAGATAATTGATATAGCGCCTGACATACAAAGTACGCTGTTAACCACGAGTTGTCTTCAAGGTGATCAATGATTGAAATTTTTGTATACAGGTCAGGAGACTTCTTTAACGAACAGAACAAGTATCGCTATAAATCTAATCTAATAGTTTATGAAGCGCTGTCATCGTAATTAAGAAGGTATAAGGCATTAGCATAAACGGTCGATAAACACTAGCGATTTGTCTCTTTAGATATTTCTTACCCCATCAGTCAGGTGGGGTATCTTCAAGTCGAACCATTCTTCCGGTTTTGAAATCCGATGTGGTTGATTCCCAAGCCGATCCTGAGATGAGGGACTGGTCGACGGCCACTACTGTTGAACCGGTCCTCACCCTAGTGTGTACTGTCTACGAAGCACCCTGTTAAAACAGTTTGAGCCTGCAGGTGTCGCGAGTGTTTCGTTTACGAGGTCTCATCCACTTCACCAACTTCCTCTTTCCTTCACTTATAAAAGTCTTCAACCCACATTCAACCTCTTCTTTCACAAAGTATCCTGTTTAGAGTGACACCTGTCGGTGAATTCTCCTGTCCAAGGTATCCTGTTCGGAAAAATCTCCTATGAACAAAATCTATGGATGATGTTTGGTGTTCGTCGACTCGATGTCAAGAAATTCTCGTAAATTCTCCCGTACACGAAAAACTATAGGCCCATCTTTCGCGAAGTACCGTCTTCACGTTATCTCCTTGTCACAAAATCTCCCGTTTGCAAAAATCCTCTGGTCCCGAAATCTCCCGTGAACAAAATCTCCTACTCACCACCGAAGTCTCGCGTTAACACAGTCTGCCATTGAGCACGTCTCGTGTTTGCTATCGAGCAGGCAGCGACTCCGTCCGTTCTGTAGCGAACCTCTTCCTGTTCTGCTGAGAGCCAATGCAACGGTGTCCACGCTCCGTTGCGCTCTGCCAATGCGCCACCTAGTGACCACACGACGCACAAATGGACAAGAGGCGGACGAACGGAAGGACGGATGGGACGACGCGTAGGGCGGGCACTGACCTACGCGTTGGCTTCAGTATAGTTGGCGGTGGTGTGTCGGCGGGTGGGCGTGCGCGCACTCGTCTTCTGTGTCCCTGAATGTGTTTGTGTGCGCATATATATGTATATATATACATATATATATATGCATATATATATATATGCATATATATATGTATATATATATATATATGCATATATATATGTATATATATATGTATATATATGTATGTATATATATATGTATATATATATGTATATATATGTATGTATATATATATGTATATATCGACTTATATATATAATATATTATATACGTGTATATGTACGTATATATATATATAAATATATATGATGTATGTGTATGTGTCCGTTAGTATATGTGTTTATGTGCATTTGTGTGTGTGTATGTATGTGTAAGCGTATGTGTGCGCTCGTGTTTGTGTGCGTTTAATTTAGTGTTTGTGTGCTTAAGTTTGTGAATGTTTGTGTCTCTGTGATCTCTATAATCAGTTGCGAAAGCGTGGGTTGGGATGGACGTGAGAGGGGAGATGGTTCGATTGTCACGACTTCGGTCACGAAATTTTTCTGTAGAGATTCGAAGCCAGATAGAACCCATCACCTTGCTTAGAGACAGACGAATGCGTGTGATTAGGCCTCGTTTCAGGGAAACACTGCACTCTATGGCGAAATTCGTTGTCACGCCTCATCAAACAGAGCGCAGCAGAATTAGTTAACTAAGTGAAGTTCCACACACTGATACATAAAACATTCTGATGCTGATGAAGACGACAATGATGATGATTATGAGGATGATGATTACGATAATAGTAATAACAATAACACGAAAAACAATGGATGTATAAAAATAATATCGATAAAAATAATATTAATACTAATAATATCAGTACTAACAATAAATATTAATAACGAAAAATAATAATAGTGTTGATTATAGTAATAAATGAAATAGTAGTAATAAAATAATTTACACAGACAATACCCATACAAATAACAATAATAATAATAATAATAATAATAATAATAATAATAATAATAATAATAATAATAATAAAAATAATAATAATAAACTAAAGCGTACTTTAGAGCATAACTTTAGATTTGTTTCACGGATTTCCGATTGTAGGACTGTTCAGCTTGTCATAACGCTTTTAAAAATCTGTAATTGACAGATGGTTAACACACTTCTGCAGAGCTGATGCCATCAAAATCCCACGTTACCCGACATCCCCTTAAAATAACCATACCCTCTACTGGCCCTCAGCCTTCTGCTCATAAAGCAACCCTACCAAATCTCCAGCTTAATTCCATCATTTAATTTCCATACCCTCCTCTAGACTCACCCGCCGCCTGTTTTCATTCCAAAGCCCGCGTCTTGGGCAAGTGCGCTCCGAGCTAGCGCGCGTAGTGTTGCGCACGCCCGTCCGCGGGTCAAACTCCCGCGCTATCGTAGCCCCACAGCCACTCCTCTCCCCTTCCTGCCACACCCCAGACTGCGAAATTACAGATATAAGGTTGTCAGCGTAGATGAGACGCTTGAGCGGATCGGTGGATAGCCGTGATTAATGACGACCATAAGAGATGATATTATTGATATTTCGATCGAAAGGCACTATCCCTCTATCTGGCCAGATGTACTGCTCCTAGCAGGGAAGTGGGATAAGTCTGTTTCTGTTGGCATATGAATGAAACAAATATCTTAAACAATTAATAGGAGATGATGAAATGAAGTGAGGTTGGGATTTTATTTGCATCGGCTTAAAATTGAATAAAATGAAGGACATAATACAGGCAGGGCTCGTGTGTAAGCTGGTGCTATCCGCTTTGGACAATAATATTTATGACTAGAGTGAGACAGTGAAACAGAGAGACAGAGAAACAGAGAGACGGAGTCAGACCGACAGACCGACAGTCAGACGGACGGACGGACGAACTGACTGACTGATTGACTCACAGAGAGCGATAGATAGACAGACAGATGGACATACGGACGGGCGGATAGATACTTCATTAGAATCGCCTTAGAAAGAAACCGATTGGCGATAGGCCATATGCTTACAATGCGCTGTTGCAACTCTCCAAAAGCCACTAAAAACCTAACAATTTTTAAGCTTACTTATCGACCATTCAGTGATGGGGTCAAAGGTCACCGGGTCACAGGGGGTCGTAAACATTGTAAAACGATGCAAACACTGCGATTATGGTAAGGAACACTAGACACAGTATACGAATCATTGCAATTAACAGTTTAATCACTTAGCATATTAGAAGAACTATTGAGACGAAGAAGCGTTCACTGTGTTTATCAACATTTGATGTGTGACGTCTACCTCCTCCTTCCTCCAGGCTTGGAACTGGCACTACCAGAGCACAAGCAGTGGAGTAATTCTGTTCAGATAACTTTAGCACCGAAGCGATGTGCGAAATTTGCATTTCCTACAACTGCAATCGTCGTTAAATTCGAAATCGATGACACCGAGTGCCGTAAGATGCGAGGCTGTCATTAACCGACGAACTGCCTTAAACCGCTCAGGACGCGCAATGCATTCCAATGCGACGGGGATCGATTTATTGCGAAGCGATTCATCGAACTGAACGGAACGCAATAAAACCAAGAGCTATTCGACACTCGACGATGCCTCCACCACTGCCCGCACGCTGACAGTGCCAGTCCCAGCGCCTGGAAACGGAAGAGGGCGACGCTAATGATCTTCGACATCACACAATGTCATTAAACTGAAATTAATACTACCGGGTGCTGCTCCATATGGAACCAGCACTTGGCAGTTACATTCATTACCAATAAAACGACAATACTATAATTCTACTCTACTCTCCATAAGTTAGTTGAGAAGGAAGAAGTTTTGAGCCTTCAGACCATTAATTGACTATATATATATATATATATATATATATATATATATATATATAT
The DNA here is from genome assembly GCA_959347315.1 of Bimastos eiseni. NCBI lineage: Eukaryota > Metazoa > Annelida > Clitellata > Crassiclitellata > Lumbricidae > Bimastos > Bimastos eiseni. Next base: position 2,036,605 of record OY365819.1, on the reverse strand, counting down.
ATATATATATATATATATATATATATATATATATATATGGCGGACGACCATTTCTTTTCCCCGTATCCTCGAGATAGAGCTTTTATCTTTGCTCTTAGAGATTTGGTTTCAATTGTTACTCAGTCTGCTAAAGCTGCTCAGTTCCAACTGCCGAGGTTAGCAGTGACACGAGCCTTTATTTCCTGCCGACTTGTTTCAACTTCTGTTCGGCGTCTGTCTATCCCACTGATCAACAACAGTTGCAACTCTTTGATTAAGTTGTTGCGATGTTTATGCTAACTATGGTAATGTGTTTGCAAATTTCGTGTACGTTGTCAGGTTCTATAGTTCATGTCAACCACTTTAGTTCATGTCAACCACTTTAGTTTATGTCAACTTCTTCAGCTTATTTCAACTTCTTTAGTTTATGTCAACTTATTTAGCTTATGTCAACTTCTTCTGTTCATGTCAACCTCTTTAGTTCATTTCAACTTCTTTAGCTTGTGTCAACTTCCTTCATTTGTGTCACCTCTTACAGTTTATGTCAACTCCTTTTGCTTATGTCAACTTCTTTAGTTGATATCGACTTCTTTATATTATGTCAACTTCTTAATTTTATGTCAACTTGTTTAGATTCCCCGACTCCTTTAGTTTCTGACAATTCCTTCCAATTTGCATCAACTCATCCTAGATTATGTCAGTTTCTTTCCATATCAATTGTCTGTTATTTCCAACAAATATTTATCCCATTTAGTAATCGCCAACTTCAACACATCTAAAAAAAACTCCACTGGAGCGCGTTGATTTTTTTAACGACACCGTTCCATCGGACCACTCCTAATGGATTAAATTGGCAATGAGAAGGCGGTGCGCACAACGAAGGCGTGGTTGCAGGTGCGGCCGGGCACTCTCCGTCTCTTCCTGGGCCAACGGGGTTTCGGGCACCTGCTCGACGCCATTAATTTCCCGCTTTTGACACTGCCATTTTCCCCGCCGAGTCATCATTACTCTTCGGGAAGTCATAAATCTTCCGCTGGAGGAGATCTTGTGAAGACAACGAATTCACAATATCTTCGTCTTCAGATCTCTTTCGCCGATGACTGAAGGATGACCCAGACGGTAATTAATCGACGAAGACAACGCAGTGCTGCGTAAGTTCCCGATAATTGCTTACTCTATGGTTCCTAATTCTTAAAAGGCGCTACAAAAAATGTGGCTGCAGAAATGTCCAACCACAAGCGTATGTCCTACATGTTCGTTTGATCCCTCTTACTCTAACTGGGTTGAAGCCGCGTGTTTTACTTACACGTGGCGTCGACGAAAAGTGTTTCGTTCTCTAAGTAAATAAAACAGCAATGGATGAAATCGAGGTCAGGTCAAAGAAGACACGACAGACTCTGGGGTCAGTTTATGGGTCAGATCGGTTCAAAGTAGGTCAAGTCTGTGTTTGAAGCTGATGCATTAATTGAATATTAAAACGACTGAGCACTTTTGAGTTCTCGTTAAGAATCGTATGAGCTAGAAAACACACAGGACACCAAACACACCAATTAATTATTATTATTTTTAATAATAATAATAATAATCTGTCTCTCTCCGGTGACTAGTTTTATCGACCCGAGGGATCAATATTTACCTCGGGTAAATAAATAATAATAATAAATAATAATAATAATAATAATAATAATAATAATAATAAACTTAATAATAATTTCGATTAATTTTCAAAAGGACAAACCGCAGTACGATAACAATTTATATTATGATCGAATGATGACATGTTGTTACAGGAATCAAATCTAACTGTCATCAGCCATGCAAGGCCCCCATCGCGTCATACAAATAATTAACCAATTAACCTATCGAAAGAATGACCACGACTTTACAGGGATTATGGTTATCGAACTCAGTACCACAGTGGGCCGCAATTACCATGCAACCTCATCCGGTTGAAACAAATAAGCCCCGTCAAAAACAAAGCACCCAAAAAGCGAAAACTCTAAACCAATTGAAAAATTACTTACCCACTCGACGAAAATCAAACAAAACACACCACTGACCCAAACCCAAACAACCCAAGTCAACCCACATCCAGCCCAGCCATCCCCATACCCAAACCTTCACACGGACTTGGTCAATTTTTCCAATCGTTCACGGACCTGGGGAAGCTAGAGAAACAGAAAGAGAGAGAGAGAGAGCGCACCAGCTAATCTGTGAAATTTCATTGCAATCGAAAGGCGCCAGAGCGGAACAATAGTCAATGGCGTACGAACCTTCCGCTACCCGATAGTAATAACTAAAGCTGTCAGACGGCGTACTATAAACTTGATCGATGTCCAATATATGCCGGGCGCGCAGTCGCCACGCTGTCTCCGGCGATGTCTTCGGTGTGACAAATAAAAGTGACCGTGCAAAATATGTCCCGCCCCATTCGATTACGGCGGAAGGAATCGGGAACGAGGCGAACAAATAAAATTCCTTTGTTCGTCGCGTCTGCGCATGCGTGAACGTGAGGCTTTGTGGTTGTTGTTGTTACCAATAATAGTTGTTGTGGAGTCGGAGACAGCGTGGCTGGAGGATAGTGAAGGGAACGGGCGTGGTAGAACGACCCGCTCTCTCATGCTGAGACAGGTTATATCGATATCTGATATACGAGAGAAGCTTTGTTGTATGAAAATGATATAAGAAACAATTACTGTGAAGAAATAAAGATGCTGTCTGTCATGATAATTATGATGATAATACAAAAATATTGACGACGATAGTGATAATATTAATAACATGAATATTAATAACGATATTGGTAATAATAACAAATACTGATCACGATAGTGATAATAATGTCAATAACAATAATAATCACAATGATGATAACAATAATGATTATAATGATATTAGCATTAATGATTACAAATAACGATAATAATGAAACTAGTAAAACATAATGGAGCAACTGAAATAGATGATTTTTGCCAGGCCACAGACCAACTTTTGCAGTAACATTAATCTGAATACCAGCATAAATACTCATCATAACTAATATTTCTCTAACTGCATGATACAACTCCTAACCTAATTCGAAACGGAGTATAGGTACGCGGTATTAGGTATTAAACTCGGTCATTGGTGTACAATGAGGTACGTGTACCCTCAAATGCTGGCAACAACGCCTTAGCCGCAAATATTGAAAGTCAACCATGAACATCATAATAATTACCACAAGCACAGAACACGACATCGTATTGAAACTCCGCAACTGATTACAGCCCAGCAGTGTCAGGCCCAAGCTTGGATGAAGGTGGAGGACAATGCTAATGATCTATGTTAACACAAAGTGTCGTTAAACTGCAACTAACCGACCAACATAGAACTGACAGACGGACGGACGAACTAACGACCAAACCGGTCCCCTACCTAACGAAACTCCGTTGAAATGAGCTTTGTGAGAGCTGCGACAACAATAACGACCCTACGAGTGGCGTGTAAAAGGTTGGACCGTACTAACGACCGTCAAACCGTAGTGATATCACTCGAAAGACGGATATTTCCGCTCCCTTCTAAAAAGGCGGATTCGTGAAATGTGGGATCCGTCACTAGAGGCGCCACTTGGTCCGTGTCTCATTGTCCTGTGGTCTGTCCGATTGGATGGGAACCACTGACGATCTCTGTTCTGGGATTCACTTAACTGACTTTACGGTGCTGTCGACACGTCGTGCATTTCACCAATGTCATTGTCTCATACGCCCCTAGGCGCCCCTATCGGAATATAATTGTATAAATAATAAGAATCGAACTCCGTCGCTGTTCGCACTCTGTCAGTGCCAGTCACAGGTTTGGTCATAGGAGGAGGGAAACGCCGTTGATCTTTGTTTCACACAGTGTCGTTAAACTGCAACAAAACTAAAATAAAGAGAAAGTCAACAGTGTCTAGCTGCTGTTAACAGTGGTTTCAGCTCTTCTGAACCACTTTAAGCTCTTGAATAAGCTGGGCTCTCTGATGTGGCCATTGTGGGCGCAGATAATTTTTTTAAGATTTACAACACGTTGCGTTACCTTACATTACATGCTGTCTGAAACTCTCGGACCATTGCCGTAAATAAAACTCGTATAGGTCCTGATGGTAACACGTCGTATGAAGTGCATGGGCAGATTTTTATTCGGGAGTGACGTAGGTTTGATCCCCAACTTCAGCTACAAGGGCATTGATATAGTGCGCAATTCTTATATATATATATATATATATATATATATAATATATATGTATATATATACACATATATATGTATGTATTGCATATATATGCATGTATATAAAATGATATCGAATTTTATATATTGATCAGTACTGTTATGGAAACCTTTAGGCGATTGAGGACATGGCGTAGTTAATCAGTATGGATGGAGCGACAGCTCTCTCTCTCCCTGGCCGAATACTATTGACAGCAAAGCGTATGTGCCATGTTTATAATTTATAGCGTGTATTGAGCTCAATTTAAGGGTGTTTAAGCGGTGAGATCTCGCTTGTTGTGTAGTGGAATTAGAAGTTTCAGTTTAACGACACAGCGCGATTAAAAAAAGATCTCCTTGACCAGACTTGGAACTGGCACTGTCAGTGTGCAAGCAGTGGAGGAGTTTTGTTGCGTAGCGCACTGTAATATAACGCAAAATATAGTAAACATAAAATAGATATCTGTATTTTTACTCATAACTGTGAAAAAGGTGCAATTATCTAATAGCTTGTAGTAATAATCGTATATTTATCTACGAAGATAAAGCAATGGCCAAGGCATTTTGAGCCTCAGATATTCCTTGCAACAGTAGATTGTTTCAAATTCTGACTTCATAGTTTATAAAACTACAAATTCTGGCCAATCACATGACCACGTGATTAATCGACTAAGTCGATCTAGTCGGTTGTCAATCGACCAAGTCGAGCGAGCTGGTCGAGAAATCTGCGACTCGATCGACTTGCAAGTCGAGTCGATCGTTTTTGTTTCATCGACTTGGCTCGACTAGGACAAATGTTAGTTGCTGTTTTGATGAGCTGAAGGTGATCTTCATTTGGTGCCACATGCAACGAACAAACGTCGCCTTCCCCCATAATAAACGCTTGGTACTGGCACTGCCAGTTCGAGAGTGGTGGCGAATTGCATTCATGTCTTCTGTGTGTGTGATAATTTTCTCTTGCTCATTTATATCAGCTACGCACCTTGTGATAGGCGTGGATTACTCGGACATATACAGTGATAGTTGTAAAATCGTCATAATACTGAAGCAGCCTTGTTTTTGCATATGATGAGCGGTAACAAAACCCTCCTAGACACTACAAGTCCCACCTCAATCCATACAATAGGCACTAACATCAGTAATCTTAAGCAGTTTCAGTTGTTTGAGTTTACTGTGCAGGTCCTCTACTCCTTCGTATCGTTTAACATACATGGGTTTCAATGGAAGTAAAACATTAACTTAACGTAAAACACTAGATTAATATTAACAGTCAAATGGGTTTTAATGGAGATTTCATCTTTGTAAAATAGCAACTGTCAGTGATTTCATAAGAACTTAGCCACAGTTGTTATTATTGATAGTTTACTCGTGTCGCTTTTACGCGCTTGCCATTATATATTTGGTCGCTTTAAAGCGTTTTCGAGGTGTCGAACAGGATCGTCTTTAATCAATTATGCAGCATGTTTTATTTTACGCTTTCTAGGGTCAGCCAAGAATGGACCCAGGAGCATACACGTCTGCCTATCTGTAACCCCAACATGAAAGGAGATCTTTTAATAAACTATGGTTGGTTGCAAGGTTTTTTATATGGTTCATTTAAGACACCTCCATAACGTATACAGATCATTAGCGCAGCCCTCCTCATTCATTAAGACTTGGGACTATCACTGTCAGAATCCAGATAGTGTCGGAGTTGAATGGACTATTTTGTCGTGGATTTTTGGTTGCTGGAATAAGATTTTAAAACAATCTCTATATATGTTCGTTCTGGTAATTCGTTTGTATAACCTAGTTCTCAACTTGAAGCTATCCTGTTTTAAATTGCATTTTACCATAAGCGGATTCTGCCTTACGAATTGATATTCTTGGACACCTATTTAACGCTTCTGCTAACTCTATTTTAGGTATTTAGGCCATACACGCGGCATATTTGTAGATCCTGTAAAGAAAACCTAACTCATACACTGTTTGCACTCAGACAGCGTTAGTCCCAATTAAATATAAAGAAGGAGGGCGACGCCAATGATCTTTGTCATCACACGGCGCCGTTCAACTGAAACTAGGCCTACTATTTCATTTTATGTGGTCATCTTCAATATGAATGCGTCGTAAAATAAACGTGTTTTATTTGGTCCGTACGAATGAAATCTTTCGACACCTTCAAAACAGTTTTAAAGAAACAAATAAAAGAATCATCACTACACTGCGCGTCATTATATGTAGGTCTAATTGAGATCTTCTTTGCGTGTCTTTGTACGTGTTTGTGCGTCTGTGCGTGAATGTCTGTTTGTCTATATTCGTGTATCAGATATTACGTCTAAAATCCATCGAAAAATTCGAAGCGGCGATCTATGCGGAGATCTGTTCTCATGTCATATTGCGTTCTCTGCATACTCTCAGCCTGCCATCACTTCTTCAACGTTGTATTCCAAAATTTCATTCATTATTTCTTCCTTTTACGTTCTTCATTTTTCCTTCTTGTTTCTAGCACCCATCCTTCCCTCTTCCTGTCGTGCTACCTTCTATCCTTCCGTCTTTCCTTCCCGCCTTCATTTCTTCTTTCCACTATTCCTTTCTTTCTTCCTTCCACCCTTCTTTCCTCCTGTCTCCCATCCTTCCTTCCCGTCCTCCACCTTCCAAGGCTTCCTTCCCTCCGCCCCTCCGTCCGTCCGTCCGTCCGTCCGTCATTTCATCCGCCCCTCCGTCCGTCCGTCCGTCCGTCCGTCCATCCACTATCCATCCATTATTCATCCATCCATCCATCCCTTTAAAGATTCTATTAGCTCCCATATCCGCCGTGTCCATTTGTCCACCAATCGACCAAGACAGAGAGAGAGAGAGAGAGAGACAGACAGACAGAGACAGACAGAGACAGAGACAGACAGAGAGACAGATACAGATACAGATACAGAGACAGACAGAGAGAGTGACAGAGAGACAGAGAGAGAGAAAAAGAGAGAGAGAGAGAGAGCCGTGCTGGATTAGGGCGCTTCCCTCATCTCCGTTCACTACTTCCTAATGACCGCAGCAGCGCAAGATTAATGATGGATTGGTCGCCATTTTAATCAGCGCCAATGTATTGATTAGGGTCGCTCGACGTATCCTTACGAAGAGCGGAGACGTCTTTATAGGCGACGTGTCCGCTCCAGTCCACCGTAGAATGGCCGCCGATCGCGTCTTCATTAGTTCTCGGGCGTTTGATTATAGCTTAGTCTCTCTCGCCGTTCTATTCTATTACAGGAGACATTGCGAAGGCTGGTAGCCCCGACGCACGTCTATTTGCTTAATACTGCTAAAGTGTCGCAGGAGAAGGAGGAGAGGGAGGAGGAATAAGAACAGGAGGAGGAGAGGGTTGAGAGATGGAACGACCGTTTTTTGCTGTCGGTTGGATTGTATTGCGAATGGATGGATGGATATAAAGATAGTTGGATGGTTGGATATAAAGATGAATAGATGGATTTAAGGATGGATGGATTGATGGATGGATTAATCTAAAGATGGATTGATGGATGGATGGATTTAAAGATGGGTGGATGGATTGATGGATGGATGGATTTAAGGATGGATGGATGGATGTCAATTTGCTTTTATTTAATGATCCGATATTAGCTGGTTTGGTAACCAACGTAATATATTTTATATATCTAGCTGTTCCTCAAGACTTTTAGCGTTGCATATAATTATGTTAGAGAGATAACATCTGACGAGTTTCGTCTTTGATTGGCTTTGTTACAATACTGTCTGGACCTAGAGTGAACTAAATAATGTCCGATCACAATTACATTACGAATTCCTTAAGTTATTACTTCATAACTTTTAGCATCGGTTCTTTTGTGACTCGCGTGAATGAAAACTCTAAACTCTCGCAGACCGTTTTATGTCGCTTTAAATCCTAAATTATAATTATGCGGCGAACAGAGGTTGGGAGGAAGAGAAGGCGGCACATCTTCTCCCGGTTTCTTTGATCTGCGGCAGCATCAAAGAGGCTCTAATCAGTCCACATCAGAGAGTAAGAGAGAGACAGAGAGACAGACATACAGAAAGACAGACAGACGGACAGAGACAGAGACACAAACACAGAGAAAGAGACAGAGATAGAGAGACAGAGAGAGAGAAAGAGAGATAGAGAGAGATCCGCCACTGAGAAGAAAGGATTTTATGAGCCATAAATTTCGCAAAATACGTTCACACCTAAAGCGTGGCGGCCGTACCACGTGACCCGCTCCCACAGACAGAAAATTAATAATAATTCACGTTTAGGGAGGAAATTAATAATATCGACGACGAAAGATATTAATGATGATTGGCCCAACGCGGAAAAAATATATATATAAATTCGGTATCGGCTACATATATATATATATCGTATATATATATCATATATATATATCATATATATATACGGGTGAATGGATATATCAATATATATACGAATTAGTAGATGGATATATATACACTATACGTATGAATGGAAATTAGATATGTATATTTATGTATGTGTGTGCATCTGTATGAATATAAATGCAGCACTGCTTATATCTATATATATGCATATGTATAATATATGTGTGTGTGTATGTACGTGTATATATATATTTATATTTTTATGCATATGTATATATAATTATATGTATTTATCTATATACGAACGTTGAGAAAAGTTGCTTAAACATGGCGTTAAGCGATGGGTGTTTTATTTTGGCCAAAGCGGAGGAGATATTATTTCTGCGTATTGTAAGGGAGGACTCTGCAGCGTCAATTATTCATTGATTGGGCTTGGTTTGGGCGGGAGCGGTTTGTGCGAAATTGCGCAGCCCGTTATGATCAGCTGAGCGAAGGAGGCGGAGGCGGTGGCTGGAGAATTTATCTTGCCAAGCGATCGCTCGACATCGGCGGCAATTTGTCAACGAGAGGCGGCGAGATTCGACGGAAGGGGCAATAAATATCTCGCGTGACGCGGTCTGCGATGTTCCGTGAAGAGATGAGGAAGATAGGAGATGCACGGACTGAGAATGGGTGGATGTGTACTGAACTTCAGGCTCAGTTGGGGGCTTGGATCTGGGCCTTAGCTGGGGTTTGGATCTGGGCTTGCGCTGAAATTGGAAGTTGGGCTTGAGCTGAGGCTTCGATTTGTGCTTAAGGTCGGGCCTGGAGTGGGGCTTGAGTTGGGCCTGGATTTGGGCCTTAGCTGGGGTTTGGATCTGGGCTTGCGCTGAAATTGGAAGTTGGGCTTGAGCTGAGGCTTCGATTTGTGCTTAAGGTCGGGCCTGGAGTGGGGCTTGAGTTGGGCCTGGATTTGGGCCTTAGCTGGGGTTTGGATCTGGGCTTGCGCTGAAATTGGAAGTTGGGCTTGAGCTCAGGCTTGGATTTGGGCTTGAGGTGGAACTTGAATTTAGGCTTCAGCTGGGGCCTGGAGTTGGGCTTGAGTTAAGCCATGGATTTGACATTTAGCTTTGATGTTGGATTGAGTTGACGGTGGTATTGTGGTTTGGGTATGGGTTGTGGCCTGTGGACTTCGCTCTCTCCACCCTCAACCTTTGCTGGGGTTTTAGTTAGAACTGGAACTAGGACTGTTATTGAGGTCTCTTTGCAACGTAGCTAACTGGGTCAGTGCATGCAGTGACCTACTTGCGGGTCAACCGTGGACGGGAATCCTGTCGTTGGCTTCACGTGTGTGCGTGGGTCCACCATTGGTGACTCCTTCTAGTTTACAGTGAATTGTTTTTTCCAACTGATGTGATAATCCAATTGGAAATGACATCGAACACCAGCGCATGCAGAGAAAGCGCTTTGGCGGGATAATTCATAATGGTCCCTCTCGATTGTACGACACATATATTCACAGATACATTTAATATTATTCATACACACATCGTAATGTCATATCCTATTGTGATTAGCCCTCTTATGATAATTATATCGAATATATCCTCTGCATTTTCCGGTTAAGAGTTTGAATTGTACAGGATCTTAAGCATCGGTAGGAACTTGCGACATTATTCTGATTGGTGGAATTTAAACGTATTTGCCGCGTCTTTTACTTATAGACAGAATAAAACAATTAAAAGGGGTGTGTAAGTCTTCACTCCTCATTAACTGCCAACTGCTTTAACTGATGGCCTTGACTTGTGTCTTCTTGGTAGATGAGTTAATTTGCAGTAGACGACACTGCGTTGTAAGAAGGATCATTTGATCAGCATCGCCCACCTCCTTCACCGAGGATTAGGACTGGCACTACTTGGAAAAAAGCGCAGGGCCTACTACCTGTTTTGAGTCGTATACGCTATACCAGATAGTGCTAAATTGGCCTGCTCTAAAACGAGCTATTTCTTAACAATAAAACAACACGTAATGGTCAAGTTATCTTCTGATATACGCTACGATACCCTATCGATATCCTTCGTCATACGACCGATATATCTCCCGTTTCGTTTACGAGGTAAAAGAATTAAAAAATTCCGCACTTCGCCGCGACGATAACTCAGCCCTAATCCTTTTACCAGACTACTCCTCATTCCATCAAAAGCGCGAGGGACGCTTGAAATTCCTCCCCGTCGTTTGGCGACATGATACGAGGGTGCCCGACTGTCCCCTCTCGCCTGGGAGCAGGCAGAATGGCGGCAGACAAAGGGGATCTATACCAGGCCAAACCGGGGCAGCATTACGGCTATCGGCCAACGATCAATTATTGAAATTGGTCAGGAGCGTGGCATTTTTGTCGTAGACGCAAGGCGAGCATTCCGACACACGCTGTAACGGTCCAGCGCGGCGTACTAATGAAATATTGGTGTAATATGATGAGATATGGGCCTCATTAGAGCCTTTTGTTCTTATTGAATGTAATATTATATTGAATTATTATTGCTTTTCGTCTAGTGTGTGGTTGTGTTGGTGGTTTGCGTTGAGCTCTTTTGCCTACAGAATGGAATGTGCTAAGATTTCTTTATTGATGGACTGGATGTTAGATTTAGTGCATGGAATTGAGGAGCTTATGATCGATAGAAGGGTTCTAAGATGACGCAGGCGATGATGACGATGATGTTGTTATTGACTGACACTGCCAGAATTCAGGTAGCGACTAAGTTTATATTGCTTAAATAGAAGCCAAGTTTAACAACGCTATGTGATAACATAGACCATCAGCGTCTCCCTACTCCTTTATCCGAAATTCGGACTAGCGCTGTCAGGGCGGGAGTAGAGGTGGAGTTATCCTGAACGAGGCGTAGTATTTCTTATGGATTTAATCCTACTTAAACGACGCGTTTGTTTTGTTTAAACATCAGTTTATTGACATCTCATGACAAAAATGGCCTCTGACGTCATATAAAACATCGTGCATTTGCAATTTTACAGTGCAGCACAAAACATTCACATTTAAACTGTAATACATATATTTATCATTATACGCGTCTGCATTGATCATTTGGCAAACATATTTCGATTGTCAGTTTTATTTAAAACATACAGAAATCATAATATGCTAACATCACTTGAAAAAAATTTAAGGTCGAATGTTAGATGATCTGGGAGAATGTAAACGTTGTGCCATAGATATATTATTATAGCAGCGCCAGACACCATTTTGAAGGTGTTTAAGGAGAACGCTCTAGCAAATCGGTAGTTAAAGTTGTTTCAGCTTAACCACACTGTATCATTACAACAATCATTAGCGTAGCCCTCCTCCTTTATAGACTCTTTGGACTGACACTGATTTAGTGCGAGCAGTGGCGGTAGGTAGGTCGGTTCTTCTGCACTTCTATTGAGGGACTTTTGTTCGCTTGGTCTGATGCTAAAAAAATCCGATGTTTGGTGTTTACTACTCGCTCTAAATGCGGATTCATCTATTTGGTTCTACCTGTCCTCGGGGGCTAAACGGTGTAGACTCCTCTGGACTTCATTGAAAGTCTTCATTATAAGCAGTCGTTAA
>OY365819.1:1971973-2021973 GCA_959347315.1 Bimastos eiseni | reverse complement strand
ATGCATTTGCATATGTATGCATTTGCATATGTATGCATTTGTATATGTATGCATTTGCATATGTATGCATTTGCATATGTATGCATTTGCATATGTATGCATTTGTATATGTATGCATTTGCATATGTATGCATTTGCATATGTATGTATTTGAATATGTGCATATTTAATTGCATATCGATACATTTATATATACAAAAGTTTTATATTATGTGTCTATGTCGTAGTATATGACTTTGTATAATGTATATACTGTTGTCAATGGGTTGCTAAATATATCCATAAATGAATAATATTAAGTAGCATAACAGTGGTTATATATTTCACAGCCTGTGATTTTCATACTTTGTGTAATAAAAGATGACTATTCTGAACAGTAATGGTAATTATCAGCACAATTGAAGTAGCTGTGTTGGGTCAGATGTCAGGGTCAGGGTCAGGGTCTCTCTCTGTCTCACCCAAAGTCTCGTATTCCCACTTACAGCAGCGCAATCTTATGCAGACGCCTTACGACGTTGAGTGCTACCATCTGTCGAATAAAGGTGTGCGTGCCGCCATCTGGCGAATAGAATAAATCCGTTTGACTACCCTATGTCATATCTATGTAAGCATTGCTGCCATCTGATGTTAAGAGACTTACTGACTACGGCTAGTTGTGTGAGTGAGCAAGCGATCGAACGAATGACTGATTGATGAATTGATTAATCGATTGAGCTATGATTGCTTAGACTTCCGATCTTATAGTCAACTTCGCCAAAAGGAGTAGAGTACACTGACCATAATATTGTAAGTAAGTATGCCAATAAGTATATTCTTTAATCAGACGTCTGCAAACGCACGACATGTACAAATAAAGAAGTAAGAACATAACATCTATAGACATAATCTGCCGGAAGTATAAACATTAATAAAATGCCAGGATAGCAACTATGAGGGCCGGTCATGAGGAAAAGTCAATGGGGTTAAGGTGCTGATACAATAATCTTATAATAAAGCCACACCGGGTGAAATCATTAGCCCGGGGGACAGACCTGTTGTGAGAACGCGGTCGCAACTGGTACTCCACACTCCTAATAGGAGGAAGAAGACCGAAGAAAATTCGTCGGTAGGACAATTAGACGACGAGAGAGAGGCCTAGCCAACCGTCCACTTATTCAGAGGCCAAGAAAATGAGGGCGTTATAGAACTTAACAATCATGGCAGCCGCTCGAGCTATAGCTGTAGATCCTATCTAAATACACACGAGATGGGACGAGTATAGAACTATGTAGGCACGTATATTACTTTATAACTGTGTATGTATGTACTATTTTTCCTCGGTATAAATATTCACAGAATTCAAGCTCATATGATGCTGTGTACATACAATGCATGTATACGGATGTCTTTCTTCTCCTCATTGTTTGACATATTTATCGACTGTACAAAATCATGTACGTCTTTACTAACTGTCTTTGTATCTGCCTTAATCCTTCTGCGTAACTGCATGTCTGTCTGTCTGTCTGACCGTGTGACGTATATCCCCATTTTAGATACTGCATTCCATCGCCCCATGCATGCATCCACCTGTTCGCTCATCTCTTCTCTATATAAGATCTGTTGGCTGCAGTGCATTCTGTAACTCGATCTCTCTGCTCTGCATCCCGCAGATAGAGGTCGCTAAGTAGGCATTAGATTCCCGCCAGTTCTCCAGGCGATCCTGCTTTTGTAATAAACATGATTAAGTCTATTAAAATGACTTATTAGACGTTCACATTCCATTAGATGCGATACAACCATTTCTATCTAATAAAGGTAATAATTGTGTTTTAAGATTATTGTTGAAAGGTGATATTGGCAACATTTGACACATATGTGTTGGTCAGTTTGTTCGTTCAATACCGATAATTATATATAAAATCAGTGGATCACACTTAGAAGGTGTCTAATTTGGACATTGCGTCATCCAACGTTTTCACGGTTCGTACTGTTGGGAGTTGTCTGAAATCAACCAATCAATCATTCAGTCAATGAAACTTAATAATTTAAGATTTTAGGAATTTAAGATTAAATTTCTGACAATAGCTGCATTTTAGAGCAAGCTGACTATAGACTTTCTTTTCTTTCTCTTATCTCTTCCTCAGCGTTATCGTAATCTTCATTTCAACTTTTCATTAATCTGCCTCACTTTCATTTACATCGTCGTATTCGATTTTTCTTCAATCAGCTTCTTCGTACAGCGTTGTAATTGCAGAAGGACATGCCGTTGTCCACTTATCTTGTAGGCAGTGTTTTTTTATGTAGAATGTAGCAATAAATGGGTAATATTTTTCTGTAAGATATAATATCGGAGAATCACATTTGAAGGTGTCTAATTTGGGCATTGCGTCATCCAACCTTTTCAACAGTTCGTACTGTTAAGAGTTGTCTGAAATCAACCAATCAATCATTCAGGTAGTGAACATTGAAACTTCTACGGTATTTCGGACATTCAATGCTCTGCAGTATTTTTGGTTTTATGATTTCAGTACCAGTTTTTTAACAATAACAACAAAATACCAATTCGTACAATCGTGTTTTTCGTTTACTTATTGCTCGTTCACTTAATATTTTGCATCAAGTTTGGTGTTCGTCATCTAAATGATTGTCCAGTTATTCTATCAGCGGGTTTACGGAACAGATGCGCGTGAACGTCCAATGAACGAAAGTCCTATGGGCGATCGTCCTATGACCTTGAAGAGATGAGTATTATTGTTCGAAAAAATCTTATGTATGTCAATAATATATATATATATATATATATATATATATATATATATATATATATATATATATATATATATATATATATCGTTTTTCTCCTTTCTCCAGGCTTAGAACTGGCACTGTGAAAGTCTAAGCAGCAGAGGCGTCAATATTTATTCCGCTCTTCTGCGTTTTCTAATAAGTGCGAATATATAACCCTTAAAAGAGGGGTTGGTTATTTCGGTTCGGCCTATAATAAAAGCCTAGCAACACCATTATTAACTAAGCCACTGGTTGCATTTGGGCAGGGCAAGTCCCAAGCCAGGACGAAGAAGGAGGGTAACGCTAATGATCCTTGCTATCACACAGCGTCGTTTATCCACAGATACTACTATTGCGAGTGTCTGATTGCTTTAGCCATATTGTTTCAGTAGCACGGCTTACACGATTGAAGCCTCAAAAAGAGACAGGCCAATCTCGCCCCCCCCCCCCACACACCTCTCGGGGCCACCGAGAGCGACTCACCTGGGCCGAGATATCGTCTGATAGATCGGGTGCTGAACACCGCAATCCCCAAACAACGCCAGGCCCATCAGGGTCATCGCACGTCAATCCAGACTCATCGGATCACTCTCGCCACCCTCCTACGCCTGTGTCTAGGTCTGTATTTGTCTGTGTTTGTCTCCGTGTTTGTCTCTGTGTCCGTCCCTGTGTATGTTTCTCTGTCACTGTCTCTGTCTCTGCCTCTCTTTGTCTGTCTTTGTCTCTGCACCTATCGCTGACTCTTTGTCCCTCTGTGTCTCTGTTTATGTCCCGCTGGCTCCGTGTTCGTCTCTGTATCTCCTTCTTCATCTCCCTCTCCGTCCCTGGCCCCGTTGAATGCCTTCATAAGAAGAGCGCTCCACTGAGCCAGTCTGCTCTTGACGATCGTTCACCGCTAGGGGTTCGAGCTCCGATCGCCAGGTTTCGCCAGTCATTCGTTACCACTCGCTTCGGTTCCTCAGCGTCTTTGGAGCGGAAGTCTATCTCTGACCGCGTGCTTACAACCGTTGAAATGTCTTCGTCCGTCATTACGAAAAGGGTCGTCAGGTAACGATAGCAGATTAATAACACTGTGGGATTCATGAATAGCGCTATATAAGCAGAGTGTCCTTACTTATGTTGATAAAGATGGCAGATAAAGCAATAGAGCAAGTGATAGATTGTGAAAGAATGATAATGGCACTACCAGAAAATTTATTATTGTTAACATTATTATTATTATTTTATTTTTATTATTATTATTATTATTATTAGTAGTAGTAGTAGTATTATTATCAATTTTATTACTACTACTACTATAAAAATTACTTCCCCTATTACTATTACTGTTATTATTGCCATTACCATTAATATTACTCTTACTATCTATATCACTATCACCATCACTATCACTATTGCTATTATTATTACTATTAGTACTATTACTATTACTATTATTACAATTGCAATTTGTATTACTATTACTATTACTATTACTATGACTATGACTATTACTACTACCATTACAATTACTATTACTATTACTATCTCTGTTGCTATTACTTTTACTATTACTATTACTATTACTACTACTATTACCATTACTATTATTATTATTATTATTATTACTATTGCTTAACAAATACTATTACTATTATTACTATTAATAAAATATTAATAAAAAACATCATTATCAATGAAGATATGCGTAACGTAATGTGATATGATATATGGCAAATGAAACACCTGAAAATTCTTGACAAATTTGTCTATATGAAAGACTTGTAGAATAATCTAACGAGCCAAATTTAGCGAGAATTCAGTTACGGTTAAACGATCGATATGATCATCTACTAGTTAACGTTATAGACGGCATTGAAGTTTTAAGGCAACGACCAATTATTCAAATGCTTAGCTGTACAAAATTACATCTCGTGCCGTTATTGTCCAACAGCCAACAAGAGCCAAACGGATAGGCGCATAGACAGACAGACAGACAGACAGACAGATGGACGGACGGACAGACAGACGACGAACGGACGGAAGGACAGAAAGACAGACTATCGCATGGACATAAAAAGTCGCAATAAAATGGAATATTCTAGATCTGTCGGCAAGTTTTGATTTTGTGATAATGATGACAATGATATCTGGGAGGAGATACCTCCTCTGAACACGTATCGCATTCACACTGCCTGAACATCTGTTCCATCCATAAAACAGAAAACCACCTTTCCACCATTTCCCTCCGATAGAAACCGCTCTCCACTCCACCTCCATTTACTCTAAGGCAACTCCACCTCTGCTTTTTCTAATCGTTCAACATTACTTATGGCAACCTGTGCGTTCTAGAGCAACTGACGTCGATAGCGTGAATACTCTTGCATACCTTTATGGTTCAATAAAAGCATTATATAAATAGGCGTACCTCTCTCAAATGTCCTTCATTGCTGATTAAAGTTCAGCAGTGCCAGCCCCAAGCCTGAATAAAAAAGGAGAGCGACGCTAATGATCTGTTATTAAACAGTGTCTTTAAACTGCCACGTCACAATTTATTCACAATACATCGGAATAGGACGACTTCCGCTCAATGCTGAGATTAACTCTTTGCTTTGGAATACTGTTCACGCTAATTGGATTTTAGTGAGGGTACCTCTGTTTATACCCATGATCTCAAGACTGTTCTTTTCCTGCGGGGATTTTGCGCTGGTAGCGCCTAAGATCAGATGTTGCTCTGGGTGGTGCTATAGAAATATGAAATACAATACGATGCATGATGCTATATGTGGTAAATAACTAGTGTTTGTCTCGAAATTTTTTTCTGTCACTGTCTCTGTCTCTGCTTCTCTAGCAAGTAATAAGTAGTAATAGTAGTCGTAGAATTTTCAGTTTAACGACACTGTTCGGTATCAAAGATCAATAGCGTTGTCCTCCTTCTTTAGCCAGGCTTCGGATTGTCACTTTCAAAGTGCAACAGGTGAAGAAGTTAATATGTAAGTAAGCAGTCTTAATTTAGTGCCTTTTCGGAACAGAAGTTTTAAGTAATCTAAACCAATCATAAGCCTATATTGAAATTGTACAACCTTAAAAGAGGTGTGCAACGAGGGTCTCTGTCAACTCAATACTTAATGACCAGTAGCAAACTAATCTATACAACAATAACAAGATTGATAGTACAAATAAACTGTATGCATTAAGACCAGCAGAAACTATACAATGCAATAACAACAACAGCCACCACCACAACAATAATAACAACATTAACGACAATAATTACACTAACAACAATAACAACATTAATAACATTAGCAACCTTAACAACAAATACCTTAAGACAAGCAGAAACTATTCAATGCAGTAACAATAGCAACATTAGCGTTAACAGCATTAACAGCTGCTATCTGCTCTGTTAACTTCAATGGCAGAGAACATGAAAGCGATACAAATGAGTCGTGGAATAGCTGTTTGAATCAATCAGTAAATGAGTCAATCAAAACACCAATCACTCATCAATCAACCCATTTTTGTTCTCTTCTTCTTCTCTTGCGTTCCCGCTGTTAAACCGAACAGGTGTTCCTCTTCTGATCCGCCTTAACATCCTGTCAATCATCCGACAAAAGCCATCCATCCACGACACATGTTCGGGAGATTAACACAATCGATGTGTAGCGGCTTATCACCATGATGCATTAATACATGATGTAATGTTGTGTAATGGCAGATCTTGGAGTAATATTATTACCTCATGATCTGCGTACGTTGTGGGTTTGTCCTTCGAGAGGCGCTATATAAAATATCCCATTAAATATTACACATATTATATAATATGTATATATAGATGTGCATGTATTCACAAACATTCTTGATCCCCTTTCGCTTTGCCAGTTCGCTTCTAGGTTGATGATCCTCCTGTGACGTCTTTTAACGGGGTGCAGACACCGAGGCTAAGAAACAGGATGATGAAGTTGCCTTTCGGGTCTAAACCCAACGGATCGATCCTCGTGCTCCTGTTCTTCTTGTTCCTCTTCCTGTTTCCGGCTCCTCTTGTTCCTGTTCCTATTGATCTTGCTATTACTTTTCCTGTTCTTATTGTTCTTGTTATTATTGTTCCTGTTCTTGTTGTACCTGTTCTTCTTGCTCCTGTTCTTCTTGTTCCTGTTCTTCTTGTTCCTGCTCTTTTCGTGTACGCGTGAATCTTAAAGTTTCCGTTCTTATTCCTCTTATTTACGTTCTTCTTGTTCTTTCTATTGTTGTGCTTCATAATCTTTTCCTCCGCATTCTTTACTATCTAAGTCCGCTAATAAATAATATTGTCTGTGCAAGTCTGGTAGCACAGACGATCACAAAAACTCACGAATTACGACTTAATAACGACCATAGACATTATTATTTCGAGAGAGTGAATACATCTGGACAGTTAAAAACGACAGCAGTAAGGATATATAGGTCGAACGTGTTTATTCGCTATGGGTTATAAATCTCTCGACACGTCTGAAATACGATTAGGAACCAGAGACATATTGGTACTGACTTATGGCACTAGACCAGAAGGCACCTATTGCGTTCGAAAAGATTACTTATGCATGTTTTTGGACCAGAATGAGAGATGGGATCAGAAATTAAGCATTTCTCACGAACATCTTGGTCACGTTTAAGGGTCAAATTCGACATAACACTTGAGATGAGTTGCGACAAGGTAAAGCGAGGGAGAAGGAAGTGGAATTGGGAAGAGGAATTATTGGAACAAAAACAGTAGAATTGAGAAGTCGAAGAAGAACAGAAAGAACAAAGAGACCAAGAACCAGGACAGAACGAAAATCATAATTAAGAGGTGGAAGAACAAGAACAGGAAATAAAAGCACAAGAAGAGAAGATGCGTGAGTACAGTATTTGTAACCATAAATTTATTTTAGCAACATCTTCCACATTTGTCAGCAGTTGACGACCTCCTCCTCTTTTTCGAGGCTTTGGACTGAAACAGACGGTGTTTGAGTTTAGATTTATGCAACTTTTCACACAACTCGTATATTATAATATTGATGGAGATAACGAACCTGTATTATTATTGTTACTAAGAGCAGTTCCTTACACACCTCTTTTACAAATGGTTTGCAAAATAGATATAAGTAAACGATATTGTAGAAGCTAAGCGTTAATGCCAATGATTCTGCCCAACACGCTCCTTAAGACACAGACAAACATTTGTAGCGACAATTGAATATTTAATACTTTATGGATCAGGTGTATTTTATGGATTTTACTCCATCAGAGAAATTGTACGCCTATAAATAGACAGAAATGTGAAGAAGTAACGAAAGTCTAAGCTGTGAGCAAGATATGGCCTTGGCTTTCGACGAAATTCCAACTTCTTTGGTTAGAGACTTACTCTGTAGTCTCGTATGACTTTGAAATGAGAAAAAGCCAGTGAAAGCGACCACCAAACATCTTACTTTGTTTCTTTAATTGGCTTGGTTTGAATCTAAACACTGAAGATATAGATGAAGGTTATAATGTAACGATACAGATATAGAAGGTAATTATGAAGACATGGAAGGTAACGTTGAAAATATAGAAAGTCACTATTAAGATAATTATAGAAGGTAAGAATGAAGATATAGATGGTAAAAAAGAAGATTGTGAAGGCAACGATGAGGATAATATTTGTAAGGTAACGCTTTTTAAAACATATTACAACACCTATTACAATACCTATTACAACATATCCGATGAAAAGATTAAATGCGTCCACGGTAAATGACCAGGCATCTAATTAGGTGATTTTGTAAATGACTTGTAGAATATAACTAGATATATAAAAAATTAGACATATAAAAAAAGATAATTGAATATTATATAACTATGTTAACTGATCATGGATATAATTATTACGTCAAAGTAATTTTTGCCAACGTCAACGGCCTTTGCCGTGTTGGAACACGTTGTGATTCATTGGTAGTGTATTATTGCTGTGCGAAAGGCAAGAGTACGTCAAAATAATTACATCCTCTTTTAAGATATATATTAGACCTATAAGATGGACGAAACCCAAAATATAGAACAATGTGTCAAATCTCATTAAAAAAATTTCCAGTGTAACTCCGCAACTGTTTGCAACATGGCACTCAGATAGTGCCAGTCCCAAGCCTGGATGAATGAGGAGGGCGAAATTAGTGATCTCTGTTATAACAAAGTATGCATAAACTGAAACAACTCATCTTTACTGTGGCAAATATCACTAGGAGTTTCCAACCCTTTCTTTGCCACGCACACGTTGGAAATGTTTGACCAATGTCGCATCTCATGCAAATGTATTACCACATTTTATGTCGCATGTATGAAATAGTTACTCTTTGATACACTGATTAAACCGCATACATTTCCACAATTATAGAGGCCAAATACACAGTTATCATACAGGAATTATAGGCCTACAGTATAAATTGAACGAAAAAGATTACAATTGGAACTAACAATTAATTTTAAGATTCTTTTTCTAACTGGTTACGATAAATCTTTGAATTCTGTCGATTCCTGTATTGTGTCTTGTTTGACATAAATGAGGACTGAGTCAATGATCACTGGCTATTGGTTTAATTGATTATATGGGACTTCAAATCTTTCGATTTTGCCAATACTTATCATATGACGAATCAAGAATTTCGGGTGTTTAGCAACGCATTCCAATAATTCATACTTTCTGCACACGAAAGTACACGTCACACCATGAGTGTGTGTGTTCACCTCAGGTTGGGCACCAATAGGTCATGTGAACTTGCTGAATACATTGTAGTTGTAGATGAATACATATAGCGTTTTGAAGGGCTGAGGTCTGCGCTCAGTGTTGCAAAGCAACATTTTTTTAAATAATTCACCACTCTGACACCTTTAAAATATGTACTGCTCACTCTATAATTAATTGATTTCAGTTCAATAAAAGCGAACTCATCCGATGGAAAAACCCGGGTAGTGCCAGACCTAAACCTGGATAAAGGTGGAGGGCGACGCCATTTATCTTCGTTATCATAGAGCAGAGGTGTCAAAGAACCGGCCCGCGGAGCCTTGTCTAAAGACAACACAATTGAGAGTTAAAGGTCTAATTTTTTCATTTTTAAGGTTTCATTAATTCTCTGTGATGCTTGTAATTGATAATGCATATCAGATTCACGTTTTCAAAACCTAATTCAATTTTTTTAATGGCCCGTCTTAGACCCCTATCCCATTTTCCTCATACGCATTCAGCATTCTGGCCCGCCAGTTGCTCGAAAATATTCCAACTGGCCCGCCACCACAAAAGGTTTGACACCCCTGTCATAGAGTGTCGTTAAACTACAACTACCTAACTACCCGTACATTTTGAAGCAGATCAAACCATCTATGCCTCACCATCGACTTTTGTCTCCATTGATTCTTTGAACACACCTCTTTTAAGTGTGGCTTACATCCTATAATTGAAAGCAGAATGGATTGTCCGCATAATGACAATCAGAAAATGCTGCATTCGCCTGGGATCGAATGTTGAATTCAATTTTGCCACTGAAAATGCTTCCTCGTTACTTCGTCCGATGGGAAATGTTCCATTTTAGCGAACGCTCCGAGTGAGACCGTCGCTTTATAACTAGCTCCTGATTTGCATATTAGAACCGGCACAGTTCTCAGATGATGCAAATGGCGTTTGTTATTATATCGGTTGTCTGCGAATTATGCCATTCGAAAGAAATAATGTAATGTAATGGAGCACTTAAATAGCGCAACTCGCATCAGAGGCGCTCACGACTCAACACAAAGCTAAAGAGAAAAAAAGGAAAGTCCTCAAGCGCTTCCGGTAGACAGCAGGGAGAGAGAGAGATGAGATCTCTTCGAAGAGGAAGGGGAGGAGGCTGTTCCAGCTGGTGGCACCCACGTAGGCGAAATTTTATTATCGAAATTTTAAGTAAATTTTGTGCTGACAGTATGTATATATGTATGTATGTATGTATGCATGGCTGTATGCATGGCTGTATGTATGTATGTATGTATGTATCTTCGTTTATTTGACAAGCTGACACACGGCAGCAAGTCACATGATGCGAGACTTGGTTGGCTTTGGCACTGGGTTCAATTTTAGTTCAATGCTACTCTATAGATTGTTGAAATCACTTTGACAAAGAAATTCGCAAGAGAGCGATTAGAAAAATCTAATATCGCCATAGCGTTCCGTTCCTGAGCCTTTGTTGGGATACAGACAGAAATTCGCCGATTCTTAGTTAAGGTATGTGACAGCTTTGAGTAGTGTACTGTACCATGCCACCTTAACACTGAGAACTGTTCAATTTATGTCCTCGTCAACGACATTTGTTGCTATAAGATGTCGTTAATATTTTGGAATAATACTATATTGGATTCCGTTTTATATTTAGCACGATCGATGCTGCGCTCGTTTGAAGGTTTAAGTCGGCGTCTAAGGTACAGAGATTAGTCGAATATGTTAAAGATTGATGATGCTCCAGTTAAGCACCTTTTAAACGTTTCTGACCAACGTCATGTGTACTTGCTGCTGCAATTGAACTATAACCTACAGCAAATCTCAATTGCAGCCCTATTTAAGTGCCATTCCAACGCATAGCTAGAGAAGGAGGACGACGCTAATGATATTCATTATATCGGAGCGTCGTTAAACTGTAAATACAAAACTAATGTACAGAAAGTAAGATGTATTATTATGACAGAGACGGTAAAAAAACTCTTTGAATAACTGAACACCTCTTTTTAGTAAGCTATTTACCCTTTAAGATAAAGTGGTAGTACCTGAGGCTTATTAGATATAGACGCATTACAATTCAATTTGCTACACGCTGTCAGCACAACATTGAGTCTATTGAGTGCAAGCCTCCTAAGCGATAACAGCAGCAGATCACACCTTGTACCACAAATGCAGCGCGTACGCCAATCCCGACATCTAAGTAGTACCAATTCAAGTGAAATACCACTCTGGCGCAGACGCATTATGTATAATAAAAACACTAGTATATATATATATATATATATATATATATACATATAAATATATATAATGATTATTTTGCATGCATGACGTGTTTTCATGATAGCATTCAAAATGTATGATGCAATTTATTATATGCATTTTATGGCAAATAATGTGATCTTTGAAAGGAAGTCGTTTGGCTGTTGAACTGAATCGGGCGTCAGATAAATTACTGTTGATCTATGAATAGCACCTATGGGACGACTGCTATTGTTACATTGGGCGCCCTCTACCTGTTCTACCTGTTGGTCGCTCTCATCAGCCGTCGGACATAAACTGTCGCTATATGATCGCAGACACGACTTTTGCTACTTCCGAAAGAAGGAGACACAGAGACAGAGACAGACAGAGAGAGTGTGTGTTTGAGAGAGAGAGAGAGAGAGAGAGAGAGAGAGAGAGAGAGAGAGAGAGAGAGAGAGAGAGAGAGAGAGAGAGAAAGATTGTCAAACATAGAGTTACACACACATAGATTTAGACATGCACAGAGAGCGAGACAGACATTGACGAATTGAGAGATAAAGAGAGAGACATAGACAGACAGAGAACAGAACACAAGCAGACTAAGAAGGTACCAGACAGACAGAGCGGAGCCAGATTGATGAATGCAAGCACATGGAATATAAGTCAGAAAGCGGGATAAAAGTCATTGGCGAACTTTCAGAAGCAATGAGACAGACAGACGAACAAATAGAAAGACAGGCAGACACACAGACACATAGACAAACAGACAGACAGACAGACGGACGGATGGACGGTCACATAGACAGACAGACAGTTAGACCAGCAATAAGATAAGCAGGCAGAGGGACAGACACATATACAAACAGACAGGTAGATGGACATACATATGGACACATATGCAGACAGACAGACAGACAGACAGACAGACAGACGGACATACATAAATAAAATAAAGAATAATTCGTCGTAAAAGGGACAGTGACACAGACAGTGTCAGAGACATAGACAAAGACGGATCCAAAGAGAGCGAGAGAGAGAGATCACAGACGAAGAAGAGCGATAAAGGTTCCGAGAGATGGTTATGATTAATGGCCTTCCAGCCATCGTTCCATGCCCACTGCTATTCAATCCTCCCCACTCTCGGCTCCTCTTCCCCTTCCTCAACTTTAAATCTCCATAAACCCAAAGCGCCTGTTCCACCGCTGGGCCTTCAGACCGCCTCCAGCTCTGTCGCCCTGAGGTATATAACGATCACACACAAGACCACTCCTAACCGCAGAGTCTGCTGAGACCTTGAGCGCTTGCGAATCGCCGTCGGTCCAGTCGGTGGAACTACATCCTTCGAAGAGAGGACCTGTCTATAGAAGCTTTCGAGGACTGTTAAATCCAACTTCCGATCAATTTAGTTCAACTTGCGGCCGCTAGTTTACGATTAGCCATTCGCCCGTTTTTCTCCGTCTATCTAACCCACGAATATGGCCTTATCTTTCCGCAGGAGGGTGACAGGAGGGGGCGGTGGTGATGAGGGCTTCGAAAGCAGTTCCAGCTCAAGTTCCTCCTTCAGGAGTAGCAGCAGTAGCAGCGGTGGAGGAGGAGGCGTTAGTAGCAGCTCTAACTACCAGGTCTACCGTGGCATGTCACCTACCACTTCGAACCGCATCGAGGTATGACGACCCGTTGTAATTATGTGTTATTGTAATTGTTACGCTGAAGTTATGAAATGTAATTATACATGATTGTACTGATTTAGAGATTTAAGCTTGTAATCTGGAATTATTGCTGCTTCCTCGTCATTAGTTCTTAATTTATTATTTTAGTTAAATTCTCCTTTCAATTGCATTTAGCGCCGAGTTGCAAAATCTCTCTCTCTCTGTCTCTGTCTCTCTCCTGTCTCTATTGTCTGTCTGTCTGTCTGTCTGTCTGTCTGTCTCTCTCTCTCTGACCGGATCTCTCATTTTTCTTTCTCCAGAAATCCGCAAATTGTTAACCCTCAACCATCATTGTCAATCACCTACCATCATCTGTCCCTTTATCAATCACCCGTCTGACTCTCAATTCAAAACTGAAGTCATAACTCTACAAGCATTAGCACTCCGACTAAACTAACCAATCACCCTCCAACTCTCTACCAAAACGACACATGTATCTGATTTTCTGTGGCATCAAGTCTGTTCGTTTGTTTGCAGCCTGGATAAGAGCGCCACTGAATAGGTTTCTGGAATGGGTGCTATGCATATATTTTCGGAACGAAAGAATGAGTGAATAATCTGCCTCCTTTGGCCATCCTTTGACAATCCTCTAACTAGACGCAGCATTCCTGAATGAACTGGTTTCCTGTGCTAGGCTTCAACCGATTGGGGTGCTTAAGAAGTTTTAACTTTACGATTACGCGTATTGACTGTTGTAAGAAATTTGTATTGTATTTGCAATCGTGATCTTCAAGCATCTAGGGCGCCACTTGAAAGCCTAGCGTAGGGCACCAGCTTATTCACGAGCGATAATGTCTCTTGCTATATTATAATATAACAGCAAGAGTAGTTGATACGGTGTAGTTAATACTGCCATGGAACATGTGTACTCCAGTAGACAAAGCCTTCAAATGTTTCTACCCTGGCAGTGCCAGTCCAAAGCCAAAATAAATGGGAGGGCGACGTTACTGATCATTGTTATAAAAAAATCCATTAACGTTTGAACTGAGATCACCACTTCTACCGATCTGCGGGACGCTCACATTAAACACCTTTAAAACGGTGATTATCGTTGCTATATATACAGCTGGAACACGTCGTGGTTATGACAAAGTCAGGTGTTAAAAATATCTATTGCAGCAGTGAGCATAATCCGCTTTGGATGACAATAAACTTTTTCGTTTCAGAACCGAATTAAAGAACTTGAAGAAGCATTGGAGGCCGAACGAGCGAATTCTGCCAGGGTAAGATCCAGAAGAGATTGGATAAAATGCCGTTTGATCCGATATGTACTGTGTGTGTTAAATGGTTGGCTTACTTTATTTCCATATCTGATCTGATTGCATGTCTATCTGTCATCTATTAATATTTCTGTATTCATTTATATTATCGCATCATGATCGTCGTCGTCATTGTCGTCGTCATCATCATCATCGCATTTACCAGCAGTTCGTGTTCTGAAGTTGTATTCAATCATCAATATAAAAATAATCGATTTAGTTAAGGTTGGCTTGTGATTCCCATAATCTTGAGTTTTTGACCATCCAATCAATGGGCAGTGGAAGTTGCATTTTAACAAAGACCATTAGCGTTGCCCTCTTCCTTTTGTTTATGCTTGGGACTAGCACTGGCTGAGTACAGTTTCCACTTATTGGATGGATGGATCCCAGGGTTTAACAACAGCTTATGACAACAGAGGCCATTGCCGTCGACAGAAATTTGCTAGGCGCATAACAACACTGCAGCTTAAGGACACTGTGTGATAACTTAGATCATTAGCATCGCCTTCCTTCTATAGGCTTCGAACTGGCGCTGCTGCAGATTTAAATCTGTGCTCATTCAGCTAAAGATAGTGGAAGGACGATTTGTGAATTTAATTTGTTGAAGACATTTTGAAGGTGTCTATTGCACATGCTTTATCAAATCTGTTGGCCTTTCCATCCTTGTGTGGCATTGGTGATTACCGCTTAAATGGTGTCTAATATTATTAAAAATTGTCTGAAGGCTATAGTTTGGTTAAATAGGATAAGCTGATTGTGGAAAATAGGAAAAAGCAACCTTTTGGATATTAATGGGCCAGTGGGACAGTGGGTTAACTGAAAATATCAACTAAGCTGCCTTCTTAGACGCACTCGTGGCTATGCGCACTTACATGTGTGAAGATTTCTCTTCATATGTTGGGCGCTATATTATTGTGAGTCTGTCTATTTGTACGCCTATCTGTAAATAATGTTCAAGCGTGTATTCACATGTCTTACTATGTGTCTCTCCCTGTGTTCGTCTGCTTCTGCTTGGTTGTCCGCTTCTCGTGTCTTTCTGTATGCGCGTATATCTCTCTGACTGCGAAGTGGTGACGTCTGTCTGTATACAGTGTATCTGTCTGTCTCTTTATCTGTCTGTCTGTCTGTCTCTCTGCTTCTCTGTCCGGCTGTGTGAAAGTGACACTTGCTCCATTCTCATCTCAGGTTTAAGAGTAATCTCTGATAGACGATGTTGCAAAGGACAAGCAGGCAGACATATTGACAGACGCACAGAGACAGGCGGACATACACACTAAGACATTTAGACGGATGGAGAATGCGATCACGCCATATACGCTGTTTTTATAAGCCTGCCTGTGCAATAGTTGAAGTCGTAGGTAGAACTATCTGTTCAAGAATCCACCACTAGTAATCACTCTGGCAGTGCAAGTCCCCAAGTCTTGGATCGAGGGGAGGCGACGCTCATTATCTCAGTGTTGAATACCAACTAATCTATTTCTGTTGATTATGGATGACCATTCTCCTTGTTTTGAGTATAATTTGTGACGATATTCAGACATGAATGCTGAGGAACAAACAAACAAACAAAATTTTAATTGCATACATACATTTATACACAAATGCAAACATACATTAACATACACAGATATATGCACACACTTGTGCGAACCTATGCACACACGCACGCATACGTATACACATACACACACACACATACACACATGTATGTAGACATTATACGCTAACATACGTACAAAACAACAGCTCATAGCGTAAGCCAGGGACATATCCTATGTTCTTTCGACTGATTTACTGCTTTAAACTCGAGTGACTCTCCCGTTAGTCCTCGATCAGTTACTATCTCTCCATTCCATGCGTTTACTGACCCCCACACATATATCCGCTCGGCGCCATAGAAGCTGCCATTGTGTCAGACATTGTG
Organism: Bimastos eiseni; assembly: GCA_959347315.1. Lineage (NCBI taxonomy): Eukaryota > Metazoa > Annelida > Clitellata > Crassiclitellata > Lumbricidae > Bimastos > Bimastos eiseni. The sequence goes on along the minus strand of OY365819.1, from coordinate 2,005,353 downwards.
TTTCCTTCTCTCGCTAGAATCCTATCCTAAGATTCCCCGAATTCCACTGGGACATAATAGCTCGGCTCAGAGGCTTACTGTTGCGCTGGTCGTTGCTAAGGCGACGGTTGCCTAGCGCTTTCCCTAGCGATTCCCGGGCGCGTGGATTAATAATAGAGTCATGAATGGTGTATAGACTTACGCGTTCACAATAATGACATATTGTCTCACACTCAATTTGAAATAAGAATAGCCTTATATATATATATATATATATATATATATATATATATATATATATATATATATATATATGCATATATACGCAGTAAGTAAACACCATTAAGGACCGTTGTAAATGAGGCTGTCTAGACTCAAATTTGTTTTTAATGCATAGGCTTTTGCGTCAAATGCTTTTTTTATATAGCATTGTTTGATCTCGTTACAAAGGTGTTTAAGGAGACCGGTCTAACCCATCGCCTGATTTGGATGCTATTCGGATTTCCTTGTTTGTTTTAATAGATAGTCATAATAAATTTGGCGAATGGTTTGCTGTAAGAGTAAGTAACGTTTTCGTACATCGGTAACGTGTTGCATTACAATGTAACTTGTGCCTTTGACTGTTTTGCTATTTATATTTGCTGAAGCGTGGTATTTTGTTTTGCAATGCGCAACCTTACATTTTGCATTGATTTCTACTTTCGCATTTATTGGAATTTACATTTCGGTCTTGCACGACATTATTACAATAGGCCCATGTATTTGAGCGATTACGTTTTGCATTAATCGTGTTAGATTATTTAAATTTGACATTTCAATACATTGCTTTTAAATTGCATTTGCGTCGCATGGCTTTCGAAACCAGAGACAGAGCAGCCGTGATAGTTTTAAACGGCATCGTTTGGCTCTACCCATTCCCTGCTCCATTTACCGCTACTCTTCTCAGTCATAGATCCAACCACTTGATGGACGACGCAACCCGCTGTTCCAACAACCCTGCCAAACAGCCAATGAAGCCACCATAATAATTCTAAGCCGGCGGTGGTGCACGCACCGCGTATAAGTCGGCAGTGAAGCGTCAAACTGGTCCATCTTTGAGACCACCTACCCGTCTCCCCTACTGGCATCCGAGCGCCTTAGGGGAGCGTCGGTTTACGCGGCCAAGGGAATTTCTTGGCCCAGAGAATCGTTGTATGCGTGTGTTTGTATGTTGTCTGAGGCTAAGTATAATCACTTGTGGCTATGGTAGTGGAATGTCCTGGTAATAATAGATACGCCAGGGCTGGCGAGATCCGAAGGATGCCTTGGACGGATGCTATCCGCGAAGTTGGACTCCAGTCACGGCTGCGGGAGACAGGCGCCTTCGCTGGCACGAGAATAGCACCCACTCGGTTTCAGAATGGATAGGCAGGCAGGCAGGCAGGCAGGCAGGCAGACGGAAAGAAACGGAGAATAGGAGAGACACAGAGACAGAGACAGGCTGATAGACGGACTGACTGATTTATGCATGATATAATAGCGTTGTGTATGCACTGACAGACATACAGACGCATTTAAATACAAAGATAAGCCAACAGACAGACAATGGGACAAACAGACATACGGAGAAGAACAGAGAAGAGAAGAGGTTCGTAGACAGAGACGCAGTCAGACAGGCTGACAAGTTGACTGACTTATTCTTTATATATGATGTTGTGTAGACTGACAGACAGAGATACAGGCACATAGTAACACAGATTCAAACAGACAGACAGATAAAGATACTAAGAGATGTATAGTCATTCAATTCCAATCTAATCCGATGTTATCCACTGTAATCCCACTGAATTGATTTGACTACGTTTGATTAGATATGGAGGCAGACATGTAGCCAATTAGACCTTCATGCAGACAGACACAGAGACTGACGGAGACTCACAAAGACATACGTCTAGAGGTACAAATATCAGCAGATAGGAAGGAGCCAACGACTACAGTTGTCAGACCGTGAGCGCCTCTGAATAGATATCTTGAAGGGTGCTATATTAGGTTCACATTGATTGTTGATTGATTGATTGATTAATATTCACACGGTAATAGAAAAGCGGTAATACCGCGGTGATGGTGTGAGAAAAGGTGGTACTACAATGGGCTTGGTAGCAAAGCGCGCGGTATTACCGTCGGAATGAAAATGTAAATTCAAGCACGACGATAATATTACCGCGACAACGGTATTAACTTTGTCCACTCTTGTAAAGAACAATCCATTGAAAAAATTGTAAACGTAGTCGTAAGTTCAACATTTCTATAGCGCCCACAAATCGAAGTCGCGTGAACCAATGTGTTAACATTGTCAAGTATAGCTCTATATATCTGATATCGTAGAATATTCTACATACTACTGCAGGAATCGAAGTGTGTCATACATAGGAACTGTTAAAACAAGAGTGCTATACATTATTTCCGAACACTTTCTTTTTCCCTGGGGTTTCCGTGCTGAGAACGCCTCTGAATATCTGTCCTGTGAGAGGCGCTATATAAATCTGAAGAAGCGATACGATATTAGTTACTCAAAGCGAGAATTATGTTACCGCAATATTGTTGAGAGCTTACGATTTAAATTACATTACGGCAATAAAGCTTACTAAGGTGCAATACTTAATTAATTTAACGGAAGCATGCAACGTTAAAAAAGGTTTGCAAGGGAGAAAGCAGTCGTCGTTCCTTGCGCTTGGTTGGTTGTCTTGATCTTTTGTGCCTAGGACTAATACTGCCTTGACCCAACACCAGGCGCTGGCTGCTGTTAGCCTATCTGCCTGGAATGACTTTCCTCACTCACTAAGGATTAAACTAGTAACTGGCATCTCTCTATCGGCTTCTCACTTTTTAAAGACGTCTCTTTATCCGCCTGGTTTTCGATCTGAGATTACCTCCTAATAGCCATTCTGTTTAGACACGATACGATACATTAATTTTAGAAACACATTGATAAAATTTCGCCTAATATATGCAACGCTCTGCTACCCCAGCATGCAATTTACGATACGCTTTATTTACGCAACGCTCCATTAACGCTGCGCTTCATTTACGGTTGCGACCCATTTACGCTGCGCTCCAATTAGGCTAATCTCAATTTACGCTGTATTCTGGTTGCATTACGCTCTGTTACCACGCATCATATTTGCATTGCAGGGTGACAAAGAAATAGCGGAGCTGCACATCACGGTAGACAGTCTACACGAACGACTGGATGAGGCGGATGGAGAAGTCTCGGCCCAGGTCAGCAGTTCATAGGTCAAAGTCAAATGCAAATAGGTCAGAGGTCACTGGCGAATGAAATCGTTAATTGGTCATTGTGAGAGACATTTATAAGATGACGGTTTTAAAACGGATTTGTGAATTGCAGGAAATCAAGTGACTCCTTGTGTTAGTAAACTGGTTAATGTTCTTCGTTAATCTGAAGGTTGATTGATTGATTGATTGACTGACTGTCTGTCTGATTGACATGGTTTCTAGATCGATCTGGTTCTTGATGGCTGTTTTTACTGGTCGTTAACTTTAAGTAGAAGCATAAGGTTTAAATGATTTATTGATAGACAGACAGACAGAAAGACAGACACACACACAGACAGACAAACAGACAGACAGACAGACAGACAGGCGGACGGACAAGGAAATAGTGGAGCTGCACATAACGGTGGACAGACAGACTAAGTTGGCATACCATTTGCTTGATAGATGTATCAATCAACTGATCGTTTGATCGATTGAATTTCTAGATAGAACTGAATCGTCGTCGTGAGGCTGATTACCTGAAGCTGAAGAAGGAATTCGATCTGTTGACGGCCCAACACGAGGCATCAGAGTCGAGTCTTAAGAAGCGTCATTCGGAGGTCATTGCAGAACTCCAGGAGCAACTCGACCGAGCCAACAAACTCAAGTCCAAGTCAGTCACTGAATTTCTGATTAACTCATTGGCACGGTAGCCGCTTTATCAGACCATTCATTGTGGTGTTCCCCGAGGCCAGGAGCGTCATCCCTTGGAGGCTTGTCCCCTGGATGCGTTATATGGCCAATTGAAAACTTTCCATTTGTCCGGTGCTGAAGTTGTCATAGTAGACGTTTCAGTTCAGTTTAACGACACTATGTGACGACAAATATTCTAAGCGCTGCCCTCTTCCATCATCCACGCGTGACACTGGCACTGCCAGAATGCGATCGGTGGTAAACTTCAAACGCTTTAGGATGCGAGATAGAAGAAAGTCAAGGTTAGAGCACATTGAAAATTTCAACAAGAGCCAAAATACATATAATTTCTGTGTTAAGAGTTTTAAAGGTGTGTAAAACGTGTTATTTATCCTTGTAGAAAATTTATCGTGTAAGCAAGTGTTTTTAGTGTTCTAATTCTTCATCACTGTTAACAAATTTCAGCTGTTAAATATGATGTTTTCCAAAAATAAATATATCCTGGGGTAAAATCAATGTTTCATAGATATTTTTTAGCTATTTAACCTTTGCAATGGGGGTGAGGGTGTTAGAGCTCAAACGTACGTACGAAAAGGGGAGGGGTCCACGAAATGTACGCGGTGCAACAAGGAGGAGGGGTCCGAAAATCCGATTGTTTGCGTGCGTACGTAATATATGGATGGGCCCATATCTCTAATGTATCTCGGTCCAGTTTTTATCGTTTGCGGCGACTTCGCGCCATCCGACGATCTGTGTCTTCAACAATTTTTTCGGCCATGGTTCTTGCCTTCATCTGTGCCCGCATTGACTACTGTAACTCATTGCTCATCGGCCTACCAAATCTCCGCCTCATTCCGCTCCAGTCTGTACTCAACGCAGCTGCTCGTTTGATCGACCGTTTTTCTCGTTTCTCACATATTTCTATTTTCATGACTCAACATCTTCATTGGCTTCCACTAACTGATAGGATTCAGTTCAAAATCCTCTTTCTAACACGCAAAGCGTTTCTGAGTCAAGCTCCACGCTATCTTTGTGATCTTATCAGGCAACCTAGCTCGGCTACCTCTGGGCGTCTTCTCCGCTCTTGAGACCGTCAGTACCTTCCTCAGTCTAGAACTGACACAGCTCAGGATCGTGCCTATGCCTCTGTTGGCCCTTTGCTATGGAACAGTCTTCTTGCTGTGACTCATGCTGCAATCTTATCTAGTAGCACAACTGTTTCTGCTCGTTCTCTTAAGACTTTTCTTTTCTCTAGGAGTTTTTCGCACTGGGAGCGCCTCTGATTAGGGTGCACTGTGAGGGGCGCTTTATAAATCCGTAAATGGAATAGAATAGAATAAAATAAATACGCTGTGGCAGCAGCAGCGGCGGCACTCTCTTTAAACACCTTTAAAACATTTATATATAAACGTATAAAAACGTTATAATAGATTTAAACCTCGCTGGAAATTAATCAACATTAAGCTGTGTGCTATTAAACACCCCTAAAACTGTGTCAAATGATAATATATTGGTGTATGACCGCGAGTGTACGTGAGTTAGGATTTTCGGTGTTTCGGTTACTGCGCATTGAGCCTGAGAAAACCTGCGCTCACAATTGCACATTGTCATCTATTGGACAAGAGTGATTATAGTGTGTCGCTTACAAAAATCAGCAATAATGCTAGATTTCGTAGACCTGAACAGTTATTTCAATTTCACGAGTGAGTATGATTCAAGGCATAAGCAAATGACGCTCCAAGTAAAAAATCGAGACTATCAACGTCAACAACGTTCTTAACATGTTAATCTTGATCTAGTGAACATGAAATTAGGCCGATTTTAATCCTAAAGTGTAGTCTTTTAATACGATGTAGAAATTGAGGCCCTAGCAACGTTGGAGAAATACAATCTACATCATTGTCATTGTGATTAAAACTATCTTATTCTATAAATCTTTGACCAATATCACTGGAAATTAGGTCTTCATCATTGTAGATAAAATTAGGTCAATAGTATTGATCAGGAAACTAGCCAGAAAGTAGACAAGAGTGTACACAAAGTGTACACCTTGTGTGCACAGAGTGCATATAGAGTGTAAACAGAATGTACAAGAATTATTATTGTTATTATTCATTTTGAATAGCAAGTTTGCATCACATGAATTGTTCTGCGTGTCTTGTGTAGGTTTGAGAAGGAGAAGCAGACTTTGGTGATCGAAATCGAACACTTCACAACACAGCTCGATGCAGCCAACAAAAACAGGGTAACAACAGCCAGTATATATATATATATATATATATGTTATCTGCTACTATCGCTATTTAAAGCTTGAGTGCATGAAGAGATTAGAGCTAACTAGTTAAGACAATAAAACTTCTGTCATTTGTTTGACTTGCTGCTACATGTGTTTAACAATTTGTGTAAAGGATGTCCAGCTAGCGGGACCCTTTGAGTCATTTTGGGCTCTTCTTTCTATTTGCATCTCTTCCATAACTCTGCTAAGCTAAAATGTCTTCTTGTATTGCATTTCGTTTCTTCGTTTGTAATGTTATTACTATGTTCAATTACTTTACGGATAGGTATAAATATTTGGTTATCGTCATGTTTATTCTTCTAGGGCTACGCCGACAGCAAGCTCGAGGGACTGGAGGAGCAAGTGAGGAAGTTAAAGATCCAGTTGGACGATGCCTCGAAGACCGTCCATGACCTGACGAGCGTCAAGACCCGCTTGACCCAGGAAAACTCAGACCTGCAGCGCCAACTGGCGGACAGCGAGAGCAGCGCTGGCTCGTTCTCGAAGGTCCGAATCCAGATCCAGACTCAGTTGGACGAGTACAAAGCCAAGTACGAGGAGGAGAGCAGGGTAAGAACAAGCTTTTCACGACGGGAATATTCTACTGATAATGTTACACTTGGTATAAGCGTGACTATATATATATATCCTCAGGTGAGTCTGTTATAAAGGTGTTTATACCTTACGGTCAACCACTGCGAATGTCATCGTGTCACATGATAAGTGGCATTTGCAGTTTAGCGACACTGTGTGATAGGATGGATCATTAGCGTCGCCCTCCACCTTTACCTGTACTTGGCACTGGCACTGCTGGAGTGCAAGCAGCGATGGATTTAGGAGACATAGTACTCTCTAACGGAGGACGTCATTTATTTATTGTCAGCGTGACAGTGTATAAATATAGTCAGATTTATCTCTTATATAGGTGTTTATAAACAACCATTGCAAAATTCATTATATCACATAATAAGTAGTGACTTCACTTTAACGCAGTCAATCTGTGTAACGCGGCACAATAGTGTGCCACAGAAAAACTATAATATGTTATTAATAAAATTAATGATGATTCAAAAAAAAACTCTATAAAAGAGAAATAACGGTTTTAAAAAGCAAATCTGTTCAATTGATATAATTTATATATATTAGAGTAGATTAGGTCACTAGGCTGACAAGGTCACCAGAGCAATATTAGACAATTAGAATATTAAAATTAGAATATTATTAGATAATAATAACAAACACAAAAATCGTAGTTCCATAAATATTGTAAAGTGTGCCGCGAAAATTGTCATTTTTCTTAGTGTGTCACAAGCCAAAAAAGATTGGAATCACTGGTTTAACGACACTTTGTAAAAACAAAGATCATTGACGCTGCCCTTATTTTTTTATCCAGATTTTGGACTGGGACTGCTGGACTTCAAGCAGCTCCGGTATTAAGATATGTGGTAGAAGACAATCTATTTGCTATGAGGATGGAGGTTCCAGGGTTTAGCGACAGCTTATGGCAACATAGGCCGTTGCCGTCGACAGAAATTTGCTAGTCGTATTGCAGCACTTGCGGCTTTTTAGATGGACTACTGAAAGTACAACTACTACTACGGCCTTTGATATCATAATTATGACGAGGTTAAACCTTGGATATAATGATGAGTTCTGCATTATTCTATGTTAAAAGTGAGCACATTTCGATATAATTTTCACACCTCTTTTAAGGTTAATATTTAGCCTGTAAGATTAGGTAGAGAGCTTGGAGCACTTTTAACGACATAATAGAAATAGGTGGCAAAGAGCGACCATAAAAAACTGACAAGCTACAAACCAGAAGTAGACAATGCAATCGTAATGTGATCGGGCAATTATATGGCGCCCATTTAAGATATCTATTCAGAGCAACGATATCAATAACAGAATTATAATAAATGAATAATCACTTTGTTGCAGCTCCATGGTTCGGTAGACTCTCAGTTCCGAGACCTTCAGGCTGAGTTTGATCGTCTACGGGCTGCATGGGAGGAGGAGTCGGAGGCGGCAGCGGCCCTTCGAGCCCAACTCCAGAAGCTACAGGCCGACTACCTGCAACTGAAGGGAAAATACGACAAGGATGTTGGGGCACGCACCGAGGAACTGGAAGAGCTCAGGTAGGTGGCTCTTGCGGCCAGTAGATGTCGTTAATAAATTACTGAGTGTTGAAATAGATGGTATGGTTAGACACCTTTAAAACGGCTTCCATCGATGCTATAATGTTGCAGCATTTATCGCTCAACACCAATTACTTTCGTGGGTAACTTCGTCACCGATTGCTCATTGCCAGTGCCAGTCCCAAGCCTAGAAATGGGAGGAGTGCCACGCTAATGATCTTTTGTTATCACACACTGTCATTAAACTAAAACGACTCCAATATTTTGTAACTGGACACCGGGAATTTCGCCAATGATTTCTATTTGACAGTATAATCGTTGGCTTATATGGGCGCAATATAAAACTTATAATGATAATTTAAATTCTTTTAAGGGTGTCTAAATTGAGCGCTTTATTATTAAATTTATTAAATTGATTAGCGACCTCTGGTGTCTGGATAGACCGCTGTCATCGATAATTATTAGCTGGTATCATGCTTGAAATGAAATCAACTTACGTTGTTGAACGGCAGAGTTTGATCGCAAATTTTTTTTAATGAACATTTGAGGCTGCTGCATAGTGATATAATAATGATGGGCTTGATTGTCTTTGTTTGTAATTGTAATTGTAAAGGCGTAAGTCGAATGCTCGGATAGCGGAGTTGGAGAGCGAGCTGGACCAGGCGAAGAGTAAGGCCAGTCGATTGGAGAAGGAAAAAAGCAAACTGACCGTCGAGATCAACGAGATCAGCATCCAATTGGACTCGGTAGATGTCGCCTCTGTCATCATCTCATCGTCGTCGTCAACATCATGAACATCGTCATCATAGTTGTCGTCCTGATCATCGTCATCATCATCGTTGTCGTCATTACCATCATCATCGTTAATAAAAATCATCGACGTCATCATCATGATCGTCATGATCGCCTTCATCGTCATCATTGTCGTAGTTGTACTCATAATGATCATCATCATCGTCCCGGCTTTCGGCGTTGTGACCTTAAGGATGGTGATAATAATTATAATAGAAAAGACAATTATCGTAATTGACTTAGTGTAACATAATTAAATAACATTACATAACAATATAATAATAGCGAGTCATAAATCCCCTTTCAACATATCTACTCTGCTAGCCTATAATTATGATGTGCGCGATTCCATTCGAAAAGAACGTATGGCTTTGAAACGATAAACCTTAAAATCATACAATTTTTACTTTTAGTTGGTTACGTTTTTTTTGTAAGCCTATAAATCTTACGTTTCCATAATCGGATCGTGACACGTAAAACACCCTATAATACGTGTAAAACGAATTTATAAATTTTATTATTTAGACACCTGCAAATTAATATTACCTGATGCTATATATTATGCTCTCTGTGGATCAGTTTTAAGTGCTCACGTTTGACCTCCCACAAAGTTGCCAGAAATAATATCATACTATTCAAAAAAATCTAATTATGAAACGCTAGACATTTTTTAGGTTTTAAAAATGTGTCATCAAGTCCAAACCATGTAAATTATGGATTCGTCGCTTATGAACAGGCGAACAACATCATCGCAGATAACACGAAGAGACTGAAACAGGCGGAACATCAGGCGTTTGAGTCGTCAAAGAGGGTGGAAGAACTGAACAGCGATCTATTGAGAGGAGGATCGGACCTTCAGACTGCCACAGCTGAACTGACGAGGATCAAGGTCAGCCTAGGAGAGGCACAGGGAAGAATCGACGGACTCACCAGAGAAAACAACAAACTTACAGGTTTGTTGTTACCCTCTTAACGGTAGTACTAATATGATGGAGAGATTATTATTAAACAGTTGTTTGAATTGATATTAATATTATTTTTTTCCAGAGGTAGTTCTAATCCCTCAGGTGATAAAGCAAATTGTCGGGAGACTGAGAAATTGGGTTATCTGGAACGGTTACGTCTCCACCGGTTCAGGCATTAAGAAAGTGCCGCGAAACGCGATTGCATTATTATTATTATTATTATTATTATTATTATTATTATTATTATTATTATTATTATTATTATGATCATCATCATCATCATCATCATCATCGTCGTCATTAATAATAATAATAATAATAATAATAATAATAAAAATAATAAAAATAATAATAATAATAATAATAGTTCAATTTACGCTGCTGAGCGGCAGAGTTTGATCGCAAAATAATTGAGTTACCATTATGATTATCACTGTTTTAATCATTATTCTAATTTTTACAGACATTATTATGATTATTGTAATTATTATTAATACTATTATTTGACCTAACGCAACACGCCTTAGCATAACTTTAAATGCCTGATCTAACTTATTTCTTGCTATTTTTAACTAGTAGTAATTATTTAGTCAATTATTAAACATCAACAATAAAGTTATGTATATCTATATAAATTCATTATAATAGTAATCATAGTAATGATAGTGACTTGCTTATGTTAAGTTATGTCATGTTGTGTTTGATCGCAACATATTACATTTACAGGTACCTTATGTTATGTTAAGTTATGTTACGTAATACTAATTCATGTTGTGTGGCAAACAGAAGCGTTGCGTGAGTCTGAGAGCAGCAACAAGGACCTGAGCAGACAGGTTAATGAGCTGATCATCGTTCGCAACGGTCTCCAAGGTGAGAAGGATTCCCTTGGCAACAGTCTTAGCGACGCCCATGACACCATCCGTGAGCTACAGGGACGACTCGATGCGGCCAACAGCGCCCTCAACCAACTGAAGCAGGACTCAGACAACAGACTGAGGGAAAAGGACGAGGAATTGGAGAACGTCAAGTTAGCCATTAATATCATATAATTATTGCAGTGCTACATTAATAATGTATAATAATAGTATTGTGCAATATAATACGATTATTATAATTAGTGCATCGCATACGTTCATCTATCCATCCATCCACCCTTTTGCAAATTCAATAATTCATCCGTTCATTCATCCACACGTGCATCCTTACTCCTTACATGCATTCATTCATCCATTCCCCATTCATCAATCCTTCTGTCCATTCACTCATCCATTCATCTGATGATTCATCTATTCACTCTTTTATTCATTCTTTCATTCGTCCATTCAGTCACTCTTTCATGCATTCGTTTACCTATTCACACAATCATCTATCCATCCATTCATCCATTTGTGTCTATCTTAGGAGGGGAGGTCAGCTGACAATCGAAGAGCTGCGAAGGACAGTGTCTGACCTTGAGGGTCGACTGAAGAGTGAGGTCAGTCGACTGAAGAAGAAATACGAAACAGAACACCACGAATTCGAAATCCAGATCGACGGACTGGGACGAGCAAACGCCGACCTCAGCAAATCAAACAAAACACTCTCTACCAGGCTCAAGGTCAGCGTCTCTCTCCCTCTCTATTCACCTCTGTCTCGCTCTATGTCTCTACGTCTCTCTCGGTCTCTGTCTCTGTCTCTCTGTCTCTCTGTCTCTCTGTCTCTCTGTCTCTCTGTCTCTGTCTCTGTCTCTCTGTCTCTCTGTCTCTCTGTCTCTCTCTCTCTGTGACAAAAGTATCGCCATCTCTGTGTGACTATCTCTATCTATCTCTGTATTTGTGTGTCTGTGTCTTTGTCTCACTCTCCGTCTCTTTGTTTTGCTCTTTGTCTCCCTTTCAGCCTGCCTTATATCACTGCATATTCATTACACTAGACTTGCATGAAGCCAATCTTCTGTTAACTGTACAGGAGGTGGAGACGAGCCTTGACCTGGAGCGAAGAGCGGCGGGTGAGGCCAGAGATGCGGCCATTCTGCTCGAGAGGAAAGTCATCTCTCTCTCCACGGAGATCGAAGACGTTCATGGTCTCCTCGATGCGGTAAATGACCGATTCATTAAATATCCTAATCACTAAATTTCTTAATGAGTGAATTATATAATCACTAAATGGTACAGTCATTAAGTGATCGTAACTGAAAATTACGGAGTCAATAAATGGCATAATCGATAATATTTTCAAATCACAAAATTACCGCATAACCATATCACCGAATCGCTATATAATCTGATCACTAAATGACTGAATCGATAAAGAGTTAATGTTTCCAAATCACCAAATGACCGTATCACTAAACAACGGATTCGCTAAATGATCCGATCGTCACTAAATGATTGATTCGCTGAATGACGGTAAGTAATGTAAGTACTAAATGATCAAATGATGTGCCTACATGTAACCAATTTCTTAGCTGACCAAACTCTGAAAACATCAAACATCGGACAAATGACTGAATTATGGAATTGGTTTTCGATTTAATGACCAAACGACCGAAATATCGATTGACCGAATGAACCGACCACTAACTGACAATGCGACCGAGTCACTAGATGACCGAATAACCAGAAATCCTCACAATATCGGTCACAAACAACATTTACTAAATCAGTAACAGTTCCGTATTCCACATCGTCTGTTGATTAACTCTGCTGCAAAAACAGCCCTATATATACATGCGCCTGTGAGTAGATATCTAGAATGGGCGCTATATAAATGCTCGATTACATTACATCATCACTTTACACAGCCCGATATTACATCTAGGCTGAGAAAGCGCGCAAGAAGGCCGAAGCCGAGCTATCGGAGTCGTCGTCCCACTACAGCGAGATCAACATCACCGTCACGAACCTGACATCGGAGAAACGCCGCTTGGAGTCGGACATCCTTGCGCTTCATCACGACCTGGACGAAGCGGTTGGCGGACGTCGCTCGGCCGAGGACAGGGCGGAGAAGCTGGCTCTCGAGGTTAGCCGCCTCAACGACCAGGTGAGAAGGGAACAGGAGAGCTACGCCAGCCTAGAGCAGACGAGGAAGAGCCTAGAGGTACAGATACGGGAGATTACCATCAGACTGGAGGAGGTGGAGTCGTCCAAGGACGGGAGGAAAACACTTGTGAAACTGCAGTCCAGGGTAATGAGGATTTGGATTGGATGGTGGATGGGATCGGGTGATTGGTTGAATGATTTGTTGGTTAGAATGTTGGTTGAATGGGACGATGTTTGTTTTGGATGGTCAGTTAATTAGTTTGGTAGTCGTTTGACCAGTTGGTTGGTTTGTTGGTTGTTTGATCTGTTAGGGTTAGGGTTAGGGTTAGATTTGGGGTTGAGGTTAGGATTAGGTTTAGGGTCAAGGTTAGGGTAAGGATTAGGCTTAGGGTTAGGATTAGGATTAGGGTTGGGGCTAGGGTTGGGGTTAGGATTAGGGTTAAGGTTAGCATTAGGGTTATGGTTAGTGTTAAGGTTAGGGTTAGGGTTAGGATAAGAGTTAGGGTTAGGGTTAGAGTTAGGGTAAGGGTTAGGATTAGGGTAAGGGTTAGGATTAGGGTTAGGACCACTCTTCGTTTTCTATCCAATAATGATTCCATGTCAAACACTACACCACCTTTCACCTGCCTTCGTTTTCCTTATCCAGATCACAGAGCTGGAGAAGGAGTTGGAGGGCGAGCAGCGCCGTGGAAGAGACCTTCTGGCGGAGAACAAGCGCCTGCAGAAGCTGCTGACTGACCTTCGTCTCCAGTCGGAGTCTGACCACCGTCTGGTCATCGAATACACGGAGACCATCACCAATCTCCAGAGCAGGATCCTCTCTATCAAAAGACAGCTGGAACATTCGGTCAGTCTCGTGTGTGTACATGTGTGATGATGCTAATTTAGCTGAGTGACGTCGCAGTTTAGCGGCACTGAGTGATAACAAAGGTCATTAGCGCCGTCGTCCTCCTTTTTTCTAGGCTTGGGACTGGCAGTGCTGAAATGCAAACTGTGCCGCATTTGCATCTGTTGAGCTGATTTTGGAAATTCCTAATTTGTTAACGCACCGGTGAATATATAGCTTTCGTTGAAAATGTTGTAAAGGTGTCCAAACGAAGCGTTGCGCATTTAGAATCTAACGACATCTTGTGGTAGGTTTACTAATGACGTCCTTCCATTGCGCATGCAAAATACATGTACTTCTGAGTGATGCCAAGTGCCAATTACAAATAAATAGCATAATAGCTGTATTGGGAAATGGATTAACAAGAGAAGAGCTAAGAATCTGAGGATATGAATGATCAAGCCAATGACATGGAGTGTGGGGCTATACGGATTGGAAACATTGACGACGGGGAAGGGAGGCATCAAACGATTGGAGGCCTTCGAGATGTCGATGGTGCGAAGGAATGCGAGAGTCAGATGGATGGAACACATTACAAATGAAGAGATTAGGCAATAACCAATAACCCTGATAGGAATAATTAGAAGCCGACAGAAAAAAATGTTTGGATCACACAATGAGGAGAGACTCCCTCCTATGAACTAGCATCGAGGGAAGAATGGTGAAGGAAAAGACAAGAGGTAGACCGAGAATGATGTTACTGGGTTGAATGATGAAGGAGGGTACTTACAACGAGTTGAAGGAGATAGCTCGAATAAGCAACGATTTATTGCGCCATTGGACGTACGAGGACATACAACAATAAGTATGTATTACTAAAGATGAATGGCAGTAGTAGTTTCTGTTTAGCGATAATGTTTGATAACAGAGATTCTTAGCGTCGACCTCCTGTTTACCCAGGATTGGGACTGGTACATGTTAGAGGACGGTGGCCAAGTTTGTATCTGTATGCGATTGTGTTTTTAGCAATGTTGACGAAAAATGTAAGTTTGCAAGTCTGTGAATTTATAACTTTTGATGAAAGTGTTGCAAAGGTGTTCAAATAGAGCACCGTCTAAATTCGAGTTCAGCGACATCTGGTGACTGAATTATTTTCAAATGTGTGGACAACGGCAACATAGTATACTGTCCCTACTTAATTGTGTTAATTTTCAACCGCGTTTCTATGTTTAGATGTGTTTAGACTTAAAATGTATTTATCTGGATATATATCATATTCTATCAATCAATCAATCCAAAATTCATTCAATCAATCAATTAACAACCATGGCTCATAGCCCGTAGGAGTCGGATGCCTTAGAGACTAAATCTCTCCACACGTCGCGGTTCAATGTAGCGTGGCTCAACTCTCGAAAAATTTAAGACTTAAACAATCGTAGCCAGAGATTTAAATGAAGTCGCACTGTTAACACCTTTATATCGTAAGACAGAACGGAATAAGAAAAAATACAGAGTTTAGTTTCACATTAATCTGTTGATGTTGTGACCGCGCGGCACGAGCGATGCTGTAACAGATGTGCCGGTATATATACATGCGTTGCTGTTTGCGTAATAATCCAGATTCTTTTATTCAGCCTCTATGACGCGATGCTATATTTAGCTTTTCTGACATTTGATTTGCGAAACGTAGGAAGAGGTGGTCGCCATAACTCTGAACAAGTACCGCAAGTGCCAACAGGAACTGGAGGAAGCCCAGCGCAGAGCAGACCGTGCCGAGAAGAACATATCCGTCGTACGTCATACGACCGTCATGTCCGGAATCCCCGGGGGAGCCCGATCGCAGAGGGCCTATTCCGTCAGCAGGGAAACTACGAAGGTCGTCCGGGTCTAAAGATTGGGATGAAGGTGTGTGGTAATTCAATCTAATAGAATTTCGTTTACGTCATTTGAAAGGTTAAACAAGTGTGCTGGGACATTATAAAGCATTGTATGACGCTCATGATTACAACTTTATTCTGTGTTTTTACAACGATCAGTGGCGGCACACTCCTCCTTCATCCATTCTTGGGACTGGCACTGTCAGAGTCCATGCAGTGGAGGAATTATTTATTTGTGATCCGAGACTACCTTGCTTAATTCTTTTGATACTTAAACCGTCTTTCAATTAATTATAATATAATCATAAATGTGTTTGGTTATAGAACTGTCGCTTTATGCCGTGGATGCATTGGATGTTTTAACGCATTGACAAATATATATAACCACAAGAGATACTGTTGAAAAGGTGTCCAATTGGACGCGTATTTTCTTCCTAGAGTTAAACATTGTCCTCCATATTGCGGACATGACTGTTTACGTCGACCTTAGCCTTTCTAACGCACATAATATAATATTACTGACAAACGCATGTAATCGTTATCAAGTATTTATGTAACGCCACTTGTAGTCAGAGGCGCTCCCTACCCAGACCAGGACGAAAAGGGCAGTTTTTAGGTGCTTACAGAACTGATCAGAGGTCAAGGAAGAATCGTGGGTCCTAAGAGATTGAGGTGGTCAATTCCAGTTGAAGGGACCACAGTACCGTAGCTTCTAGACAGACAAGCATACGTACGAACATACGCACTGCGCTGAAATTTACTTTACTAGGCGATGGGTATGTAGGTGAGATACTCAGAAGCAGGGACATCAATCCCTCTGAGTGATAGAGGCAAAAACCCCGATCCCAAGTGTCATGAAGGCAAGATATTCCCCTAAGAGCCATACAAATATTCCTCTGCATGAAATTGGAGGCATTTCCTCCGGACACCTCCCACCCCTATCTGGACGCCTCTGCTCGGAGGCATAGCTAAGGAACCGAGTTCGATACGCATAGGCCTGTCCCTCCGCAAGGTTGAGTAGTCCTTCTCTCGCTAGGTGGCGGCGTTGGGTGAATTAGATGTATAACGCAATGGCTGCTTGCATGGCTGCTAACGGTTTAATTCGATTCCTATTTATACTGACTTCTCATCATTCGCTCTTACTACGTTTCTTATCATACTGCGGTTTGTCAGTTTGAAATTAAACGAATAATTATTATAGTTGTATTTATATGCTATGCAAGAACGTACTCCACTCCGTGCGCTTATATTAGGTTCGATTTGTTGATTACGTTACAGGAGAGGATGACGTTCGTAGTTCGAGCAGACGTACAGCTGCCACCCTTCTCCCTCCTCTCTGTCGCCCGCAATCGTATTTGACCTCCAACCTGACCCAGTAACTCCTGCCGCTGTAAATGTATCGTCCGCCAGCCAACACAATGGACCTTCGAAGCTTTTCTATCCACCGCTAGGCATCTTAGTATTGCGTGGAACGGTGTAGTATCTAGCTATTATACAATATTATATTGGTTACATTGCACGACGATAGTGAAAACATTTATATTAATTTATTAATTAATTCTTTGTTCTGAGACTATTTTGTTAAAAGTAGTCATGAACTTATGTTGAAGTTTAATTTCGATCGCGCAGTCCCTGGCGTCTTTTAGCTTTTTTCACTACGGAGCGGGTTTTATTTTCTGGAGCGACCGATCTCGTTTTCGACTTTTCTGGAGGATTTTCTAAGACGCGAGAATGTCCAACTGTGACGTCTGTAGCGATTCTGATGAGTAGCTGGCTTCTGTGATGAGTTGAACCTGTTTGAAATGGTTGGGCGTGAATTGGGCTATCAGGCGTTTAATGGATTAAACGAAACAAACGGCTTTGTAACAAAAGTGTTTGATTGACTGACTGACTGTGTATTGTAATGCAATCTTACATTTATTTAGCGTTCTTTCAAGATAGCTACTCAGAGGCGCTCTCTGCGCTAGACTATGTGACGTTAAATGCCACTACTAACGAATAATGTTACAACAGTTCAGAGGCGGCCTTCTCGTTTCACAGGTCACAGATGGGTGGACACCTGATGAGACACACCGTATAACGTGTCCCTCTCTGTAAAATATGAAGGGGGGGGGCTTGTCCCTCAACCCCCCAGGATCGCCGCCCCTGCAACAGTTTACAAAACAGTGCATGCATGGTAAGCTGAAAGAGTCGCCAGCGGTGGGCTCACGCACAAGCGGGGAACCAATCAACGCATTCCCGTCGACATCTGACAGATGGCGTGGATGTTCAAAGTCTCTGGGCCAAGCTGCGTCGACAAGGTAGAGAGCTGACTATGTAACTGACTGCGTGTTTGTATGTATGTATGTATGTATGCCCAATTGTTTACCACAATGAATACAATTGCTGTATGAAAGGCATTGTAATTCCGATTAGCAGGCAATCATTTTTCTTTTTCGAGCAGGTTCGAATTTTACAGAGAAATCTTCGAAAAAAAGAAACATGAGATCCGTCAGAACGCTCATATCTTTTAATCACTTTTTAATAATTAACAGTTCTCGTCAGCTCAACAACAAATTTAATATCAAGTCGAACAACAACAGCTATCAACGATATTATCATAGATATGGTTTTGCCTTATGAGAAATAATAAGGTATACGTGGGGTTAGATGTGGTTAGAGTTGCCAGTTACATGGGTAGCCAAGAGAGGATGCCTAGAGCCAGAAAGGAGAAGACCAAGAGTGAGAGGACACAGAGGACACACTGAAGGTTTCAAAACGGAGTCAGAGGACTCAGGGGTATCTTGTGTAACAAAGAACTGGATTCGCTATGATAAACTGCGTATATTACCGGATGTCAATTGAGGCTTTTTTTAAACAAAATGTTGCAAAGCAAGTTTTATTATTTAACGTGGGGGTCGTAATCATCCATCTTCGGCTTGCACTTGATTTTAAATGGGGGTTAATCTGTTTCTGCCTGTCTTCTCTAATTAAAGTTGTACTGGTAGAGGCGCTATAGAAATCGGTAAATACATTACAATGATGTATCTTTTACCGAGGGCTATTTTCGGATTTGTTGTACTGGCAGAGACGCCATAGAAATCTAAATCAAAACAGTAAAGTCATAGACTGCACAATTGCACACGTAGGCTACAGGACCTAAGTGTAAAACTGAAGTTTATATTAGCTCAACACAAAAAGTCGCATCTAGAACACCAGCCAAGCCAACAATATCAAGTTTCCTTGGCCGTTCCATGTCGGAATACGAGGAGGTGATGCGGAGGAGCCAGCACGCAAGACAGGTTGAGGTCAGAGGAGGTCAGACCGTGATGGTAGATGAAGTATCTATCACTCCTGATAGTCCAATTAATTTTATACAAACCCTTTGAGCAGCCGTCTCCTCGTGTACGCTTTCGTGTGAGCAACTCGTCGCAAATGAAAAAAGAAAGCATTACAACCTAAGCGTTTTCGCACCACTCATCCAAATATCCGACTGCTCGTAATGCAATTTCCACGGCAGTTGGCTATCGTTGTCAATTTATTCAATTATACTTACTTCATTAACAAGAATTCAATGAACTTGACTGTCTGTGTCTCTGTCTGTCTGTCCGTCTGTCTGTTTGCCTGTCTGTCTGTAAGCCTGTGTATGTTTGTCTCAATAAAACTTTAAATATTTAACAATTTCTACTCTAGGAAATATTCAACAGAGAACAATTAATGCCTCTTTGTCTGAGTGAATATAAACCTGCCTGATACGACTAAAGTAAAATTATATCGAAAAGAAACAAGTATGAACAATCAACTGAGGTGTACACAGCTCAGAAATACGTACCAGTTACGTCATCTTGCACAGAGACTAAAACGTCATAATACTTTAACAATTTCAAGCAAGGCGTTCGTATATTTGAGTATTAAATAAGCAGGCTATAACAGCAATCAGCGAGTATTATCATTTGAGTGTTAATAATCTCTCACGTTTTAAACTGAACCAGTTAGCTTGTGTACAGCTCTTTACTTACTAGACAACAACGATTAATTTGAATAAAAACCTTAAAAAATACCGAGCCTTTGTTTTAGCCATAGAGCAACTTAGTAACGCATTTCTATACAGTGTAAATACTTAATCGTTTTCAAATAAGCATATCAGATTAACACGGATAAATTTAATACCACATCAACATCGACTTTTATAACGCCATTCACAACGAACTGCTATAGTAGGCTATACGGCAACACTAAATGTTACAGTACGTTTATACTACCAGCAACACTACAGAATTAACAAGAATTAAGACTAAACTATTGCACAGGTAATTAACCCTGAACGCGGCGCAGTCCTCTCTCTATATCGTCGATTAATTGCAATGTTAAAACGAACAGTATGGCAACTTCAAGCAAGTCTTAGTAGAACTGATCGTCGTTAGATATAAAGAGACGGTTTTGTGTCCTCTCTAGCTCTTCAGCCGATGTTCTTGGCGTTTTCAACGTTGATTCGTTGTAATTCTTGTCGTAAAATGAATTGCAAACGTGATGTTTCGTCTTGAGGTATACATAATCATGACGATTAACAGCGTCCTCGTCGATGAGTTTCGCGTCAAAAGCTAGCAGTCATCAGCAGTAGTGTTCACGTTCGACTCGAAAAACCATTAAGATTGTAAGCGAGAATATTCGAGGATATCCAAATTCCAATAATTGATGACTGGTTTGAGATTGAGAAGAAATAGGTGAACAAGGGAACTAAGGCAATGTATTTACAGATGCCATCTCACAGAATCAAAGCTGATCAAGGCCAATGGGTTAGATATACAGTTCAGCCTGTTTTCGCCCCTTCTCTACTGCTGCAGAGGACATTAATAGAATTACTGAAGGGGAAATAAGCCAGAGTCTTATCGTGTTCAATCGAGGGAAGCACCTATATAATATTAGGGGAGTCGTCAATTTCCGAAGCCCCAATAAATGCAGGTATTGCCGTATTACCTTCACTATTGCAGTTTCCGGGTGGCGCTAGTCCAAAGTCTGGACGATATATGAGGGCAACATTTATGGTCGATGAGAGAGTAGAACAGGCGAGGGTGTTTCGGCTAATGGAGGATTCTAAGGATCCGAATACGGATTGACGAACAACAAACGTTGTTAGTATGCGATGGTGGGTCGAAATGGATCCGCGTTTGTGACCTGACCCAATCCGACCCGCCAGAATCTTGACCCGACCAGACTAGACCAGCCAAATCTACAGATATTTGTCACCCGACCCGGCCTAACCCGATCCAACCCAATCCGACCCGCGGGTTGACCCGACCCGTGGACAACCATGGGTAAGGTTAGATAATGGCCGACATGAATCGAACACAACTTTCGAGAGATTAGGTAGCGCCGTAATTCCTTGGAGACGAGGGCAGGGTAGTGTTAGATAATGATCAGGGGCAAGTTAAGCTTTGATATTGGCAAGGGGCAGGGTAGGGTGAGATATTGGCCGTCGTGGATCCAGCTTATCTTAGTGTGAGTTGATGTAAGGTAGCTTGGTGTGAGTCAAGGGATGATCTGTCTACTTCATGTTGAATCCGGTGACGGCCATCTGGCCGTGGCTGATGTGGATGTAGGTGACCCAGTAGGTGATGGTGAACGCTGCGAAGATGACCGGGAAGATGACCCTCGAGTATCGGTCGATGGCATTGGCCTTCCGGATGTTAGGATTGGGAGCTGACTGGGCCTTTGGTCTGGGTGGCTCCTCGACGGGGGCAGGCACCGCCCTCGACTGCGAGACGGATCCCGGCTGGTGGTTTGCAGGGTTGGAGGCTGAGGCCGGGCAGCTGCCACCACCACCCCCGATGGATCCCAGCAAGGGACCCGACGGTCCCGGCTCGGAGAAACGAGAGGCCGACATGCGAGGGTCCGTGTCGGAGTGTGGCTTCCGCGGAGGACTAGTCATCTCCAGGTCCTGGAAAACAAATCAGGGTAAGGTGGAAGCATTCATAATGTATTCAGTGTTGGCTGGTAAGCTTGGGATAGGTAGTGCACGGTTTATTATGTAGTGCACGGTTTATTATGTAGTGCACGGTTTATTATGTAGTGCACGGTTTATTATGCGTGTACACGACGTTCGTGTATATAATGTGTGAGGTTGTGTATGTATGCAGGCATAGTTGTATATGTGTATGTATGTCAGTATGGCTCCTTCTGAGCATGACTGCTTTCCAATGCTGAAAAAATCAACGACAAACCAGAAACAAGAATTGTCCCTCTGTATCGTATCGTTGGATTTATCCGGGACTGTCTTATAAGAGACATGAAACCATAACTGGGTCACTCACCTAGATCATGAGTGTGACTAAATCTGGACTTTGCAGTGTAGATCGACAGTTTATGCTAACGAATCAAAACGACTTATTATTTAGAATTTGCAATATAAATTAATATAAATAAAATTGGTTCAATAGGGAGTTTTTTTTCATTGGAGCAGCATACAGTTAGATTTCAAGATATCCTCTCGAGCACCCGAATGTAACTTTATTCGGTAAATAGCCGGCCACAGACATCGCTCGTAATGTATACGGAAAGCTGTTCACTGGTGAGTTGACACGTTGCGGCTTTACATCCCTTCCATATCAGTCTCAGAACTTATATAGAGTATTAATTTGAAAAGAGAAGTCATTGGGTCACCTGGAGGAGAGGATTGGACTTCCCAGCGAACTCGTCATTCGTGCCACTCGTCGGAAACGTCAGACTGGCTTTCTCTCCGTCTCCTCCTCCGTGTCGGACCTTGCAGCGCTTGCTGTCCGCCTTGCACGGCCCGGACCCGGCGACGGGCGGCAGCGACGCGTACTTGGACGTCTGCTTTGGTTTCCACTTACGATTCCCGATGAAACTGACGGCTGCGTACTCTAGCAGCGCTGCGAAGACCATTACGAAGCAGGTCACAAGGTAGACGTCGATACTCTTCAGATAGGAGATCTTGGGCAGGGTAGAGTTGGTGCTCGAGATGAGTGTTGTTAGGGTGAGGACAGTAGTGATGCCGAGGGCAATGCGGGCTGGAACGGCGTTGCGGTCCAACCAGAAGGAGACCCATGAGAGAACGACGATGAGGCTCGATGGGATGTAGATCTGGATGATGTAGTAGCCGAGACTGCGGACGAAAAGGAACTTACAGGCCAGGCGTGAGTAGTTCCCTGTACAGGGAATCAGCAACTGTACAACTGTACGAGGAGTAAGCAGTTGTACAACTGTACAAGGAGTAAGCAGTTGTACAACTGTACGAGGAGTAAGCAGTTGTACAACTGTACAAGCAAAAATTATGCAATTTTACAGGCCAGAGTAATTGCCTGTGGAAGTTTTTCGTAGTTGTGCAAATTATTGTTTGGTTGATTTAAAACGTCTCATTTTTATGCTTTTCATTTCATTTCTTATATTCACTGTCAACAACGGTTGCAATGCTGCTAGCAGGCTTAGGCACTATGAGCATCTGAACGCAAGTGCCTTTAAAACGCAGCCAGTAAAAGTTTTTTAAGCTGTCTAAAATGACATGCATTTCTAAGTTTACAGGCATCAGTATCGCGTGTGGTTGCTCGAGCTATTTACGTAAATCAAACATATTAATGGCAGTTGTTAACAATTGCTGTGTCATGACGGAAGTCATGACCGTCACCTGTGTCATGACCGTCACCTTCCTTCCTAGTTTAGGTTTCAAACTGGCACCACTCGAGCATAATTCGTAATGTAATTGTAACTGGTAAGCAATTTATACAGCGCCTATCCTAAGGCAGTGTGAGTTTAGTCTTTTCTTTAGTATATTTTACTGATACTATGGTTTGCTTCCGTAGTTGACCGACGACGACGATGATGATGATGATGATAACGAAGACAACGAACACGATTACGACGACGACAACGGCGATGACGATGACGACGACGATGATGATGATGATGTTCATGAGGAGGAGGAGGAGGAGGAGGAGGAGGAGGAGGAGGAGGAAGAAGAAGAAGAAGAGCAGGAGAAGCAGTAGTAGGAAGAGGGTACAACCAGCTTACCAGTGGTGAGGATCTCGAGTTTATCTTCGACCTTGTATCCCCGGATGTCAAACTGCGGCAGCTGGAGATTGTCAGCGATGGAAACGGAGTCCTTCGCTCCATCACTCCACCGATAGAATATGTGCTTCACAGAATAAGCGTCTGTAAACGTAATACGTAATTGTAAACTGGAGTTTGGATCTGGAGCGTAATGTAAATGCAGTGAGTTTGAGATTCAGAGGGAAGAGAGTGCAGTTTATGTCAGTGTTACGACTACTACTACCACCCTGCAATCACCACTACTACCGCTGATATTACTACTACCCCCACCACCCACCACCCACCACACATACCATACCACTACCGCTCATATTACTACTACGCCAACCACCTACCACACATTCCATTCTAATACCGCTGCTATTAGTACTACCCCACGCCCACTACACCACCACTTCCACCACAACTTCCATTGCCACCACCTCCAATAAACCTACCACAACCATCAACAGAACCCCCACCAACACCACTACTACAAAACAGCCTCTGCTACAATCGAAGGGGATTTATTCTGTTCTAGATTCTCTTTACAACAGCCGACACGAAAATGCGAAATTATCTGTGAGTCAATCACGTGGTTTGTAGAACCGGAAATCCCACGTTTGAGTCTCATTTCGTTGCAAATTGCTCTCGCGTGTAATAGGATTCTATGCAAAGCGACGGCGATACGTCTGACACGTGTTTCAAAACCGCTTCAGCGCTTGGCGTCCAGCTTAGGCGCTGATTTATGACGGGATATAGACGTGCTGTCAGCGCTGAGCTAGGCGATTGGTATTCCGGATAGCGTTGGTATAAAAGTTTTCGCGCAGTGCGGAATATATCGGCTGGTCATCGATTTTCATTTGCGGTGACGTTGGCTTTGGGCGCGATAGTCGACGTTTTTGAAGTGAGGAACTGTTGAATGTATATTGGATAAGGTTGGGTGGACGAACTACACGTTGGGCAGACAACGTATGTGAGGCTGTAACGAGATGTGGTGTAACAATGAGAGGAACAATGGCATCCATTGATAGATGACCGAGGACTGTCGAAAATATTTGTTTGTACCAATCGCTTTGATGGCTACCTGAGGAACTATCGATGATGATGATGATGATGACGATGATGTTGGTCATGATAATGATAGCAATTATAATAACGATATTATTATTATTAATAATAAAAAAAATAAAATACTACTACTAATAATAGTGATAAAAATACTACTACTACTACTACTACTAATAATAATAATAATAACGACAATGATGATGATGATGACGATGACGATAATAATCCTAATAATAATAACCATAATGATCATTTTTATGATTATTATTAATTTTATTATTATTACTGTCATCATAATAAAATAAAAATGACAACTATTATTATTATTATTATTATTATTATTATTATTATTATTAGCTTTATTATTATTATTATTATTATTATATTTTTATTTTTATATTATTATTATTATTATTATTATTATTATTATTATTATTATTATTATTATTATTACTTTTATTATTATGATAATAGTCCAAGAGACACGGCGTAGAGTTGATCTCATCTATTTAATGGTGATGTCATTATTTTAATATTATTATTATTATATTATTATTATTATTATTATTTGCATTGGTATTAGCATTAGTATTGATATTGGTGTTAGTATTAGCATTGGTAATGGCATCATTACTATTATTATAATTACGCACACCCTTTTAACGCTGCAATTAAATGCTATAATTACGAAAACAGACAATAATTGGCGAGATCATGCAACGCAACATGACAAGCGATTACAGACAACAAGAGCTCATTGGGTTTCTATCGACCACAAAGGTCACCTCATCCCCAACTCCCCATCGAACTCCTCACCGCATCACCCTCCCCCATTTAGCCTGTAATCGTACCTCGGAGGATAATGTGCACGGATTCGGAGGCCTAGATAGCTATCGAGGCCGAACAATGGACTTAGTGTATCGATACGTATGTACGATTGGACATCGATAGCAGTCAGTGATCGATAGCGTCAGAGAGATTATTCCAACAGCAGAAAGTAAAGACCACGGCCGAGGACAACAAACCACGACGCAGCCGAATATGCAGCCAGTGGAATACGGTATTCGAAAATAAAGCATCCCGTTATAAGTCGTCCTCAGCCAGTAGAATCTGTTTGGGAACAAACCAAAAATTTGGACTTGTAGTTGGTTAAATTATGAATATACTTACTTACAGAGCCGCCTAAAAGTCCCTTCCGGAGAATATATTTCAAAGCAGATGAACTAATTGACCCCGAAGACTCTAATTCTAACACTTGATGTAACCTTTGCAATATTTACCATTTTAAGGCAATTTTTACACTGACATTTAATGTAATCTTGACAGTAACAATTAATGTAATCTTTACAGTAACACTTAATATAATATTTACAGCAATACTCAATCGAATCTTTGCAGTAACACTTATAAGGTACTGTAGCACCTATTGTGAGCTTTACAGTAACATAGATGTGATTCAACTGTGACATAAATTGCATTCATATTGAGAAAAGAAAATGGTGCGATCGCGCCAATGGGCAAGGCAGGCATTAGCAGTCGTCGCTGGCTAATAATCGTGTGTACGGCACACCTTTTTAATATTGTCATCTTACTATATAATAATTCAGCTACGGTAGGAGTCAGTAAAAAACTGTAAGTGCTGTAATGCGCCTAGCAAATTTCTGTCGACGGCAAAGGCCTCTGTTGTCATAAGCTGTCGTTAAACCCTGGATCCATCCATCGAGTTAGTACATGTAACATTTTTGAAAACAGTAGATACGATGTCATCCACGTTTTATAAGAAGCACATTTACATTTTAATAAAAAAGGCAAAAAATTTATTTCAGGTCGGGGAAATTCTGGCCTGGAGGACTTTTTTCGTTGCATCGGCGTCGCCGATAAAAAGGCGCTGATGCAGTGTACTAGAAACGGCAGTCTATAGGTCAAAGGTCGAGGATTACCGTCTCGAAACTCTGCGCCGCATCCACGGAGACGCGGTTTATTAAAGAAGACCTATTAAGTCGGTGAAGAAAGCCTCGTCGAATCTCGCAAGCTGAATTACTCTCGCGAGATTTCTGAAAGTAGTTCGGCGATGCTCGTGCGCAGTGGTGGAGGATTCTGGAGGCATTTGGAAGAGTTTTGGCTTACGTTGGTGCTATATCATTTCTGAGATTTGCGGGATAATTGGGAGGATTTGGGATGGAGGGAGATTGGAGGAGAAAGGAGATTAGGACAGGAAGGAGGCGGGAGGAATAGAGGGAGAAAGAGAGACAGAATGAGAGAGATAGAGACAGGGAGGTTGAGAGATACAGCGGAAGAGACAAAGAGCGAGTGATAGGATGAAAGGGAGAGAGACATAGAGAAGGGCAAAGGGAGATGCAGAGACATAGAGGGAGAGAGACAGAGAGATAATGAGGTATAGATTAGACTGAGAAGATATAGACACTAAGAGTTCAGAGAGAGAGAGAGAGAGACAGACAGACGGACATAGAGAGAGAGACAGAGAGAGAGACAGATAGATAGACAGACAGATAGAGATACTAATAGACAGCCATAGACATAGGCATAGAGAGAGGAACAAACAGACATTCAGACAGACAGACATGTAGACAGACTAACGTACATCTCTCGATCTTCAATGGACAGAGAGAGAGTGAGAGAGAGAGAGAGAGAGAGAGAGATACAGAGAGAGAGAGAGACAGACAGACAGAGAGAGAGACAGACAGACAGACATGCAGACAGACAAACGTACAGCTTTCGATCTCCAATGGACAGACTTGAACATCCATTGGAAACAGACGCAAATCCATAGCACACATCGCAGTTACAGTCAACCTAGAAAAGAACATCGTAACAAATATTAATGCAACATTGACAGTAACTTAATGTAATCCATACAGTAACACTAATGTAATGTTTACAGTAACACTTACTGTCATCTTTAAAGGTACACTTAATGTGATCTTTACTGTTATCGTTACAGTTATACTTGCTATACACTTTACGGCAACACACAATGCTATCTAAGCAGTAACAGTTCCTATACTTTTTACAGTTACAATGTTTGCAATCTTTACAGTTATACTCAATGTAATCTTTACAGTAATACTTAATGTAATATTTCAGTCACGCTTATTGTAATCTTCACTGTTACACTTATGTAATATTTACGGGGACACCTAAAGTAATCCTTACTCTAACAATTGATGCAATAGTTACGATAACACGTAATGTAATATTTAAAGCAGCAAATAATGCAATCTTTACAGTAACACTTAATATAATTGCTACATATAACGTTATTTCACTTCGACGTCGTTTTGTATCTAAAAATTGATATAGCGCCTCTCGCAATGCACACGAATTAGAATCCCTTACAACAATGTGAGACACCCAGAAAAAAGAATTTGTTTTGATATCCGCCAACGGACAAGGCTGTCATGAGAAGTAGTTAAAACGTTGTATAATGGTGGTATTTTAAACACCTTTTTCATGGAGACTTTTTAGGCTATATAGTAATTCAGCTACGTGATTGTTTCCTCGAAAAATCGCAAATTCGAGTAGAATATGATATCTATTTCGCAATCGATAAAAAGCTTTCTATTTAGACACCTTTAAAATAACATTTACCGTTGGTATAATAGTCATTCATTTTGCAACTTAAAACTTAAATACCAAATTCTGCCCTTTAGAAATAGTGTAGGTATCAAGACAGACATAAGATGTCGTTCAACAATAGAACCATTTCATTCTTTTCATTTGATTTGTTTTTCATCCGCAACTCGCTAAGCTTAATTTTCCGCTCGCACCTCAAATGTTCCCTGTTTTCTTCCTTCAGCTAGTGCCATGGTTGTCAAGTCGGATAGGAACCGTACGCTCCCAGAACATCTATCAACCCTGTCCCATTTCTGCCTTCATCGTTTAAGGCGGCTGCGAGCCGTCATGGGATGAGTTTCCTCTCCTATCTTTAACGGCGTCCTGTACCCTTATTGATTACTGCAACTCCCTGTATAAGCAGGTCCTTCGAAAGTTCGTCTGTCAACCCCACAAAATAATTACTGTCGCTAACAATGACGTTCGTTGTCATAAGCGCTCGGTTAAACTCTGGATCCAATCGCAACTGAAACCAATGTATCACGTAAAAATCAGACTCTGGCTTCAAAACCCTTCGTACGAAATATCGAAATATAATTATGCAAGGTGTAGTAATAGACTTGTAAATTTAATTACTAAAGAGAGATTCTCTAATTGTTTTAAATAATAATTACTCCGTTGTTGCACCGTACTCGCCACGAATTCCTAATCGTAATCTTTATTGAGTATTTATATAGCGCCACTATAAATCGGAGCGCTTCCAACCGGGGCCAATGTGCTCACTGACGAAAGTGTTCAGTTTTCAGATCCTTACGGAACTGATCAGAGGCTAATGAAGAATAGTTGGTCCTAAGAAACTGAAGTAGATAATTCCAGCTGAAGACTACACAGTGGCGAAACTGCTTGACTGGGCCATACAAATACGCGTCCACTTGTTGGGAATATAATTAAACAAGCTTTACAACTAGATGATGTCGCAATGGTGCAATGTTTAGTTAAGTAGGTTGTTCTATTTTAATGATATTACATGTCACTATCACGTAGGCAGCTGTTGAGTGTTCTCCTATTCGGATCCATAGTAACACTCATTACGTTGTATTTTTTATTAGTATATCCGTGTTTAAATGACTAATAAAGGTGTACTATTGTTTAATGAGGAAATATTTAATCCGTGTTTTAAATGATACCTTATATGTAACTATAATAAGTAAAATGATAAAACGATAGACGGTAAATATAATAATTCAAAAATACAGAGTTATTTGTGTGCTAAATAGGTACAGAACTGTCATTAATATGGTCATTACGAGATAATATTAACTAAAATAATTACGAAGAACTGTAGGCATAATCTAACATGCTGCAATCTTTATGTTAACAGTAATAATTAATTTAAATAATTAAAATGTAAACAGTTTCATTATATACATGTACGTACGTCTGTTTGTCTGTCTATCAGTCAGTCTGTCTCTGTCTGTCTGTCTGTCTGTCTCTGTCTCTGTCTCTCTCTCTCGCTTTCTCTTTCTCCATGGTATCGTGTATCAACCACAGTGCGAGCCTAAAAATTATGCATTTCTAAATGAAGACATGAAAATAATCATTTAATTATATCAGAATGCATTGTATTATATAACTGTATACTGACCGTAGGCTCTGGGTGATCCTTCCGCTTGGTTTGATGCGAAGGAAGGCGTTCTTCGTTGTGGCCAGATGGAACTTGGCTGATTTGGCGTTGGCAAAGAACGTATCTGGCCACCAGATCTTGTCTAACATCTCGTTGCTGATGCATAGTTCGTCCTCCGATTCGTCGAAGGTCAAGCGCTCGTCATGCCAGAACTGGCGAAAGTAGAAGTCAAGCGTGAAGTCCTGGCGACAGATACGACACCTTGCGTTGGGGAATTAAGATTGCCACATTTACATAGCGCCATAACAAGCGTAGTGAAATCGCGATTGAACAGATTAGTGCGTCGTGAACTGTTAGGACCTATTTGGTGGTTTAACGTATTGGATTGTAATGTATATCGTAATGTATTGTTTTCTAATAAGGTGTGCGATGGTGTAGCAAGTCAGTCCATTAGTTGGAGTGGCCGACCTGTAACGTAGAGGGTACGGGTTCAATCGTCGTCCGATGAGTTTCTGTATAGGGCATATTGGTAAATATTTTTTTTAACAACGAAGATTAGTTAAAAGAAATGGGAAATATTTTTAAATTTTGGTAATTTTATTTTATTTTGGAGAATATTAAATATTTATGATTTTTGGAGAATATTAAACGAGTAATTGTAGAACATTTACGAGCAGAGGGAAATATTGATAAGCAATGGTGACTAGTTATGAATTTAGAAGAATATTTAAGACAATTTGATGATCTGTCTAAATGTTGAATATTATGTAATGAATATTGGAGAATGGTATTTATTAAGGTTAAAGAATATCATCAATGAATATTAGAGAATATTTTATGAATATCGAAGAAGATTTACATGTATTGGAGAATAATTCTAGATATTATAGATTTGTTGGAATGTTGGAGAATATTCAATGAATTTTGGAGAAGATTTATGTAGGCCGCTTTTGTGGAATATTTCTCAATATCTGGGAATATTTCATGAATTTCGGAGAATATTGCTCAATATTTGGAAATATTTTTATGAATTTTGGAGAATTTTTCTCAATATCTGGGAATATTTTATGAATTTGGAGAATATTTCTCAATATTCGATATTACCCACTGAATATTGGAGAACACTATTTAAAAATATTCTAAAAAATAGTTCTCACTATTGGAGAAAATATGATGAATTTCTTAGAGGATTCATCTATATTTGTAACTAATTGTGCGCAGTTGGGAAATTTGTCTGAACAGGGTTTTCCGGTTGACTAAACGGTCGTTTTCTTTCATCCTTTATACCAATGGGAGTGGCATTAAACGAAGCTGCGGTCCGCCTTGAATAGACGTGACTGGGAAGACAATTCAAGCCAAACCTCTATATTAATTCCTAGTCTATATTCGTCAATGTCAGGAACAAAGCAGAGACGATTATCCGAGGAACAGTTCCCAGATTAGAAACGGAGAGCAAAAGTCTCATATCCATAATTCATCATTATATCGTATGTATGCGAGTATCCATGTATGCATGAGCGTGTGTTTGTGTGTTTTGCATGAATGCATTGTATTGCATCTAGGCATTTGCTAAGCGTGTAAGTTCCAAGAATAGATAAACAAAACGATGGAGGAATTTGAATGATTTATGACGCAGCGCAAATTGACAAAAACTATCAATCAATTAATCCTATTTGTGCAAACTCTTCATAGTAACTCCACACCTCTTTTAAAAATTATTTCACTATATAACTAGAGCAATAGTGCAGCACGCTAATACGCTCAAACACAACTTCTAAAAACATTCCTATATTAAATCGTATTGAAGCACTGTATAATATATAATCACCTGTAGTGGGGTGAACCGCTCAGAAGCGCTGCAAGTGCGTAAGGTCAAGAGAGAAGAATTAGGCTTAGAGAAAAGAGAAAGAGGATGAAAGCCTGAAGGATAGAATTTTAGAGCGAACAGAAGCAGAAAGCGCAATCCAGTGGGAGAGACCAATGAGGCAAAGGATCGAGACTAGGCCACAGCAATTCTAGTATGAGGAACGAAGAGGTCAAGTCTGTTGGACAAAAGAAGTGGACGGATGGAGGACACTGAATGAGGCCGAAGTATTACGTGAATCGGCGAAAGGAAAGACTGTAGTCAACTCAGTGGGAAAAGCGAGTATCGGATCCTACTGATCTTCGTATACGGCGTGTATGTATGTATGTATGTATGTATGTATGTATGTATGTATGTATGTATGTATGTATGTATGTATGTATGTATGTATGTATGTATGTATGTATGTATGTATGTATGTATGTATGTATAAATGTATGTATGTATGTATGTATGTATGTATGTATGTATGTATGTATGTATGATTGTATGTATGCACATGACATGTATGGACCTATATATTGTATGTATAACCAACTCTCTCAGTGAGCCTCTCTTTCGCTCAAACCTGAAAACCTACCTCTTCCAGTCTGCCTATGGCTCTTAATGGTTGCCCGGCTTCAAGGTGCACTTCTTAGCTTTCTGTAAGGGGGGCATTATCAAATTACAGTTGTATAGATTATTGTATTATTGTATTGTATAAATGCCTGCTTTTTTCAAATGGTGTTCAA
Organism: Bimastos eiseni; assembly: GCA_959347315.1. NCBI lineage: Eukaryota > Metazoa > Annelida > Clitellata > Crassiclitellata > Lumbricidae > Bimastos > Bimastos eiseni. The sequence continues at coordinate 1,972,654 of OY365819.1, read as the reverse complement.
GTGTTGACGTTTGATCAATTCTCTAGACACTTTACACGGCGTCTCTTTGAATCCATAAAAGGCAATTATTTCTGATAATTTAGAACTCAACAGAGCTAGTGGTGTTTGTGGTGATGTTGCTGTTGGTCGTAGATGATCGCTGTGTAAGTGGTGTAGTTTGATTGAAAATCCTTTGATTTTTTTTACCATGTTAACTTCGGAGATGGAACTGACACTTGAGACAAAGAGCGTGATTCCAACATCGACTGGACTGCCTGCGAAGACAAAACAATCAGCAACAAACATCAAAACTTTGACGTTGAGTCTCGTTCGACCCTTTCTTTTCAAGACTCGTGAGAAGAATATACCAGATCAATCAATAATGAATCAAAAATAAATCAAAAAGAATTGATAGAGCGCAGGGACTTCCAGATGGGTGGCTTCTAAGGCAAATGCCTCCAATTTTAGGTATGAGGGAAATATTTTTTTAGTTTTAGGGGGTCAGAGGTATCTTTCACTCCTGACACTTGGAACTAGGTGCTTTGGCTCGGTCATTAAGCAACAAACCACTGTCCCCATCTCTCTCTCTCCCCGTCTCTCCATCTCTCTCTATCTCCCTCCCTTACTCTCTATTTGTCTGTCTGTCTGTCTATCTGTGTCTTTCCCTCCCTATCTCCCTCCTTTACTCTTTTCTGCTTGTCT
>OY365819.1:1953540-1971773 GCA_959347315.1 Bimastos eiseni | reverse complement strand
CGAAATGGCTCCAGTTGTCATGGGCGGTATCCACTGCCGGCGTATTTTATGAAGGCGCTGGAATGGATGAACTTTGTAAGAGGTGACATCACAATTCTGTCGCATTTTGTGCTGTGGCATTATTGTTATTATTATTATTATTATTATTTTTATCGTTATCGTTATCATTATCATTATCATTTCATTATCATTATCTTTTTCATTATCATTATTATTACTATTATTTATACTTTTATTATTATTATTATTATTATTATTATTATTATTATTTTTATTATCATCATTCATCCTCATCGTCATCGTCATCGTCGTCGTCGTCGTCGTTGTATGTAATGCAATGTATGCGCTATAAATCAGAATATAGCATGCATTCGGTTGATAAAGAATACAATGTGCATACGATACCGTATATGCCATACAATTATATATGATGCAATAATGCTTTCGACATGAAACAAAATACAATATGCGCTACATAATTATATACACTTCGTTTACACACTATATTTATGTAGTTGAACATAAGCAACTACAGACACCGCCAAGATTCCCAGGTTTATTATAAATCAATATCAATATTTCATTCAGCAGAGTGCATAATTCCACACCTCTTTTAAGAGTAATATTTGCCTTATTAGTAAGCGCAAAAGAATCAATGAATTCAGATCGACAGTGATAGCCAAAATCACATAAACTTCGCCAATGTTTCGTACTCTGAGAGTGCCAGCCCCAAAGATGATAAAGGAGGAGGGCGACGCTGACGATCTGCTATCAGTCAGTGTCGTCAAACAGTGATCAACTGTGCATGTATGGTGGTTCGCCATCTGTGGACAACCCCACTGACTTGACGCTTTGAGCTTAGCCGCGTAGAGACGCTTGGGAAATTGCGAGCGCACGATGCGATTAGCCTACCTGTAGTCATATCAGCCAGTGAAAACGCCTACGTTCTGAGCCAGATGGAAGTCATTGTCTTGGAATCCATTGTCTCTTGTCTATGAAGTGACTGAAGCTGTGCTATCCATCTGTAGGCCTATGTCTGTCTGTCTGTTTGTCTATCTATCTATCTGTCCGTCCGTCCGTTCGTCTCTCTCTCTCTCTCTCTCTCTCTCTCTCTCTCTCTCTCTCTCTCTCTCTCTCTCTCTCTCTCTCTCTCTCTCTCAGTCGTTTCCACCATCGATTGATTCTTGCTAACGTCTGAAATGATTCGCGCGACCTTGTAACCGTTCAGCGACTTGTGTCCTGCCCCATCTTCCCCTACGAGCGCCGAATGGGGGCTTATACTGCTCTTCCCAATTTCCCCTTTTGGAATTATTCATCCAACTGCAAATCCCTTCAGTTCAATTATACTCTTGTTGTCGAATGAAGACGTCTTCATTTGCACTCAACTTTCATAACAAATTCAGATCACCCAAGTCTGTCTATTTATCTGTTTGTATATATATATATATATATATATATATATATATATATATATATATATATATGAATCAGTCTATATGTCTGTCCGTCTGTATGTCTGCATATGAGTCTGTCTGTCTGTATTTCTCTTTCAATCTCTGTCTCTCTCTGTCTCTCTCTGTCTCTCTCTCTCTCTATCCGTGCATCTGTCTGTATGTCTGTCTGTTCGTCTGTCTGCTTGTTTATGATCAGTGGTGTTTATGTTATCTTATCCCTGTCTGTTCTTTCGATGTCTCTTTATCTCTATCACTGTCTCTGTCTGTCTCTGACATTGTCTTTTCTTTGTCTCTGTCTCTCTGTCTCTATCTACCTCTCTGTCTCTCTATGTGTTTTTATCTGTGTGTGCCTGTCTGTCTCTCTCTCTGTCTTTGTCTGTCTATCTCCGTATCCGTATCCCCCCCCCCCGCTTTTCAAAACTTTGTTACACCTCTGCTACACAGTGATTGACACCTCGGACGAAGGTCGAACCCGCTCATTCAGCACACACTCAGTGTTACGAGCCGACCGCTCTAACCGATTAGCCACCGTGCCACACGGTAGAAAGCTAGGCGCATGGCCCCAACTTATTCACAAAAGTCAATCGGTAAATTGATCTCTTAGACACCTTTAAATTAACCGATACTTATATGCGTTGGTTCAGATCTGGTGTAGCTGCAAATGTTAAAATAACGCTTTCATGATGTAATTGCCCAAATTATTTTGTTTACACCGTCGCAAATGACACCGATTCATTTCAAACAAAGATGGCGCTTCGATCCGAGAACGGTGACGTCATTCATCGCATATGAATCTATTCGACTGTGATCTCTGATCTGCTGATTTCGACCAGCGCACCTAAATTGGATTAACACGAACGCTGGACGAGGCACACACACCGCAGCGTCACGTGACCACGACGCACTCCTCTGAGGGTTAGCCGAGGTCATCACACACGAATACTCGTCGGTTTCTTTTCATCCTATTTGAATACCGTGCAGGTTACTCCTTCAGCCGCACGGGAATTACTTTACTGCACTGAGTCTGGTGAGAGTCAGTTTCCACGACATTGATTGATGTTAAAGTCAACTACAGCGTAATGTTCTACCAATACTACATAAACCTAAAGCTATTCTAACCCTAATAAACTCTAACTCTAAAAATCATTGACTTAGAAAGTCAAGACAGTGAGCGTCACTTCTGACAGTACTAACTGCAGTAGCTACAAATCAACTAAGTGGCTTTCTATAGCAATCTTTACCAAGTCTAACACGCATCGTTCAAACTATACAATCCCACTCAATGTCCATCACTCGAATGATGCACACAGTTCTGACCATTTCAAACGCAACTCAGATTCTTACCCCACCCGATGCGATTTTGTCGCAAGGGCCGCACTCAAGTCGCAAATCGCATCTGAATGGTGGATTGTCGGTAGCACTTGCTTGTATTGTCAGTGTCAGTAGCATGACCCGTCGGCGTCACTTGACAGTGTTGGTGACACTGATTACGTACCAAAAGCAAGACGATAGAATGAAACCACTAATATTAACAACAGATGAGGAATTTGAGCCTAAATATAACTGCAGAGGAACCTTGAGAGTATCACTCACAATTGCGCCATCTATTACAGCTTTGTTATTTATAGAGGCGCATAATGCATAGTAGGTTAAGTAGTTATTGTAGTAGTAGTAGTGGTGGTGGGGAATGTAGTAGTAGTAGTAGAAATAATGATAATGATAATGACAACTACGATTACGATGACGATGACGATGTCGATAACGATAACGATAACGATGACGATAACAAAATCGATAACGATAACAACAAGAACAACAACAATAAAAAATGATAATGATAATGGTAATGGTAGACTCCAGACAAGGATTCTGGGAGGAATGCCTTAAAGGACCCTACCCTGGTGACCCTTCAGGCCAAATGGAGGGAAACCAGCTGAGTACCAGAGCCAGAAGTAACTTGGGTTCACAAGCAATCAAGATGGGACGGCCCTTTGATCAAACTCGGAGTGACTGATCTCGGCAACAGAATGCCTGATTCCCAGAATCAGGCACGTCTTAGAGCAGTGGTAGCTGGCTGTGAGTCCTACCGATTACCAACTGCGGGCTGAGACTTGACGATGAGTCGCTGGGTGGCGGTGGGTTACAGACTTGGGTTACCCGTCTGTTTTCCTCATAGCGGAAGAAAGCAGACTAGTAAATAATAGCTGCCCGTGCGGTGTCCTGATCGAGGGAAACGGATATCATGGTCACTTGTGTGGCCAGGGAATGCGACGCTGGCCCAGATACGCGGCCCTGAACGACCTTATATGTATGAGTCTAATAAAAGTAATAATAATGATAATGATAATGATAATGATAATAATAATAATAATAATAATAATAATAATAATAATAATAATAATAATAATAACAATAATAACAATAATTAAAATAATGATCATAGTTATGAAAACAATAATAATAAATAATTATTATCAATTTTTTTATAATAATAATAATAATAAACAGCCTACTTATGACTCTGGCTACATGTCGTCTTTCTGTGAAATCCTTTTGATCTTACACTTTTTGCCGATCTCGGTGCTCTTTAAACATGACGCATTAGGCCTTTCTTACTTACACGCAGTACCTCATTTAACGTACCAAATGGTTCCTCTACCAACCAGTCAGGCAACCTCAGCGCTCGTGAATAAGCTAGTGCTCTTGCACTTAGTCTTAGAACAGCGATGTAGATATTTGAAGTTCACGATTACGAATACGATTACGGTAACGATCACGATTAATTACAATCATGATCACGATTACAATTACGATTACAATTAAATGTGATCATAATTACGATCATAATTAATTATGATCATGATTGCGATTGCGTTCAAAATTAATTATAATTATGATTACGACAATAGCTTACGATTACGAATAATTACAAATTTGATTATTTTACAGTTACGATTACAATTAATTACAAGTATGACTGTGATTACCATTGCGACTGCTGCTACGATTACGATAACCATAAAATGCGTTTTGTTGATCCATACCCTTGTAGTTGGGTCGCAGTCTCTTGTCGTAGCCTCTCATAAGGGATTCGATCAAACGGGAGACGTTGGCGCTCTCTCCAGTGAAGAACGGCTCACCAGGGACTGGGTTCGAAGCCGACGCAGACCTAGACGCACCACTACACAAAGGAACAGACAGACGACCAGAATATCAATCACTTGGAACCACTACATCAATCAGAAAACGATAGGTCAATAAATCAGTCGACGAATCAGTGCCCTCTTCTCTCTGTCTGTGCCTGTGTTGCTGTCTCTTTGTCTCTGTATCCATCTGTCTGGGTTTCTGTCTTGATATCTGTCTATGTCTTATCGTAGAGAAGGAGGACAAGACAGGGTGGAGGAGGAGGAGGAGGAGAAGGCGGAGATGGAAGAGGAGATGGAAGAGGAGGAGGAAAATACGTAGAGGGCTGTAGATAAGACAGAGCGAGAGAGAGAGACGAGACCGACAGACAGAGACATTGACAGAGACAACGAGCAGAGGCAGAGAGAGTAGGAGGAGGACAAGAGAGAGGGACAGTGAATGATTTTTAGAGAGACAAGTAGGATTGGTGTCCGTTATTCCTTCTCTGAGCAGAAGATACGGTGGCTGAGCAAGCACTGAAATGATGATATTTCATCCTATTAGGACCTCAAACGCACTTTCTCCAGGTATCTCTGCCCCTCTCTCTCTCTTCCTCCCTCCTCTCTCTGTCTCCGCCCCTTCTAATCCATCCATCCATCCATCCATCCATCCATTCATCAATTCATCCATTTATCCATCCATCCATCCAATTATCCATCCATCCATCCATTCAATTATCCATCCATCCATTCATCCATTCATCCATTCATCCATTCATTTATGTACTGCGGATAATCAGCGTGACTACCACTCTCCCCCCGCAGGAAATGCTAACCTTGCCACATCATCCGTCTCTCTGTGTGTCTGTCTATGGCTCTGTCAGTATGTATATTTATGTCAACGGTTGTCTCTGTCTCTGTCTCTGTGCCATGGCCGCAGAGCGCAACGACCGTCAGCATCAGCATCATAATGCATCGGATAGCTACGTCAGTTATTACCGAATTTTATCTTTGATATTTATATAGCGCCTCGGAATTTCAAACAGCGGCCATTCATGAATAAAGAAAGCAATAACATCGTGGACTCTATCGTCGTACGAATAGCACCGAGCGACCACGGTTCCCTTGGAGGTAGCTCCAATGTTGGACATCGGGTGCGGACTAATACGCGCCCCCGGTCTTTTGACGACCCTATTTTCTAATCATATTTAGCTGGAGATCGTGACAGGAGGGAGGGTGAAAGCTGAAGGGAAGAGATTGGATCGGACGACGGATGTCAATCAGGTCACTTAAGGGAACTGTTGGGCGGTTCACGTCCTACGTGTTGGTAACGAGATGCGACGGTTGGAGCGGCCTTCTTCTTCTTCTCCTTCGCCTTCTCTTCCTACTACTAACGCCTGGTTGAAACCTGACAGTGTTTAAAGCCAATCTAACTGGTCATGCTATAGAGCTTTTACTTATAGGAAGCAAAATCCACTTAAAAGGGGTGTCTTAATTATGTTAAACAGGTCATGCTATTCTCAAGGCATAACATTTTATTTTTTATATTTTTAGATGAATGGCTTCAGAGATTAACGACAGCTTAGGACAACATAGACCGTTGTCGTATAGAAAATTATTTTGGTATACTACAGCTTCTATCTAGAACTATTGGCTATATCGTATCGTATCTTCACATTTATTTAGCGCCTCCTCCAGAATAGCAATTCAGAGAGGGCTAGCAGCACGGCTTTAGTAATCGTGATAATCCACACGCTGTTTTGCAGGCGTTTAAACGGATCAGTAGAACACTAATTGTGTCTGGCGACTGTTTTGCAGCAATATCGTAATAGGAGATGATTGTAATCATTGGTACTTCTGCGGCGAAAGATGTCTAATACTGCTAAAGGTTTTTCAGTCGATTATCACAACGAGAAGCCTCCAGACCCGAACGACGCCATTTAATAGGAAAAATACGAGTTTCTGACTGGCCTGTTCTGAACAATGCGTATGAGTTTTCAATGCGCATGCGCGATGAGATATTTGCACCAAAGTCTTTTTTTCACCAAAGTCTGGTTTGTGCATAAGCGAAGGTTTTCCGCCGCGGAAGAATTGCTAGTGCGGTGGAATCTGTCGTTGCCATAGATTATTCGTTCGATCTTTCATTCATTACAGAGATTTATATAGCGCCCCTTTAAGGCTACTACTCAGCAGCGCTCCCGACTCCAGCACGGTTAAAAATAACAGTTTTAAGGCACGTATAAAATGCGTCTGAGTGGACCCTTGGTGACGTTATAGCCTTTGTTAACCAATTAGAATCCAGGGGATTGGACTCCATATTATCTAGAATTAGCCAACGATGCACAAAATTGATTATGGTCGTCATTGACGAAAACATCGATTGAGGTGAGTGAGTTACGTTACAGATGACAACGTCTATCTTATGTAATTTAATCTAATCAGATAAAATCTAGTTTATCATTGATGCAGCGGCATTTTAGATAGAATGGATACGATGAATTAAATTGGGAAAAAATAGCTAAGTAAGCGGTGAAAAAACGACACGTCGACGTTAATCTTAAACACCTTGAATTAGAAATTATAGCCGTTTATATAAAAGTAAGCCATCCTGATCAGCTACATTGCTTGTTACTGAAATTCCACAATCCCGAATCTCAAACTTCAGCACTGCTTACACTCACAATGTGCCAGTCCCAAGAAGCCTGGACAAAGAGGAGGGCGACGCCAGTTATCACTGTTATCACACAGTGTCGTTAAACTGCAAGTAACCAATCTTTATTTTTTTTGTCTCAAATTCTATGATTCTAACCAAACTGTCAAAAAAAATTGATTTGGCGAAAATGTTAATTAATATTATGCGCGAGTATTGCTCTAGGCCCTAAGAGGGTCATTATAATCAGTCAACAGCTTTTCCGAATTTAACCGGTTGATTTTTAAAGAAAAATTGTTGAAAACTAAAACACCCGCGAATTCGAACCCCACAAGTCTCCTACGTTTGAAACGCAAATGAATGCTGTGCTTAGACACCAGTAAAATTTGGTCAAGTGATGCTATATAGGAACTCGGTTTACGCTAATCGAAACAATCAGCGTTGGGGTCACACAGTACACTCAACGTATACCACAAGACAAAATATATCTAATTTTCCTTTTATAACGTGAGATACTCACAGGGTTAAAATTCGAGGGTATTTTGGATGTTAGTTTCTAACAATCTGGCTGTTTCGGTGCATTTGTTTTGATATTATCTCCGTTCCTACATATCTTCAATCAGTTCTTCTGCTATCCACCGTTTGCTATGGAGAGGAGGTATCATCCCTTCTGCTTCAACGATGTTACTGACGCAATCTATGATGTGTTTTTTTCAGCCTCGAATTTTTTCTACTTGCTTTCACAGTTGTTCCCTTCTTTCAGTTTCTTTTAATTAAACCTCTGTTTTATCTGCATTAGAAGGGGCGTTATGTAAATGCGCATGCTCAATGAATGAATGAATGAATGAATGAATGAATGAATGAATGAATGAAAGAGTGATTGAGTGAGTGGATGGGTGGGTTGATTCGGATGGATGGATAGATGAAGGGATGAATGGATGGATGGATGGTTATATGGATTTATGGATGAATTAATGAATGAAGAAATGAACGAAAAGAATGAATGGATGGATGGATGGATGGATGGATGGATGGATGGATGGATGGATGGATGGATGGATGGATGGATGGATGGATGGATGGATGGATGGATGGATGGATGGATGGATGGATGGATGGATGGATGGATGGATGGATGGATGGATGGATGGATGGATGGATGGATGGATGGATGGATGGATGGATGGATGGATGGATGGATGGATGGATGGATGGATGGATGGATGGATGGATGGATGGATGGATGGATGGATGGATGGATGGATGGATGGATGGATGGATGGATGGATGGATGGATGGATGGATGGATGGATGGATGGATGGATGGATGGATGGATGGATGGATGGATGGATGGATGGATGGATGGATGGATGGATGGATGGATGGATGGATGGATGGATGGATGGATGGATGGATGGATGGATGGATGGATGGATGGATGGATGGATGGATGGATGGATGGATGGATGGATGGATGGATGGATGGATGGATGGATGGATGGATGGATGGATGGATGGATGGATGGATGGATGGATGGATGGATGGATGGATGGATGGATGGATGGATGGATGGATGGATGGATGGATGGATGGATGGATGGATGGATGGATGGATGGATGGATGGATGGATGGATGGATGGATGGATGGATGGATGGATGGATGGATGGATGGATGGATGGATGAACGAATTAGTGATCATGGCATTGGCATTGGCGCTCTTGACATTGCTATGCTGTAAATTCAATTACTGAAGATGCGAATATGACGATATTCGTAGAGTTCGTTAAACACCTTGAAAACGTTGTTCACGGAAGCAATAATACCAAGAGATTAAGGCAACTAGACCATCTTAACAAATTCTGTGTCCATAATGGCTAAGAATAGGCCTAACAGTGTGCGTGAAAATGTAATCCGCTGCGTGAACTATGTCAGTGCCAGTCCTAAGCAGCAACTAAGGAGGAACGCGGCGACGATGGCATTTGTCAGCACACAATGTCGTTAAACCTAAACCACCACAACTACTAACAATTATTTAGACTCCGCCCTCTTCGCACCTTGCAGTGCCAGTTCCAAGTCTCCGCAACAAAGGAGGGCAATTCAAGTGACATTTTTTTTATTACGCAGTATACTGCAGGTACTTCTGCAGCCTGCTGGTTAAAGTGTTGGAAATCATTTCGTTAGCGCGTTCACTTAAGACACCTTCAAAACGTTGTCAGCAGATGTTATATAAACATTTTTCATCTCAGTCACATATATGCAAGTATACACACAACCCAACATAATTATGGTTCTAGGTGATTTTTCGCCATCAATTGTTAGCCATCAATTCTTCGCCTCATCAATTACACGTAAATGGAAGCTAGATTGATGAGACAAATGACAGTCCCAAGCCTCGGAAAAATAGTAGGGCAACGATGATCATATTTGTTATCACGCAGTATGGTCTAACTGAGTCTACAACTTCTGTAGCCTAGTGTATGTAGGTTTGCACCTCTGTACCGATCTCTATAGAATTACTGGGAATATGACTAACTGGATTTGCATTCACACTGTGTCACAATTAAACTGTTGCGCCATCTGATTATAATGGTGTTATGCAAAACTGGACCAACCCTCAAAATTTCACTAATTTAAAAAAAATTTAAATAAAATTTAGAATAAATTTCTAAACATATACGCGCTATTATCAACCTACTAGTCCATCAGAATGTTGAATAAATGACTAAAAATCATTGGACCGACCTGCGACTCTGTTATGCACAACTGGACCAAACCAGTTACTATAGGCATTTCAATACACGCTTACAGCAGCCTAAGAAGGATACCTGGACGAAATGCAATGCATACCCTATGCTACAAAGGTCAAAAGCATCAGATCAAAACCAGCCGAGGATCTCAGCTGAACTACAGTCCGTGATTGCTTAGAAAGAAGCGTATTAATCAATAAGCCAGAGATAGGATAGTCTAAGACCGAAGAAATGCAAAGAATCAAAAAGGTTTTGGACTTTAATCGCACTTGATTCTTAACTAATAATGAACCCTGCATGAACCATATTGTAGCGAGAGTCGCTACTATATAAGTTATTGTACGCTGCTTCAGAGGCTTCCAGATAAGTGGGAGCAGGAGGCAATTGCCTCCAATTTCAGGAAGGGGTAATGTTTTCAATCTTAGGGGGGAATATCTTGCGGCCATTCTTGCCTTCCTGACACTTGTGGCCGGGGTTTGCCTCCATCACTCAGAGGAGAACTGACGCCCCTGCTTGATCTAGTCCTACAACTAAAGAGCTGGAGAAAGCGGGCTATGGATTTGATAAAACATTATTAAATAACTTCAGTCTGCATAGCTTGTCTGTCCTTCAATTATATCGCTTCTGATTAACTAAGAAAATAGTAGATTAATCGTGGGATCCATTGCACAATGTCCCATGGACCAGTTGCAAACAATTTTCAAGGATTCAAATGGACCAACCCACAATACCATAATTATTATAATTTAGATGGACCAACCGCAAATTCCCAGGATTCATATGGATCAACCAACATTTTGTTTCTCTAAATGAAAAGTATTTTCAAAATTACCAAATACAACATTACCAAAATATGTAAAAGATATTGTTTCACTTAGACGATTAAAATCAGATTTTTCCCATTGCAATTGAAGGAGTACTTTGAAATAAATCGTTTTCTGGACAATACTGAATTTTGGGATTGGTCCAGTTATGTATGAAATTGTCTATACGCAACAAATACTCTAATTTAAAAGAATATTTAAATAACATTTAGCTCGATGAATAAGTGGTATGCTATATTATCAATGTCTTCGGCAACTTGGCGTAAAACCCATCAACGGTTGAAACAAATGCCGAACCTCAAATATGTAAAAATCATTATTCATATTTATTACTTATTTTACAATTCAAACATATTATATATATAGATATCAATATTTATAAATAATTTTAGTAAACGTTAGTTCTTCAACGCTGATGTCTAAATTGCCTTCCATTATCTCGAATACTTGCTCTAAGTGTCTCGCTATTCATTGATTGCACGCTTTCGTTTCGCCAAAACTCTCTGTTTGAGATGGTCAACGTCACGCATGCGTCTTTGGTAATGTAATATAGTCAAGCATTTATATAGCGCCACTCAGAGCATCAGCGCTTTCAATGGGCATCTGTGCTCCTTGGTAAGATGTTTCCTACATACATGTACCACACGGAACAATCTTGCTGGCATCGGTTAGGTTCGGGCATGCCTCTTTTTAACCATCTCTGGCTCAGATTTTTGTCGATACCTTACCGAGTTTTCTCAGAAAATCATTTCCCTAAATGGAAATGAAGTTATTATGACGCAATATTTTTTCTAAGTAAGGTGCGCTGTATGTAAATATTTTTGCATTTGTTGCTTGAAAGTTTGAATTGTGTTTGCCCAATTCAGAGTGCAGAACATCTCCTAGGATACAGTTAACAAGACATGGATCATTTCCCGCTCTTAGAAACGTTGTACTTCATTGAATAGCATTCAAGAATTGACAAATTTATTGCCAAAAATAAACGGACTTCAGGTTAATTGGAACACCGGATGCATAACGGAGGCAGCGCTGGTCGTATGTGGTGTTTCTGTCTGTCTGTCTGTCTATTTGTTCGTCCATCTGTCTCTGTGCATGGTGCATGTGTGTTTGTGTCTGTTTGCCTATCTGTCCTCTTGTCTGTCTGCCTGTCTGTATGTCTAACTGTGTGCCTTGTCTTAAATTGATGTTTTTGCTTTCTTTGATTTCCTTTGAGATCCCCAATCTGTAATGAGCCCCCGTCCCTTTGACAAGGCTCCCATTAGGCACGTACCCTTCCCCTCCCACCCTGTCCCCCACCCTATCTCCCCACCCCGGCGAGTCCCGTTTTGTTTTCGCTACTAGAAGAACAATTCCTTGGCTCCGACAAACGATCAATAGTCCGGACATTGCTCCGATTCACTTTTCCGCCTTATCTCAATTATCGAAACGGCGATGGGCGGAGGAAACTGACAACCCAGTTTTACGACAAATATCGCAAACACCAGCAGCAACAACACCGACGACACACCCACCAGCAGGAAATAACACCAAACACCACTCTTACTACCACCACGCCTATCGCCATCACCAGCACTACCACTACAATGACACCACCACCACCCGCCACCACCACCATTTCCACAACCACCATCACCATAAAGAAACCACCGCATCACCACTCTCACTATCACCACGACCGGGAATGGATAAATATTACAGGCTGACATGTCATAGAATTACAAATAACAGGCAGTCACTTCAAGGCAGTTCGTATTAAAATTGAACAGAACTACTATCAACAAGAATTTGCTAGATACAGTCCAAAAAAATATTGATTAAATTTGGTTTCGAGGAAAAAGCAGGAGCTTCGATTTGCTCGTCAACGAAATAGTGGTTACTGATCCTAATTTAATTGCAAACAAATTGAATGACCTCTTCCACAATGCACGCGACAATGACTAGTGGACAAAATCCGTCCAAGTTCCAAAACCTTCCATTACTACTTGAATAAAGGTCTTTGCGCTTCATTTTCGTCTTCCTATCTCATCGGAGGAGATTATTTAGCTTGGTCAAATGCGCGCTACTCGAAGCCCTACCGGATGCTAGACCTAACAATCCTTGGATCGTCAATCTCTAGCTCGATCTATTAGCATCTCCATTATCTGCCATTCTTAATGCTACTTTTATGACTGGAATAGTACCGCTAACACTTAAAATGGCCACGATCGCATTTATATTTAAACAGGGAAATGGCGCAGAAGCCGTAAACTATCGCCTTGTATCAAAGCGTTCATATATTACAAAGCTTTTGGATAAAATTAATGCACCCAAAGCTGTATAACTACACTCATCACAACTATTTTCTGTTTCATCTTTTACAGCACGGTTTTCGATCGGGACATTCTCACTGGCCATTGATGATTACAAATTACAATTAGGACTATTTATTGACTAAACATAGAGATTGAGGCGTAATAACTGAGGAATTCAACTCGAATAGCTTCAGAATAATTCTCAAAAATTGCATCAAAGAATCCAACTAAAATACGGAGTGTTCCTGGGCTCAAATTTAGAACCTATGACCGTCCCTGTAATTCAATAATTACATCAAAATGATCGCGGTTTGTTTTGTTCTTAAGTTTGCTTTCTTTGCGCATATGCATTCATGCATACATCCTTGCATACACTACAAACATTCACATACATTCCTATACAATATACACGCTGCTGCATACTGAGACCTGCCTGAGCAAGCCGCTGCTCAAAGCAGAGTCTACGGCACTTGGCTGCGTCGCCGTAGTAATGTCCTAATGGTCGTCGCCAAAGCATCGCTTCCTTCTCTAAGGCTGAACTTGAGAGTCGTCGCTACGAGGTGCCATTCAATTTGCGCTGAACGATGATTGACGACGCCTTCGGACGACAAAGATTCGGACTCGGTCGTACGTCACGCAACGGTTGCCTCTGCCAGGGTTCGTTAGGCACCCACTTACCGTTGGCAGCCCCACGCATGGGTAAACGGGAGCGTTGGTTGGGTAGATTGAGTGAAGGTGAAGCGGAGGGATGGATGGTAGGATGGATGGAAGGGTGGATGGCTGGAAGGTTGAGATAGGGAATGGTAGCAAGGGTATGTCATAGAAATAAAGGAAGGATGGAAGAATTGAAGGAACAAAAGAAGGAAAACATGAGAAATGGAAGGAAAGTAGGATGGATGGAAAGATTTAGGGAAGAAAGAATGTGCGGAATAAGGATTAGAGAAGGAAGGAGGGAAATAAGGAATGAAGAAGAAGGAAAAGGGGGAAAGATGGAAGGAATAAGAATGGGAAGGATGGAAGAAAGAAAAAGAAGGTAAAAGAAGGAAAGAAGGTAGGAGGGAAAGAAAGAAGGAAAAAAGAGAGCAGGAAAGGAAGGATAACGGAATGAAGGAAAGGAAGCCAGGTATAATGAATGAATAAAGGCAGGAACGATGGAAAGGGGAAGGAAGGAAGAGAGGAACGATAGACATATAAGGAAAGAGAAGGAAGGAAGGAGGAAAAGAAGGATGGGAGGTAGGAACGAAAGAAATAAGGATGAATGCATAGAAGTAAGAGTGTCACGTGGAACATTAGACCCAAACGGCGGTTGGGCATATTGAGAATGAGACAGAGAGGACGAGAGACAAAAACAGAAACACATACAGTGACAAAATGAGACAGAGACAGAGACAGAGACTAGGAGAAAGAGGCAGACAGAGAGATACCGAAAGACAATGAGAAACACAGAGACTGAAGCAGATAGCAACATACGCACATACAGACAGACAGAGACAGAAACAAACGCATGCAGACAAAGACAGAGACAGAGACAGAGACAGAGACAGAAGGACATCGATACAGAGGAACGAACGAACTGCAAGACATCATGCCACCGGAAATGAATCGCTTCCGCTCAGTCCCAAGCAATCCCTGCGCGTGCGCAGTCCCAATATACCACCCAACCCACCACCAACTCCACCCCAATTCGCCGACCATGACATACTGCTTGGGGTTAATCTAGCACGGCTGGTCGAAGGCAGAGGGTTAATATCCTGCGCCCTTCATCATTGGCCACGTCTTACCAAATCGCTGCACTGGCTTCCCGTTCTAAAAATCCTCTGGCTGATGGGAAGGCAGTGCGATGGACCGGGTGCGCCGGTCCCTGTTCTGCAATCTGTCGGCCGCTCCTATCGGTCGTTCCGTCTGTCAGGCCCTGTCCATCAGGTCCGCTTAATCGGTCCCTTGGCCATTGGCTTATCTTGAAGGATCGCTGGGTAATAAGTGGATGGGGGTTTAAGGGAAAGGGGTGGGTGAACGACGGTGCTGGCTATCTATGATGACGGATGAACTGATGGTGCGGACAATGAGGGTTGGGGAAGAGGACGAAGGACGGGAAAGAGGACAGGGGAGGAGGACATGGAGAGAGGACAGACGCATGGTGAGAGAGGAAGAGGAAGAAGGAAGAGGACAGGGGAGGAGGACAAGCAAGGACGATAGGGTAAAAGGACAGAGATATGAGGAAGAGGACGGTGTAGATGGACAGTGTGATAGGGCAATGGAAGAGGATAAAAGACGAGGCCATGGAAGTGGACAGGGAGAAGGACAAGGAAGGAGGGCAGGGAAGAGGACAAAATCACGATGATAGAGGTAGAGGTCAGTGCAAGAGGACAGTGGAAAGTACTAAGGAAGAGGACGACTGTTCCCTCTGATTTTAAGGGAGAAATGTTTTGTGTGCAACATTCTATAAATAGTTTACACTTTGTGCGCAGTCCAAGCCGAATGCAATGATGGTTAAAGTAAGTTCATATCTAAAGTCTGATGACCTAAGAAAAGCCCCTTGTCTAAAAATAAAAAGGTGATTTACTAGCTAAGAAACCAATGTTTGTGGAGTAAAGTAGGCCGCAGCCGGGCAGGAGACTCAATTTTAGTAGTTGTATAAAAGAAAAAAAACTTTGTATGCGCACACAAAAGTATTGTGTTCGATGGCTCGATGGTTCGTGTCTGTGCGCACAAGCGCACAGCTTAGATGGAACACTGGACTCAGCAATGCACACTGGTTCAATAGAAGGACAGATAAACGCCGAAGAACGATATTGTCATCATCAATCTCTTTTACAATAGAGCGGCGCATCGAGAATTCCTATCAATGAATCTGCTGCAATATAACTGAGGAGCAACAGAAGATATTAGTATATTACAAGGGAACGACCATAATTATGATAGAAAAACACCATTGGCAATAATAGACGCATACTTTCAAATAAGCCATTCTATTCAATCGTGAAGGTTTTGTCTTGTCTTTAAGTTGAGAATCGTCGGTGAAAAATGATTATCGCCATGCACAATATATGTTTCAGAGTCATACGATACATAATTAACCTGTTGTGCTTTGTTGGGCTAGGAACCTTCCAGTGATGTGTATCGATGCGATCATTAATAGGCAGTGTTGTCTGCAAGACCTGAAACTTCAAGACCAAGACGAGACCGAGACAGTGAGGTATCAAGACCGAGACCGAGACACTAGGTTCAAGACACTACGAAGCAGTACGAGTCAGTAAAAGACAAGTGATCTTCTATAAAAGGCTGTAAAATACTATTTTTGTATCAGTTTTCGGGAATAATGTTCATTTGTAATTTCAATTTGAAACGGTCTCGGTCTTGGTACCTCACTGTCTCGGTCTCGGTCTCGTCTTGGTCTTGAAGTTTCAAGTCTTGCACACAACCCTGCATAAAATCCCTACATACGTCAAATCATGAAGCTCCGCCCATTCTAGTTAAATACTCTCCACGCAGCTCATGTAGGCACGGGAGCGATGCCAATCGGGTCTATTCTTATGGGCTTATGATTGAAAGGTCGTTGATCTATAACGAACGATGAATAAACGATGATCAATTAAAATAAAATAAAATAAAATAAAATAAATAAAATAAAATAAAATAAGCTGCGGCAAGGAATTAAAGTATCATCGTGAAACGTAACATCAAACGATTCCGTTCTAACGCATTTTTACGTTGTAAAGGATCTGTTACCTGGCAAGACCATCGCAAACGTTGTCTCAACGTGTTTCTTTTGCAATGCGTACCATACATTTTACTTCGGTTTTTGATGGGTTTTGGGGTCTGAGGAACGGAGGTGAGGGCTAACGGCATTAGAAAGGGCGACTGTGGGTCTGTATACATAATTATGTGCAATTTACATGCGTGCATTTTAATCAGTTAGTCGAAATTTATATAGCGCCCTTTTTTGAACCCTACTCAGCGATGCTCTGGAGCCAGGCTAGCGAAGAATGTAGCCTTAAGAAGCCGATATACCCAAGTACCCAAGGAAGGGAATGGAAGACTTTTGTATGTAGGCCTATTTATGCATCATTGTGAAAATACACTTAATATAGCGCTTCTCATTAACATGCAGGCCTAATATGGCCATCTTATCGATCTGAAACTGTGATTGTCACACGTCAAATGGTTAACGACTAAAGAGCCACAAATGGTCGTCGCATTGATGAGAATAATGTCTCCTACATACATGCATGTGATGCATAGATGAAAATAAAGGTAGCTAAATAGAGGTTTGACTATTAAAAATATTCTTGCATAAAATTAATAGAAGTTGGATCGATCAAAACACTTCTCGCTGAAATAGAAATTGGATTTAGCATTATTATCATCATCCAACTTCTATTTCACAGAACACAGTGGGTGAAAATAAGTTTTTGGTCGGTGAACCACTATGTGTGAAACCTCTTGGGAAAAGCCACGTTAGACTGGTAAGCTGTAAAAATCTCGCAGAAGGGCCAGAGTATAAATCATCACCGCTAAACTACAAATAATTAATTCCTTATTGTATGCCAGTTCCCAGCCCTCACTCTGGCGTACATCTTAAATAAATAACATTTAATGCCAATAAGCAAACACCTTCCCAACCATAGACGTTTGCTCATTACATTGTTGTCGACTTGGTACAGAACGAGTTCATTGAAATGGGGTCGGAGCCTCAAGGGTAAATATTACTAATGGCTGTTGGGAAGGAGTTGCCACTAGCCAGCGCGGCACATGAGACCTGTTAGGGCTATATAAACTGTATGCATGTAGGCATGTAGAAATGAATACAGTGTGAATGTCTATGTTTCTTAAGATTATGATAACAATAATAATAATAATAATAATAATAATAATAATAATAATAATAATAATAATATAATAATAATAATAATTTGAAACTCCAAGCGATTGCTTAGCATAATAATAATAATAATAATAATAACATAATAATAATAACAATAATAGTACAGCCAGCTCGCTGTCAGCTATCTCTTCATTCCATTGGCCTTTGAGACCATGGGCCCAGTCACCTACATCTATACCTAATACACATATATATGTACATATACAGGCGTATATATAATTATATATATAATGGATGTATGTATGTACATGTATAA
>OY365819.1:1936040-1948540 GCA_959347315.1 Bimastos eiseni | reverse complement strand
TGTCTGATTCTTTAAGCCATTGCTCCTAAGCGCCCCAGCCCGAGGACCGTGGCATTACCCAGAATTCATCCGTCACCCGGAATTTCCGTTATTTCCTGCTTCCGGCCATAACCGGAAGTGCCTTTTACGTTGTCATTTCCCGAGTCTCGATTGGGATGACCTCAAGGTCGTTCACTGGATGACCTTCCGTCGAGGGTGATCAGGTGACTTCTGACCTTCGACCTTTGTCGCCGACTGCTCTGCGCTCTGATGACGTTCTTCTTTGTCACGTGGTCTTGGACGTTAGACATCCCGATTTAATTCGGCTAAAAGCCATCCATCATGTCTTCTCTCTCTGTTTCCGTCTCTTTATCTGTCTGCCTGTGTTCGTGTCTCTGCTTTTGTCTCTGTCCATATCTCTTTACTCTGTCTGTCTCTGTCTCTGTCTTTGTTTCTGTCTCTGTCTCCGTCTATGTCCCTGTCTTTGTCAGTGTCTCTACTTATGTCTCTGTCTCGCGCGCTATTGCGTAGAATCCGTCCAAGTCAGAGGTACTTGGAGGTGATGTCGGTCTAAAGAGAGAAGAGGACAATGGACAAGGTCACACAGACAGCTTGGAACCTGACCGAAAACACGCTCTTGAGGTAAGGAAAAAAACTGTAAACCGAATGCGGGCTATGAGCGGAAGCCAGCGTAAATGCTTAGTCATGAAGTTTGAGATAATAATTTGGGCCTAAGTGAATGTGAGAAGCTAGGAAAGCGGGCAATCAGACAAAGAGCTTCAAATAGGACCAACTGGTGAGTGACATACGGGATTTTGCTGCGACCTAGACATATATATATTTTATGATGATATAGTTTTAAAGGTGTCTAAAATTGATTGACAACCATTATTCATGAGAATGAGAGGAAGACCGAGAAAAAACTGACCAGAGACCATAAGAGACGACGTAAAATGTTTGGAAATGTCGTGGGAGGAGGCTGAGACACTGGCTTTGGATAGAGACGAATGGAGGAAGTGCGTTGCCCGATGTGTAGACCTATACAGGAAAAACTAAGTACAAAGTAAGTAAGATATACACCAAGTAATATATAATATATAATAAATAAATTTAGAAAATACATTTTTATAATATATGTATATATTTATTTATTTATAATATATTATACATGTTTCTTTGCGTGTGCCTGTGTGTGTAGACTGTGGGTGGATGGATCGATATATTTATCTCGCATGAATTTATGCCTACGTCATGATCACGTGGTGTACGCAACGGCGCAGTAATACAAGTGAAATTGCGTTGTGCTGCGATCGCTCGATGCACTTCTGTGTCACGGCCCTTTCTGTATTTCGCACGATTTATTATTCCCAGGGCGATTCATCGGCCGGCCACGCGGACAAAGACACGGATAAAGAGCCCAACAACTAGAGGAACCTAGAGGGTGTATGGTATTGTTTTTCAGTTCACTTGCTTATCATTTTTCTTTTTCATCTTCGCTTTCTCTCTGTTTGACAACGAAGGCAGAGACTTCCTTTGTTTCCCGCCCAAACACATCGTCGTCCAATCAGACGTGAGTAGGCGGGACATCGCCCGGCGTTTGATGCGATAAACGTCGATTTCGTTTGAGAAGGTAAACTGCACGTTGTGTGATCAGATACGGGACAAGACATGTTTATCAGTCAGTCAGTCAGTTAGTCACAGTCAGTCAGTCGGTCGGTCAATCAATCAATCAATAAATCAACCAATCAATCGATTAACGCAATTTATATGGTGCCATTTAAAGATGACTATTCTTCAATCTAGCGACTTATGCCTTCTAGTAGGTATGTCTCATTCGTTGTCTCTGCCAATGTCTCATTTTCTGTATTGCCATCATCATCATCACTAGATTCCGTCGTCTGAAAGGCCGTAGGTGTCAACTGCACATTTGACCATTGTTCTCCATGCTCCTCGGTCTTGGGATAACCGTAATAAGACATGTCTATCGATTTCACACCAGTCTTCGATGTCATCTAGCCATTCTTTGCAAGGTCTTCCTCTTCTTCCCGTTCCCTTCATAATTCCCGTAATTACACTCTTTATTTTTTCTCTCATTATCCATTCTACAAATGTGTCCAAATGATCCCAGTTTTCGTTTGATTATGGCTTTGATGTTTAGTCTTCTTCTTACTTCAATGTTTGTTACTTGTTGTGTCCAATTCAATTACAATATCCTTCTGTAACAGTACATTTCAAACGCTAGTAATATTCTTATCTCCGCTTTCTTTGTAACCCAGGTCTCACAGGCAGATAGTGCTGTACTAAATGCGTATGTTTTCAGTATCCTCAGTTTGATATTGTAATCTCATTGTCTTGCTTCTCCATATGGTGCTAAAACCTGCTATGACTCCTTTCGCTTTATTGATTCTTCTCTTCATTTCCATTGTACTGTTGTTGTCCGAAGTCATTAAGATCCCCAGATGCATGAACTCTTTAACATTTTAATTACTTCTTTTCCAATTGTAATTTCTCCTTTCTATGTAGTTCTTCCCACAAGCCAGCGTCCAATTACTGACGTTCTTCTTCGCAGAGGTTTAATGACGTCGTATGGCAACAGTGGTCGTTGACGTCTTTACAATATTTATGTAATTAATATTGACCAATCGGCTCTTCTGATTGTTTTTGTATATTTTTCCCTTCAGTTTTTCTTCTTTTTTTCTTTTTCTCTTTTTCTTATTTGTATATTTGTTCATTTTGTTATTGTTGATATTTTTGATTTTTTTGGTCGCTTGGACTCTGTTTTGGCTTTTGTTGACTTTTTTTCTTCTTTTTCTTTTATATATAGTGGTATATTGGATTTTTCCGTCGCTTGGACTCTATTTTGGCCTTATTGGCTCTTTTTGTCCATATATCTTCAAAACATTACTTACAATTATTTGCAATTATATATCTAACACACATGTTTATTTATTGCATATTCACAAAGACTTTATATATTTTTATATTTACCTATTCCAAAAACATTCATAGTTATTTACAATTATTTTCAAAACCAAAGCAACACAATGAATTTTCATATCCTGCACAACGATTAATCAATCGTTGTGCAGGATATGAACATTCATTGTGAATTCAATTATGTGAATTCAAAATTCAATTCAAGGGTTATTTCAATCTGAGAAGACATTACTGATAAGTGTCAATCCGATGTTTATATTGCCACTCTGATACGTTATAGAGGTTTTTAAGATAGTCTAAAATTCGCTCCAACAGTTTACCGACATCAGAAAGCCGTTTGCATCATTGGGCAGATATTTATGTACATTTTTCAACGGGTTCAATTACTTTATTGTTGCTTATAGTGACACGCGGTTCTAAATGATTACATAAGTTGTAGTTTCGCACGCGCAGTCTACGGCTATGGACGTACATGTAAGATATGGATCAATGCGCTCGTTTTAGACACCTTAAAAATGCTTTGCAGTGACCGTCTATTTGCACAGTTCGTTACGCATTTATCTGCTACGATGCAATTAGTAGGGGCATTGTCGAGATCAAATAGCATTCTTGCAATGATACACTGTGTAGTGCAATGCTCGTTTTAAACACCTTTAAAACAGCTCTCAACGAAACTATATAATACTATAAGAAAGCCAAGAAAGTTAACTACAGAGTTCTTCAGATTTTAGTATCCACGGATATAAAATTTATGGATTTTATAAGGAAGCGTGAAGTTAAATTACCAGACTTTGATTAGGCCATATATTAACTAATAAATGGTTGAAAACTATAGGTAAGACCCCAACTGATTTATGCTCTCAATATCAGATGACTGAAACAGTTGATCATATATTACTTGCTTGCAAGAAAAATGACTTATCAAATTTACTAATTAAACTATGTGCAGAAAAATAGTTGGATTATATTGTTATGAATATATTATCTATTCGAGATATATATATTGAGGTAGATAACATACTAATGATAATAAAATATGGCAAGATTATTTAAAATTAATGAGTACAATTAAATAGTGGAATAATATTCAATAATACAATTATGTAAATTCAATGTCCAAACTTGTAACTTTGTTTAGGGGACTAAATATGGTTATTGTGCATACTAGATATTGGAAAAACCATTTCATAAACTATTTTAAACACCAACAATTGGACACAACATATTAATCGCTTTGTTTTGTGATGATGAATGTATGGCTTTATTATTGATACTTTGGTTGTTAAGTTGATATTAATTCATTTATTTTGAAATCCTGAATGTCTGGATTTATTATTATTCTTTTGGTTGTTGTGTTGTTTTGGATTATTGAATATTGTCTATAATCCAAGACTATAAATGATGTACTGTTAATATTAAATATTTCTTGTTAACATTGTATAGATAGTTTGCCATTGATGTTATGGAATTGTTTTAATGCTCTGTAAATAAGATGGGAAAAAACCTTCATTGGAAAAACTGAAATAAGAAAGAACCGATACGATCAAAAAAGAGCCTTCATGAACAAAATATAAAAGAAGCTATATGGCCACATGAATAAATTTTACATATGTATGTGTGTACATTGTATGTATATATATACATTTATACAATATGTATGTTTATATATGTAGGAATAAAATGTAATAATCATTTATATGTTATGAAATATCTACAACAGCCATATTTCGAATATTGCTGTCTCAGCAACCAGTCATGCAGAAATGGAACAACACAAAAGGAAGGAAGAAAAGAGAAAGACTAAAGAAAGAAAGACAACATAAAAATAAAGGATTAAAACTATATACGAAATTGAACTGAAATGTAACAAATTCTGAGGACGTCAACAGCCTGTGTTGCTATCAGATGTCGTTACACTATTGAATAATAATAATATTAACAGGAATATTTTACAGGAGACAATGGTAGCAATGAATCAAATTAAGATGACTAACATATGTTTAATTTGGATTCCTAGTCACGTTAATATATTGGGTAATGAAACAGCAGATGCTTTAGCAAAACAATCTCTTAATTTGCCTATTAAAAATTCAACAAATTATTTAGAATTACAATTACATGACACCTTTTCCATAATAAAATCTTAAAATTTACTGACCCCAATAAAGGAAAGAGGTTCAAATATCAAGATTAAGATTAGGAAAAGTAAATCTGAATGAAACATAAAACTGGACTTTGTAGTTTATGTAAGGTCCCAGAAAATATTAACCATTTATTATTAAATTGTAGAAAAGAGAATATCTCTAACATATTATAAGATGCATGTGTGTTATATAAAATGGAATTTAATTAAAAAAATTACTTAGTGATGGTTGTATGCAAAGTAAAGTTTATATGCTTATAAACCTTATTTATAATGGAAATGTTGTGTAACTGTTGTCTTCCATAAATCGAGTTGGTTATTTTAGTGTTTGCAAAATTAGTCATAAAAATGTGTGACAGTTAAGAAAGTCAAATATTATAAGATCGTAGGAAAAGACACAGAATAGAAAGGACATTTGTTGAATTATTCGAAGACCTATACACAAGCCTGTCACAAGGGTAGAGTAACGAAGGAGGGGAAGAAGAATAAGAAGAGGAGAAAAAAATGGAAAGAGGAAGTAGAGCGAAAGAAGTGGAGGTGTATATTTTAAGATATGAAATAATGTAATAGTTACAGTCGAACGGCACTGCGTGATAACAAAGTTCCTTAGCGTCGTCTTCCTTGTTTCATCCACGCTTAATTTAGACTGGTACTGCAGGAGTACGAACGCCAATGGTGTTTGGATCGAGCATTAATGTTACCTACATGCTTTTTCAGCCTAACAACGTGTCAAATTATTTGTATATAAGATAATCAAGAGAATCCTTATAAAGGTGTTTAACATTGATCTTTCCTCAGGCACTCGACTTTGTTCATATAACAAGTCAGTCAGAGCTGAACTTTTCGTTGATAGTTTCTGACGATTCAAATTCTTAGCAATTGCTATTATTATTACGTGAATAGAAGATTCATATCTTAAAATAAACACCACCATTGCTCGCATTCTACCAGTGCCAGTCACGAGACTGAATATAGGAAGAGGGTGATGACATAATTAGAGTGCAGTAGAGTGTGTCAAACTAGTCATAAAATGTGCGATAGGTAATTAAGAAAGCCTTGTATTATTTCTTATAGATTGCTTTGTTTGACAATTATATGTGAAATAAAAGAATAGAATAAGATGATTTTGGTGCGAACAATACGAATATCTATAATCTGTAAACCTCTGGAAAACATTTTGCACTAGATTAAGAATTCTTTATTCTAAGTGAAATTTGCTAAATGTGATTCAACATGTACTCAGTTATTGGTGTGCTAAAAATGTTTTGTCTTCTTGCATTAAGTTTCTATTGTCATATTGCAGCTATGATGATAAGATGTCTTTGAAATTGGTTTTAGTTGATGTAGATTGGCTAATGCTTTGACTTTCAAGGCTTTTTATATTTCAATTGCTTTGCATTGATTGTGTTAATTAGGTGGTTATACAAGCATGTGATAATTAATATTGACCTCATTTGAGTCATTTCATACATATACATGCATATATGACAATTGTTAATGGAGTTGTATTAGAAAGTCAAAGTGAGTAAAATTTAGCGGTGTACTAGTCCCATTTAGACACCTTTAAAACGTTTGACAACGACCTTACATATTTATATCAGAAATGACAAATCACTTTCGTGATGACATAGTGTCGCCTAGCTGCAACCAACCAACCTAAATAAGCTGCGCTTTCAAACTGCCACGCACCCATCCGAATATAGCAAGACTTCCGTTCGCATTTTCCATATTTCGTCACCCTCCTTCCGCCGCCTCTCTTTGACGATACCCTTTGTGGTCGACTCCTATGGCACACCGCAGAGAATTTTTAACGGTCGCTGGACATAAACCATGGGACGATAATATTACTACAGTCTCGGTGCATCTCCTAGCGGTGTATTTCTGCGAACAGATAACAACGTTAGACGATGCGACGATGCTTCGGCGTGGTATCTCTATGACAGTCTAGGTATCTGTGTGTTTGTCTGACTCTGATGACTCGTAGGTGCCTTTGTCTATGTCTACATTCGTGGAATTTTAATTTGTTGCCTCCCTTTCTCTCTTCCAGTATATATCTCTCTCTCTTGCTGGGTCGATGTGTCTGTCTGCCTGCATGTTTGCTTGTTTGTACGTCTCTCACGATCTATCAGTTTCTGACTGTTTGGTTG
Source organism: Bimastos eiseni (assembly GCA_959347315.1). Classification (NCBI taxonomy): domain Eukaryota; kingdom Metazoa; phylum Annelida; class Clitellata; order Crassiclitellata; family Lumbricidae; genus Bimastos; species Bimastos eiseni. The sequence continues at coordinate 1,941,334 of OY365819.1, read as the reverse complement.
CACGTCTGCCTGTTTAGGTATGCGTCTGTTTCTCGATTTCTCTGTCTCTCTGTCTCTCTCCCTCTGTCTCTCTGCTGTCTTTCTGTGCGTCTGCCTGTATTTCAAATTCTATTTACATATGCACAAAGAGAGACAGACAGAGATAGATAGACAGAGACAGAGAAACAGAGAGAAACAGAACAACGGAGGGAGAGACAGAATGCACATTGCCTCTTTCGTTGTCTCTTGTTATGCCTCTGGTTGTTCGTGCGTCTGTCCTGTTGTCCAACCGTCTCCATCTGATAGTCAGAAAACGACAATCAATTCTGACAAAATGGCGGCAACGGCGCCACCCAACGGTCGGTTCTATCACTATCTCTACGTCTGTCGCTTCTCCGATTGTTTCAAAAGATCAATGAGAAAGGCGAACCAATAAGTTTTTGTATATATATATACATATATATAGATATTATATATATAGATATTATATATATATATATATATATATAACCATAACCATAATGTTTATTGGTCACAAAAACTTTACAAGATAAATCAGAGAAAACATAGACATAGTCACAGTCGTATTGGGAACAAGGGAACAGAAAACCCTAGAGGGAGAAATTGTCCCTCTAATCGGGTTACCCATTTAAGTAACAATAATATAGAGACGGCTGGTTTAGGATAATGACATCAAATAATTAGCCGTAGAACTTAACTAGTTAACACAGTAGACAATACGAGAGAGAAGAAAGAAAGAGGTTCATTTAAATGCGAGGTGCTATTCGCTATTATTTAGCAATCATCAATCAGATAAGTGCGTAGACTCTGCTTGAATGCTTGAACTCTGCTTTGGCGGAGGATTATTGGCAGATTATTCCAGATTGTTGGTCCAGTATATTTAATGGAAAATTTTCTTGTGTTTGTGCGGGCAAAAGTAGGCCTACAGTCATGTGGATCCTATTCATTGGTGTTATTTTTATTTAATATTAATAACTTATACAGCGCCGGTGTCGCTGCAAAAGGCATCAACTGATGGGATGCACCCAAGCCATTATGAAGTTAGTAGACAGAAAGTTTGTCCGTTAGATAGAAGATGATGGATTATTTGACATTTCGGAAACCTGACCCAGGACTCTAAAAGAAAACTCCGCCTCAGTTCCCACTCTGGTAGTGCCAGTCCCAAGCATAATAAAGGAGGAAGGCAACAATGACGATCTTTGCTATCACACATTGTCGTTAAACTGAAACCACTGTTGCTCTAAAAAAAATTATACGTCACAATGAAACCACGACACCTTTAAAATTGAGGTACCTGGTGCTATATATAAAACATTTTTGTTAACGCGAATCGGACTTACATTTAGATTATAAAAGGCTCTTTCAACGAAAAAACAGCACTCGACACGCGAAAAGTTATTGGACCCGGTGCTACGGACAGACGCACGCACATATATCACGTGATTTAGGCAATTATTAGTATTACGTAGATGTGAACTGGTCAGATAGAAATTAAGGGCACTTCGGGCAAATTAATAAAGAAATTATGCTCAATAGATGTCCCTATGTCACTTAGCGCTTCGTCTGTTTGTCCCTCTCTTCCCTGATCCTACCCTTGTCCCTGTATCCGATGACCCTTCCACCCTGTCCTGATATCCCTCCACAGTCCTTCCTTTATCCCTAAATCCCTCACTCCATCTCCTCCCCTCCCCATGTCTCTCTTCCCCTCAATTTTTTCTTCGTCTACCCCCCTATCCATTCGACCCACAGTTCCATTACCCGATTCATCTCTCCCTGTGTGGTCTGCAAGTGGCGGACGCTAATAAAAAGCCCGCCGGACGCAATCGGACGTGAGTGGTCAAGCGGAATGTCCAGTGAGGGTCGGTATGCGTGGACAGTGTCCAGCGTCGCCGCGTAGTGGACGCGAGTGGTCAAGCGACTGAGACTAATGCGCCGCGGAGAGGAAGAAGTTGGAGCGAAGTTAATTTGGTAGAAAATAAAGAAGAGGAAGAATTGAGAAGATCATTACATTGTTTCACTGGCTCTCGCTCTCTGTCTCACTTTGTATCTGTCAATGGCCATACAGGTAGATTGCAGATATTCATCTTTGCATGTGCCGTCCTCCCTCTCTTTCTCTCTCTCTCTCTCTCTCTCTGTCTCTGTCTCTGTCTCTGTCTCTCTCTGTCTCTCTGTCTGTCTCTGTCTGTCTGTCTGTCTGTCTGTCTGTCTGTCTCTGTCTCTCTGTCTCTGTCTGTCTGTCTGTCTGTCTCTGTCTGTCTGTCTGTCTGTCTGTCTGTCTGTCTGTCTGTCTCTCTCTCTCTCTCTCTCTCTCTCTCTCTCTCTCTCTCTCTCTCTCTCTCTCTCTCTCTCTCTATGTCCCTTTATCAACTCTGTCTTTGTCTCTGTATGTGTCTGTGTTTCTTCCTATCCTTCTATCTCTTTCCTCATCATCTTCACCATTCTCCATCTTTCCCATTCGAATTGTTCAATTACTCCGGCGATTTATTTTCCCATAAACCTTCGAATGAACTACGAAAAAGGCAATTGGCTGTTACCATGACAACCGAAAAATGGCGCCCTTGCGTTTCTGAGAATAAAACTTTTAATGGGCTGAAAATGATCGCTTTCGTGCAGTTGGTGGGAGTGGATCTTTCTGTCTGTCTGTTTGTCCGTCCGTCTGTGTTTCTATCTGTCTTATGACGATTGATGACGCCATTACATTGATGGCGGAGATGAAGAAGACCAGTCGACGTTATTATCATCGTCATCGTCATACTCTGAAGAGGCGCTCTATCAGGTTTCATCGATATATTAGTTGGTTGATAGATGATTAGGGCGATAATGATGATGACGACGACGATGATGATGACGATACCTGTTTGGTGTCTGTGGGGATTTGACGATGCCATCCCCGGCTGCAGCGACGAGGCTGACGAGTGAATTTGCTGTAACGGTCAACGACAGGTTGAAGATGACCAACAGACTGACCACAGCGATGACCACCATTGCAACAGTCGGCGCCATCAATCAGACCTGCAATCAGTTCAGACGAGAGACTAATTATCCGGAGTAATTAGACAAGCGACTCATTAAGTAGGAATTTGAAGGGACGCCGCTTTCGAGTGTTGATAAGCAACGTGAAGGAGATTATAGTGCTGCCTGTACGTTGCTTATCTCGAATGACAAGAATTCGACGAATGATTTATTGATTGATTGGCTGGTTGATTTATTGATTGACTGACTGACTGGATGAATGAATGATGGAACGAATGAATATCCATTCACACATTTATTCACACATTCATTCATTCACTCATTCCTGCCTTCCTTACTTCATTCATTCCTTCCTTCATTCCTTCATTCATTCACTCATTCAATCACTGGATAAATCGCTCAACCAAAAAAGAAGGAAAATGGATGAACGAGTCAGTCAATCAATCCACGGAACAGAAAGAGCGACATAGTAAGTCAGTCGTTCAGACAGTCATTCAGACAGTCAGTCAGTAATTCAGTCAATCAGTCAGTCAGTCAGTAAGTCAGTCAATCAGTCAGTCAGTCATTCAGTCAGTCAGTCAATCAGTCATTCAGACAGTCAGTAAGTCAGTCAGAAATTGATTCGGTCAGCAAACGACCAATCGTCAGCTAAACGTCACATCTAGACTTCTTCCTATGGATCTGAAATGGCGGCGAGATATTCTGCATGTCCCAACAAGGCAGAGGCGTCGTTCATAGACGCATCATCACTGGCCATCCACATGCCATCCACCAGAATACCAAATCAACGGCTGCTGCAACAGGGATACTGCAGCAGAGATGCTGGGCTCTGGATGCGGCCGAGTGATGGCTGGATCCTGGCTGATGTTTGCGAATGATGTGGTTGACGGGGATTTGCGGAGGATAATGAAAGTGGACGCGTGGAAGCCAGTTACGGATGGGGAGTTTGATGGGGAGTGGTGGATGAAGGGAGGGGATTTTTGGGTGGAAGGGTAAATAATGAGTCCGCGATGCCAGGGCATAAATCGAAATGGGGAGAGATGGGGTTGAGGAAATGGGGTGAGGTTGGAGAGGGAGGGGTATGTGTAGATAGAATGGTAATAGGACAGAGAAAGAGACAGAGACAGACACAACAATAGGACAGAGAAAGAGACAGAGACAGACACAGTAGGACAGAGAAAGAGACAGAGACAGACACAACAATAGGACAGAGAAAGAGACCGAGACAGACACAGTAGGACAGAGAAAGAGACAGAGACAGACACAACAATAGGACAGAGAAAGAGACAGAGACAGACACAGTAGGACAGAGAAAGAGACAGAGACAGACACAACAATAGGACAGAGAAAGAGACAGAGACAGACACGGTAGGACAGAGAAAGAGACAGAGACAGACACGGTAGGACAGAGAAAGAGACAGAGACAGACACAGTAGGACAGAGAAAGAGACAGAGACAGACACAGTAGGACAGAGAAAGAGACAGAGACAGACACAACAATAGGACAGAGAAAGAGACAGAGACAGACACAGTAGGACAGAGAAAGAGACGGACACAGTTTGAAACAGGGACAGACATTGGAACATATAAACCCAGACATCCATGGATATATACACACAGGCTTTTAGACAGATACACGGACATCCACGCTGACAGTGAGAGGGAGGAATAGATTGACAGACAGACAGACAGACAAGTAGGAAGACATGGACACATACAGACGGACATAGAGGTGAACCCACAGACATGCAGGCAGACAGACATATGGACAGATAGACAGAGGCTGACCTGATTAAAACCTAACCACCCGTCAATACATACCAGAATCGATTCATAAAAAAACCAAAGAGGGATAAAAGCTGAGACAGAGAAGTCTTTTTTGACCTCTCGTATGCATTTGAAATTAGACGATACGTGTAAATGTCTTCTCTCTAGGTTAAGCGATGCTCTATGATCGCCCAGTCCAGCCAACAATCTAACGATGCCGCTCCTATTCGTGTCCAACAAAACCATCCATCATATCGAAGAGCAGCGCCTCATTTCACTCCTTCAGATCGGCCAGTTTTGTACGTGACTCTGTCTGTCTGTCCGTCCGTCCGTCCGTCTGTCTGTCTTTCTCTCTGTATATCTGCCTATTTGTACGTCTGTTCATTTGTCTACGTGTCTCCCTGTCTCTCTTTTTATCTGTCTTTCTATCTAACTGTCTGTTTACCTTCATATCTTTCTGAGCATATAATTCTTAGATGCTTTTTTCGATGCTTCTCATAATCACGGTGTTTATAAAGTTTTCTATTGCTGAATACCGTCTGCAACTCCGCAAC
>OY365819.1:1918540-1926040 GCA_959347315.1 Bimastos eiseni | reverse complement strand
CAGAAGCGACCCCAGTTAAAATCAAAGCGTGAGTGGGAGAGGAGATATTATCATTCCAAGGAAAAGGACCAACCGATGTATAAACTCGGTATTGGGCCAAAGCCGTTCGAGTCCGAGATACCAATAGGTGATGTCAGTCTGAAGAACGAAGGATGACGACGAGAGGCAGTCGAAAGAGGACGGCAGATAAGGCCACAAAGAGAGCGTGGAGCCTTAGCCAAACAACAGTTACGAAAAGAACTGTAAGCCGAATGGAAACCAGTGTAAGTGTTAAGTCATGAAGGTCGGGATATGTGAGGAGCAATCAGCGGCAGCTGCATTTAGCAACGATTAACAGAGAAGATTTTTAATTGCTAACGTGTGATTAGACCTATGCATAATATAGATTTTATGATGAAATCATTCTATCGGCGTCTAAAAGGCCAATTTGAAGCGTGTTACAGTAATCGATGCGCAAGCAAGAAAGTACTGTAGACACGAAATTAGAGGGAAGAACAGATCGCCTGACAGTTCGAAGACGTCGTAAGTGATAGAAGAGTGGTGTCGATAGTAACACCTAATTTACGAAACCAGTAGAGAAGGTAAACAATGGAAACCGTTCACAGAGTAGGTCAGACCGTCATAGTCGAGTTTATAATAATGAAATGCTCTCTGGCTCCAAGCCACATCAGCTGCGTTGGTGTAGAACTGAGATTGAGGGAATTCGAGGACGACCAGCAATGTTTGGTTGGTACATATAGTTTCAGTTTAATGACACTGTGGGATAACAAAGAGCATAAGCGTCGCCCTCCTGCTTTGGCCAGGCTTGAGACAGGCGCTGCTGGACTGGAAACAGTGATGCATTTTTTCAGGAATATAGTTCTTAAGATTTGAGCATTGCAATAATTGAATGGGGGCAGTTACATAGGTTGATACGCGTCTTTTAGTTATAAACGGAATGTAAAGAATTAAAGAGGTGTGTAAAACATGCCTATTCTTCGATAGACAAATGCTAACAGATGGCCTTGACGTAAGTCCTCTTGTTGGGTTCGGTAAGTTTCTTATTAATGTTTTTTCTTTATACCAGTGGCGCTATACACAGAGCGGAGACTTAGGGGCACAGGATGGGACGGTCCCCGTTAGAAATTTCAGGTGGAGGGATGGAGCTGCATACACCCCCCAAGTTTTATTTCAAAATATTTCATGATTATTGTAAATTTATACAGTTTTTTCCTCTGTTTATCCATTTTTTATGCGGTAAAATGCTTGGGAATTTAAATCTCTTTCCGGTATGTCCCTCTGCCCCTATAGTCCAGTACCAAGTCTTCGCCTCTGGCTATACAAAATCGTAAATGCAATGCAATATGTTCTGGATCACTGTGTGATGAGAAAGATCACTAGCTTTGTTCTCCTCCTTTATACGGGTTTGAGACTGGCACTGCACGAGTCCAAATGCATGTAGTGGAGGAGTATTTAATTGAGTCTTCCTGTTGAATTAGGTTAAGTGGCTATCACTAGATACGCCTTACACTAATATTGCTAAACATAGCGAAATGTTATTCGCCTAATCGGAGGTGGTTGTTGCAGTATGACGACAATGTGTGAAAATAATCATTGTTACCAAGCCCTTCTCCTTTATCCAGGCTTGGGACTAGCACAGTTGGACTGCAAGCAATGTGGAGTTTGCTCTTTTGTAATTTCTCGACTTTTTCGCGTCTTTTACTTAAGGATAAAACGTAACAATTTAAAGAGGTGTGTAATATTTCAACTGGCAACTGCGCTATCTGATTGATGTGAATCGTGTCTTCCTGTTGTATTACGTAATTTGCTGTAACTAGAGGCGCTTTGCTATGGCTCAAGCTCGTGCTAGAGTTATCCAGCATGCCAAACATCTTCTACTTCTAGATGAAAAGTAACAATTGAAAGAGATGTGTAAGACAGAACTTATCTTCAACTGGCAACTTGACTCGAATTATACTGCTGGATGTGGCAAGTTGCTATTTAACAACACTGCTTGGTAACAATGATCATTATAATTAGCATTGCCCTCCTCTTTCTTCCAGGCTTTGGACTGGATCTGACATGCACTAGTGCAGAGACGTGTAGTGGCGAGTTTCCAAGGTCCAAGGAGTGGCTCTTTCATACAGAAAATTTTCGTGTTTCGGTTCTAGTATCAACTCCTCTGTAGTTGGAAGATGTAGATGGCTAACATTTGTGCCTGCCACATAAAATTACATTAGGTGGCATTTTAGTGCATTCCATCACATTTGCTAAATTTCTGCTTATGGAAATTAGTAGCGGCACTGGTGGTGGTATTTAAAGTTTAACAACACTCTGTGATGACAAGGGTCATCAGCCTCGCCCTCCTCCTCTTTCTAGGCTTGGGACTAGCACCGTCAGAGTTCAAGCAGTGCCTAGTTAGTGTCGCTTTACGAATGCTGAAGTGCCCCGTTATTCATATGATTGTGTATTCCGTGTTTTATACTTATAGATAGATCACGCACTTTAAAAAGGTGCGTAATATGGGATTTATCTTAACTGTAGCCGCGTTGGCTGATGGCCTTGACTTGAATTTCACTTGGATTAGGTAGATTGCTTTTTAACGACACTGCGCGATAGCAATAAGGATCACTAGATTAACATCACCTTTCTTTTTCTTCCAAGCTTGAGACTGGCATCGCCAGAGTGCAATCAGTGGCGGATTTGGTGGGTTGTAATAAGGTAGTCGAGTTGATTAGTTGATAACGGAGTTTGCATGGAATGATAAGTTGATTCTGGTTGGCGACAGTTTGTGATAACAATTCAATTCAATTCAATACTCGCTTAATGATATTCAGGCTGACAAACCGCAACTTAATTTACATTACTAAATTTATTAACAAAGGTCATTACCGTCGCCCTCTATCTTTGCCCATGTTTTTACATCAGATTTTATTGGATTACTTTAGATTGCATTCGATCAAATGTGATCACATAAGATAAAGTTATCTACGTTAGATTAAAACAAGAGCAGTTACATGTATAATACATTATGCAGCATTGGCAGTATTATATCAGATTTCATTATATAATATTGAAGGTCACATTAGATAAAGAGTTAAGCACAATCCTTAACTTTATTGCCTCTTGTTTCAAAAAATTTCATTAAGTCAAAGTCGAGACATTTATTGGTTAAAAAAACAATGGGAAATATACCCTTAGGAGACCAAGGATATGATGACAATTGGGTTCAAGAATATTAGGTCCTAACTAGTTAGCGAAACCAATATAAAAATACATTGACAACGAAAAAGTTGAATGCTGCAAACAATTAAACATAAGCAGTTTGGCCCATGGGAGCAAGAGGTTAGAATAACGCGGGAGTCACAGGTCAACAGGGTCAACAGCTAGTAGTGTCCGCTTTTAAAGGCAGAGACACAAGGAGATTCACGTTTAGCTACGGGAAAATTATTTTAGGTCCTCAACAGGGAACATGTTACGTAGGCGTTGGTTTTAATTGCAACAGCTACAGTTTATAGCTAGTAGATCTTCTTATAGATAGAGTGTATCAGTTGAAAAAGGTGTATAGGATTCGTCTCATCCTACACACCTTTTTCAACAGATACACTCTATCTATAAGTTTAAGACACGGTACAAAGGTTTAACTGTTATCTGCCACTATATGTCTCAAAAAAAGCGCCGAAAAGATGCCTGCGAGCAGTGTACAGAACACTAAACAAGAGCCAAGCAGTGGAAATAATGCAGATCATTAAAAAAAGCAATCGGAGCCATTGAAAATGTCTTTGTGGAAAATTGTTCAAGAGCGTAATATCAGTGAAAATGATCCGCCAGATGTTGTGCTGTGTAAATCCTCTTAAATAAATAAATTAACATAACATAACAACTGGTTTTTATTGATCCAAGCAAGTACTACAAGTATAATTCAAATCTAGAATTTTTGAGGATAAGGAGCCAACAAACTACTACGGTTTACCATTTTCAGCAAAGGAGTCGTTGCAGTGAGCAATAATAGTAATGTGTGCTAGTGGAAGTTGTATGGTGAAGTGTTGTTTGTAGTGGCAGTAGCTATACCATTCGTACTAGCGATATCAATTGTATTATCCTGATTTGAACCAACCTGGCCTTTGTTTGCATGTGATTTGGTAATACTCTGGATACATTCAATGATCTACGCTATCACGCAGTGTCTTTGAACTGAGACTATTAACATTGCTGCCATGTATTATTAAGTTTCTGTTCAATAGAAGTCGTTTGAATATTTCGCTAATTGTTAAGGTGTAGTCGAAGTTCCCGGTCATAAACGTTAGATGTCGTTAAATACTCTAAATAGGACAACGTTCGTTTTGGACACTGTTTTTTTGTAAGTACTGTAATATGCCAAGCACATATCTGTCTACGGCAACGGTCTCTGTTGTCAAAAGGTGTCGCTAAACGCTGGATCCATTGGACACCGTTACAACGAATAACACCGCCCAAATATATATCTCTTAGTAGTAACCGACGACTGTGGCCATACACGTAAGATGTACGCATATTTCATATACAGCTCTCGTTTTAGATACCTTTAAATCTATCTTTAACAGAACTATATATATTCCCCTTATGGCTATAAGGTATTCTTGAAAATATGTCATTAGATGAGCCATTTGAGCGACTCTGATTAGATATCTTGAAGTGGCGCTATATCAAGTATTTATGATTGATTGATTAACCTTTATCCAGACTTGCGTTGGGTCTGCAACTCTCAGAGTGCGAACAGTGGCGAATCTAGTTTTTTCAGACGCTGGTTGGTTAATCGCAGTTTAACGACACTGTGATAACATACACGTAGCTCTTTGGCGTCGCCCTCCTCCTTTACTAAAGCTTTGGGCTGGCACGGCAGGACTGCAAGCAGTTTCAGAAGTTTAAGAAGTTTAAGTTTCGGAATTTTAAGACGCTGGTATTGCATATGAATAAATTGCTTCTGTTGAATGCGTTCAAAGGGTGTCTAAAAATATATGTATTCTACCAGACAACAAATCGAAATCTTGCGACGTCGGGTTCCTTTGCAATTTTTTCGGAGATCTTGAGATTTGAGAAGACATTCTCTACAGGTGGTGGTGGTCATTTCAGTTTAACGACGCTATGTTATTATCCTTCGCGTCGCCCACCTCCATTACCCGCGTTTGGAGCTGACTCTGTCAGGGTGCGCACAGAGACGGAATTATCGTTAGTTTTATGATTAACATTAGTTTTATATCAGGGACTATCTATAAGTGATTTAGGCTCTAGTTGCATGATGACAAATAGATTTAGTGAGGATAGCGAATAAATGCCGAGTGTAACAGGCGTTTTGAAGGTATGTAAATGGAGCATTCAAATATCGAAGCAGCTGATACCAAGTTAGGCTTCTTGACGCAATCATGAAGATTATATTGCGCCTTTTCCCGTCTTCGTCAATACAAAATGGCTTACGGTACACCGCAGCGTAAGGTAAGGGAGATCGTTGGCAGTCTGTGACTTTACGAAATCGTATGTTAAGAAAAAACGGGGCGAGGGTAGTGCAAACCAAGAAAATGAAATAGCAAATGCTTCATACCGAGGGCTATCCCTCAGCCTAAGGAACATGTCTTCCTCCCTTCTCCTCATTCTAACTGTCCTGTCAATTTTCCTTCTCCTGTTAATTTCCATCCTTCTCCTTCTTCGCATCGTTCTCCTACTTCCATCAAAACATAGAATTTATCAGGCGGTTGACAGGATAGAAAGCCTTGGATTTTGTTATTTTTCGCAGCAATTAGCGATAATTGGAGAGTGACTTGCTGACAAAATTTGTCACCATCCTCACCTTATACCCGTGGGTCTGTTCCCACACCACCAGTTTAAATTCAAACAGTTTTGAATGGTGTCTATCAGACGCTATGAATTTCTGGCACTGTGCTGAACGTGTTTCGTCAGCGGCGTTAGATGTCATATGGCGACGTTAAGCTGTGGATTAATAATGAAATAGGCGCTATAACATGGCAAATGATGTGCAAAGCTTGGTCTCATATAGATAATGGAAGGGAAATGAAGCCGACGAAAACTCGGTCATTAACCTAGATGATATGTGCAAGTACATCCGGGACTTTTGCAGCGTAAACTGGCAGTCGCGAATGCTTTTGTAAACGAGAAATAAAACAAGTCATTACATTGAACATCCGATATAAATTGATATAAATAAAATGCGCTCAAAGGGACACTTATCACGGAAGTGGTTCAAATTCAGATGAATTTTTCTGCGATTATACGTTCAAAGTTGCCACACCTAGTACCCGGATGTCACTTTATTCATTACATAGTCGATCAAAGACATCGCCCTCAATGTATCAGAAAGATGATCACTGATTGTCTGACACGGCTTCGTACACCTTTCAAATAAGTCCCAGCTATTACTCTCACTAATACTGCTACTATTGCATTGTCATTACTACACGTATGACTGACTGACTGACTGATTGACTGACTGACTGACTGACTGACTTTCGCTGATTGTAGTTAATCTAAACGAGTCTTTTTGCTTCTTAATCGCATACACGGCTGCGCCCAGCCAATGAAGCCCAGCCAATCACCGACATTGGGAACGCGGGTCAAAGTTTGCCACTCTGCCTGTCTGTCTGTCTCTCTCTGTCCATCATTGTTTATGTCCTAGTTTGTGTCTATGTCTCTGTCTGTCTGTTTCCCTCTCTATCTCTCTTAGTCTGTCTTCCCCGCTTTATGTCTATCTCTGTGTATTTCTGTCTCCTAAAGCAGCAGGGAGGGACCTGCCTGGCCTTGCCCCATTGCTCTGTCGACCGCCTGATCAGAGTGTCGTATCAATGCCTAAGTCTACAGGACTGAACAGTCCCAGTTCTTATTCCTCTCACACTGCGTTGTTTACTACGTCGTGTTGACCACGTGTTCGCTTCTGGAGCTATACAAATTGAGCTGACTTTACTTTACGTTTACTTTAACGATGGAGAATTACAAGCAGCGCCCGAGTTACGCTGCGCTGGCTCTCATGCAGATAGCGTCCGGCGGCAGCGCAGGTAATGTAACGATGTAGATAGTGTGCTGATTCTTTTAGAGAAACGATTCGGTTAGTGTAGTGATTCATGTAATGTAGCGATTCAGGTATTGTAATGATTCAGTTAATGCAACGATTCAATTAGTGTAACGATTCAGATTATGCAGCGTAACGATTCAGGAAATGTAGTAACGTAACGATGAGGGTAATGTTGCCATTTAGGTAATGTAGCGATTTCATTCAGGTGGCGTATAACGATTCAGGAGTGTAGCTGTTCAGATATTCACATGTATGTAAAATTTAATTATTAATATATATTGAGTATATGGTCTACATGATATTTATGGCAGAACGCGACCGTAAATAAAATAGACACACTGTCCGTGATGTCGTTGTTTTTCTATTTGGGTCAAACTATCGTTGAAGATGCGTTGTGTGTTTATGCAGGACTGGATATCTGCAAATCAGCAGGAGGGCCAAATGAGGGCTGTTCGTTGCTT
>OY365819.1:1885196-1918340 GCA_959347315.1 Bimastos eiseni | reverse complement strand
AACAGTCAGTCAGGCAATCAGTCATTTATTCAGCCAATAAGTTAGTGAGTCAGAGGTGATTTATGCAGTCACTAATTCAATCACTGAGTCTGTCATTTAGTCATAATTTCAACCATTGTCTCGACCATTAACTCGAGTCATTTATTAAACCACTCAGTCATTCAGGTATGTGGTCATTATTTAAGTCATCAACTGTGGCATTCAGCTATTTGGTCAGCCATTCAGACAGCCATTCAGTCAATCATTCAGTCATTCAGTCGATCTGTGAATACTGTGATTTCAATCGCATAGTTGTTCTCGTGTTTGTCGCTAGGTTTCGTCGAAGTGTGTCTGATGCATCCTTTGGATCTGATAAAAACTCGATTCCAGATCCAAAGAGGACCAGACGATCCAACGCGCTACACGTCAATGCTCGACTGCGTTAGGAAGATGTACAGAACCGAAGGGTACGAAAGATGGACGGATGGATGGATGGATTTGTGGGTCTGTTGGTTAAAGGGTAGGTGGGTGGGTGGATGGATGGGTGGATGGAAGGGTAAGTTGGTTGATGGATGGATGGATGGATGGATGGATGGATGGATGGATAGGAGGGTAGTGGTTGGGTCCACGGATAGATGGGTGGATGGGTGGATGGATGTATAGATGGACGGATGACGTAACATAACATAATATTAGGACCGCTTCAGATGAGGCTTCATATATGCAGGAGCGAGTGCTATTTAACCTGCAATTTTATGTTTAAGTCCACCTCTCGCAGTTTCTTCTGAAAAGATGTGATTTGTACCGAGGCTAAGCAAATGATGTCGTAAAATTCCATAGCCGCCTGATGGTTAAGCAACGGAACTAGTCAGTTAGTAGCAGTTTAACGACACTGTGATAACATAGATTATTAGCATAATAATATCCAGAGTCTAACGACAGCTTTTGACAACAGAGGCCGTTGCCGTCGACAGAAATTTGCTTGGCTTATTAGTACGTGCTTCGATTCTTCTGCCTTATAAATGATCGTTTCAGTTATGGACACGTTCCTTAGTTCCTTAAGATGATTGGAATTTGCAAGAGAATTCGTACATTATTATATTTCGAAATCAACGCTATGTAAGCTATTTAAGATCTGACCATTATTATGGGTTTGGCTGACGAAAAATTACTTTTGCTAAGCTGTTGTTGTATATATAGCGCCCGTAGAAGACTATAAAAGGTGTTTATGTGCCCAGCCTCTTATATTGTTATGGACTTGTAGTTAACTGTTTTAGAGCACTTTCTTTCTACAAGGGAATCCTTCCTCCTATTCTGGCGGAGACACCAAAACGGGCGACGAAGTTCTTTACATTCGAACAATACAAGAAACTGTTCCTCTTTGGAGCGGACAGTCCAACGTTTCTGGTTAGAATTCCTATACTCGAGAGAGATATATATATATATACATATATATGCATATATATATAAACTCGATTCCAGATCCAAAGAGAACCATATATATATATATATATATCTAAATTAATGTGGGGTTGATGGAGTGATATTTGCGGGGGTGGCGGGGTCATTGATCAGACACAAATTGTCTGGATACTTGGGCATTTTATGATCGCTCCTTCGTTCTCGAGTTATGGAATTTGTTTTTGACGAATAATCCTCTTAGACTGGAGTCTAGGAGTGGCACCGATTTCGAATTTATTTACGAGCGCCTTCGATGAAGGTGTCATTTATGCTGAGACACAGCGGAAGCGCGTCTGTTCGTCCTTTTGATCGCTCCTTCGTTCCGTCCTCAATTATGTCATGAACAGCACTGGTTCCACGCCTTCTTTTTTGTTGTACCGCCATACTAAAAACATATTTGTGTGCCTTCCCCAACAGAAGAAACTTATCAGAAATGTTCTTTGGTAATTTATTTAAATAGAATTGAATTATTAAAATTAAAATATTGGTTTATACAGCTTATTCTATTATTAAGGAATTCTGATAAATTTATTCTATTAAAAATATTGCTGTACAAAGTACAGATCATTTAACAATATTTAGTATAATATGTACTGTAACAGTGTAACCATAATATGAATAACTATGCACAGTTCAAAACCTGCAATTATTATCTGTTTCTACACGAAATTTTTATTTTAAATTATTTTACGGTTTTCTTGTGTACCCCTTGGCAACAGTTATCGCAACCCTAGGGGTATGCATACCACAGTTTGAAAACAGCTGACATAAAGTGGTCGGATACATGATATTCAAGTCGACTCATGGAAATCGATTTTCAAGCTGAATGTAGCATTGTCAAAAGTGCTTTTATAAGCAGTGTAGTTGAGATTAGATAAGCCAACGGCTGTAAAGGCTGTAATATGCAAAAGCAAATTTCTGTCGACGGCAACGGCTTCTGTTGTCAAAAGCTGTCGTCAAACTCTGGATCCATCCAAATTAGACAAGCCAGCTCAATGGAACAATGGATGCTATTAGCATCGGTAATGATACGACTGATCGAAGCAGATATGGCATTATCATATATTAGCATCAGTAATAATGTGCCTGATCTAATGTTATTTCTACCATGTAGTGCTATATGATCCGTATAATAATATCGCTGACCTGTTTAACGGACATGCTATTACCACATATTAGCATCTGATGACCCACTTCATGCGTGTTATTACCATATCGGACAATACAAGAGATTTGTCTATTTCTACGCTGTCACATCCATATAGGGTAAATGTTACCTCATATTGGTGTCCTTGTACCTCCACATGTAACTTTATAGGCAGGTTTTACCGTTGGCTTGGTCGTTTCATGTAAAAATACAGCATAAACCGTTTCGTATTATGATTATGATGGAGATAATTATTTGTCCCTTCCGAAATCGATTAAGGTGGGAGGAAGATGGGTCAAGGCATTGAGGTTTGCTGATGACCAGGCAATGATGGCTAGGAGTCGCAAAAACTCTGTAGACGTTGATGGGTATTGAAGATAAACATGGTAAAGAAACAGAGAATGTTAAAAATTCCGCTACCTTGGGAATATGATCACGGTTGATGCCAAATTCCGCCAAAAAATTAAATGAAGGATGGTGGTTGAAAATGAGGCATTCCCAAAAAAGTTACTAATTAGTTACAATTAACATGTTCGATTGTATTGTGCTGTCTAGACGCTAACGTTAGCTGGTCTTTTCGCTGGACTCACAGAAGCCGTTGTCATCAATCCATTCGAAGTCGTCAAGGTCCAATTACAAGCCGAAAGAAGCAAGTTCACTCAGGTTAGCCACGCAAAACGTGTTGGCTTTAGACACCTCTAAATTGAAAATAAAATTACCGACGTCATAACCTTATGTGAACCAACAGATCAAACATTTTGACCACCAAAAGGCCTAAAATATATATGTGAAACATAATTTAAGACAACATTGTTCGCTTAAAACGACACCAAACTTTGGTTCTATGTTACTTTTTGACAACGTTATGTCAGCTACTTGGAAATTTGTAATTGACAGAAATCATAAGGAAAATTGATCGAATTAATGAGCTTGCGGTAAATAATTATCTGCTGTTATTATCATTTAAATTGTACGGATTTATCTACGGTTTCAATAACTGAAAATTCTCTGCCTTCAACATGAGTACCATTACAAAACGAGTTGAGGGTTTATGACGCCTGTACATACATGTAGCATCAGTTGAAACCATTATAAAGGTGTATAATATCGTTTGTTCTGATTGGTCTATTTTTGAAAACTTAGAGATAACTCAGGAGAGAAAGTATGTATAAATGTTATATCGAAAGAACCTGTAATGGCCACGAAGAGTCTTAAGGCCAAATAAATGACCACAGAAGAGACTTCGAGGCCACAAAAGAACCGTTATTAGCCACGAGAAATGTCTTTTTTTTGCAATGACAAAAGTGTTATGTAAATCTGTTATGGAGAAATTCATAAGCATGTATGCCTGTCCAAGTATCTGCCTGCTATGTCTCTCTGTATGTGTGTATGCATGTATGTATGTATGTATATATATATATATACGTACGTACGTACGTGCGTGCGTACGTACGTTCGTATTCCTACATGTACGTACGTACGCATACATTCATGCAAGTATATATGTCTGTCCGCCTGGCTATAAGCTCCATTCATTCTGTGTTGCTTGTGTGTATGGGATTCTATACATAGCAAGGGTCGACATACTCGATGGCTCGTGCCATAGTAACGAGGGATGGTCTTGGAATGCGTGGTCTCAACAAGGGCCTCACTGCTACTCTGCTACGAAACGGAGTCTTCAATATGGTCTATTTCAGCTTCTATCACAACATGAAACCTTTCATTCCAAAGTCTCAGGTGAGAAACCGAAATGGCTTGCAATGGATCGGATCTCATCCTTAGATTTATGTACTGCTTCTAATAGAATAACTATTCAGAGAGAGAGAGACCGTGAGACAGAGACAGAGAGGCCGATGGAGAGATGCCAGTCATTCGTGTAATGTATGTATTTATGGGTTTATGTAAATCCACAACTAGTTATTTTTGATAATTTTACGAGTATTGCAAGGACGCTGAGTCGATCAGTTATTCTGGATCTCTGGTAAGATCTTATAAAAAGCGGAACTGGGTCAGTCTCAGAAAATAAGTATCATCATATTGGATTATATTGCCTGTTTTTGCATGTACAGGTGTATGCATGTATGCTAGAATGTATGATTTGAATATTTATATTATATATAAATAAATGAATATATTTACATATATATATATTTATATATATATAATTATATAGGTACGTATAATATATGATATTATATATATTTATATTTGTATACGGGTGGGCTTATACAAAGGTGCTTTGTGTCGATATTGTAGGAATGGTGACTGTTGTTCGAAATAATTCCACACCTCTTGAGAACAATCTTGGCCCTATATATATGCTGAAGCCGAAACTGATTTTATAGTTCATTCATAATCCTCACAAAGGAGCTGCAGTCAGCATGAGAAACCTCGATCTGGCCAATCCTTCTGACTTGACGCAACGTTTGTGAATAAACAATTGCCCTGTACTTGGCTCTAAAGTCGAGGCTACAATCATATTTGAAATTAAAGTATTCCTGCTTAATGACGCTATATAGGCATGCTATGGCAAAGATGATTAGCATCGCCTTCTCCTTGCTACAATACTGAGACTGGCACTCCTACAGATAGGGTAATAAAAAGTTAGCTGTTAACGACGCCGTGCAATTACAAAGGTGATCGGGGTCGCCCTCTCCTTTCTATCTGCCTTGGGACTGGCTCTACAGGTAGCTACCGTCCTGGTTTGTTTGTTCTTTTTAAACGTGCTGGAGTCGAGAGCGCTCCTGAGTAGTAGCCTTGAAGGGGCGCTATATAAATCTCTGTAATGAATGAATGGTTTACGAATACACTACGAGTGTGTGCATGTGTGTGTTTAAGTCTGCAAACGCTGATCTGATGTGGCGATTGGCGATTGGTTTCTGCGCTGGAACTTTCGGTTCTCTACTCAACCTCCCGTTCGACGTTGCTAAGAGCCGTATCCAAGGGCCACAGCCCCAGCCTGGCGTTGTCAAGTACTCCAAGTGTCTGGCTACCATAGCAACCGTCTACAAAGAAGAGGAGTAAGCCAACGCATACAAGTCGAGGTGGAGCTTCTGCTTCTTTGGCGAATCTTCCAGTTGGCGAGGGCTCCTAGTGAAACCGTGATTATATAACAAACGCGTCTGATTACAAAAGAAAATAAACACATGCTTTAGATGCTGCAGATGCAAATAACGGTTTTTATTGAATCGAATTTCTAAAGAAATTTTTATTATATAGTAAGATGTCCAATTACGGGACTATGACAAATAAAAATAATATGCCGAAAATGGTTTCGCTGATCTAGAAATTTCGCAATAGAAATGTTTTACTATATGGAGGGACTCCCGCTAGTTAAAATTTACACCTCATGTTAGGCTATATTATACAATAGATGGTAACGTTTTAAGGGTGTCTAATGAGAGACTACTTAACAATCGACAGTTGTTATTGAGATTTTAAATTCTTCGATCTTTGATTAAATTGGTTTCTTTGTTCTAATCCTGTAGATTTTTCGCCCTCTACAAAGGCCTGCTGCCAAAGGTCATGCGATTAGGCCCAGGTAAGAGGAACACAGTCTTGCTTTCATAGACTCTACTCTATAATTTTATAGCGCCACTTCAATAGATGTTGTAAGCAATCTAACTTCATTGTCAGAATCGTAATCGTAATCTCCGAACTTTTAAAGCACAAATCTAAATCCACGCGCAAAGCATCGGCTAAACCACACATGATCTACAATATTCCACGTGAACGGTGTGAACTGCTTAAACCATTTTTGTTGACGTGATCGGTCTTTAATTGTTAGCATGAGATGTCGCTAGACTATTGCATTGGAATTTGTAGAGGCGCTCAAACATTTAAGTCAGTTCGGTCCTATTAATTGGCGTTTAGGTGTGACAGAAGTGTGCTTACCTGAAAGACACTGAAAATATGATCATCAGTTTACACACCTTTAAAAATGTATCGCAGACGAAATTTATTCGTGATCTTCATTGACGAACTAATGATGAAAGCCGCTATCTCAACAATTGCATATATGTTGCAGACAATCTGGAGTGAAAATTCTTTTTCAATTGTTTAATTAGAATACTGTACTTTAAAATGTATTGTACACCGGAGTGCGGATAAGCAATTAGATCAATAAAAAATATACTTACTAACTTACTTACTTACAAATGAAATCCTATATCATGGTTATTACTCCAATTAGAATTGTGCATCTTTTAACTGAGATTGATTCTCATGATACGTTGAAATGTTTGCGTGGGGCAATTGCTCAGTTGCTGTTGAATGATTTTTTTAAATTTGCATCTTGTACTTTTGTCACGGTATGTGTATCATAATCTGTCAGATCGACTGCTTTCTGTCATTTAAAAATTGAATATCAATAAGATTGCAAAGCTATGTTTCGACACCTTTTAATGCTATCATTCAGGCGCTATAAGTTTTTCTGATCGCACATAAAACCCATAACCCTCTCTTTTAACCAAAAATCACATTTTTGCTACATGTAACTCCACACTGATAGCACTCAGGCAGTGCCGGTCCCAAGTCTGAATAATGGATGAGGGCGTCGCTAATTTTCATCGTTATCACAGTATCGTTAAACTGAAACTATCACTACATTCCCTCTAATGTCATTAGCGCCCCTTTGTGTCATAAGACAGCGTGTAACTTGGAATACTACTACAAATAATAATTAGATGCTTACTGAGTATGCATTTGAGAGTAAGAAATGGTTCACATGTCGTATAATAGTTGATAGTGCAATGTCTTATCTGGCCATACAAATAAACGTAAGTCGAGTCCTCTAAATATTTTCATTGATTGTCCTCAAACTATTTGAATTATAACCTACAAAGGGCCGTTGCTTGCCAGATTGACTAGTGGCTAGTGGGTATGAATTGTCAGCGACTTAATTTTCTTAGCCTCGGCCTACGAGAAGGGCAGACGACCAGTCCTTTGCATCATCGTCTCATCTTCCCACCGACAGTGTGCGGTCGGTGTTCTCATTATGACTGAGTTCGCCAGTGGGGGCAAACGGAGCCGAAATTTGGAGATAAATTCCTACCCTTGCAAGGGTTTGACCACAAACAATTGAGTCAATTACGCTGGCCACTTGACTATTGGACAAAGCGCTTTTGTTAGACACCTCTTAAACGTATACTGACACTATATATAAATGGGACCCGACAACCAGTATGTAGCATTAGAAGATCGTAACAATCTAAAGAACGGAGAGGACTCCGGTGGTAGCTGAGATAGGTTTCCTGATAAGTTCACATAGATAGAGTGGGGCATGACCCAACAACGCTTTGAATGTAATAAAAAGAACTTTGAAGTGAATCCTATCAGTCAAGGGAAGCCAATGAAGATGTTGAGTCATGAAAGTAGAAATATGCGAGAAACGTGGAAGAAGAGCGATCAAACGAGCAGCTGCATTGAGTACAGACTGGAGCGGAGTGAGGCGAAGTTTTGGTAGGCCGATGAGTAATGAGTTACCATAGTCAATGCGGGAGCAGATGAAGGCGTGAACCATGGTCGGAAAAATGGTAGAAGACACAGATCGTCGGATGGCGCGTAGTCGCCGCAAATGATAGAAGCTGGACCGAGAGAGATTAGAGATATGTGTAGAGAAGGATAGAGTACTGTCCAGAGTGACTCCCAGATTGCGGAGATTTGTAGAGAAACTAAACTGAGGGAAACACTTGGCAAGTAAAGCGTAATCAAGTTTAAGCAGCTGCTGGCGGGTGCCCAACCAGATCAATTGAGTCTTGGAAGAATTGAGTGAGAGACGGTTTGAGGACATCCAACAGTTGAGATCAGCAGAGAGTGATTCAATAGATTGGCAAAGAGCAAGTTGGTTGGAAGTGGAGCCATGCACGAAGGCCTGAACATCTTCAGCGTAAAGGTGACCTGACATCGAGTAATTTCAAAAAGGCGAGGAATATCAGCTGTAAACATGATATATAGAAGTGGACCCAGTACGGATCCTTGAGGTATGCCAAATTGAACAGGTACCCAAGAACTGCGGGAGTCACCTAGGATGATCATTTGGGTACGATCAGCAAGATAAGAGCGAAACCAAAGAATAGGGATACCACTAAGAACAAAGGTCGTTTCAAGGCGATTAAGTAGTATATCATGGTCTACCATAATTATCGAATGCTGAAGATGCATTACCATGTACCAAGGACGCATGTATCTGCGTTTTCTTAAAAGGCCAGCATCATACTTAAGAGAGGTGTTTAATTATTTCGAACCCCTAGCAAAATGCCTACGGTGTAACGCACGATTGTATAGTTGGATCCATCCAGAATTATTAAGGTTTTCTCTGGGTTAATTGATAGTTGTTTCAGCGTAAACCCCTCCTTCACTCAGGCTTGGGTCGGGGTCTGACGGAGTGAAAGCAGTGGTGTATTTCTTTTATGAGCGATGATGCCAATAATTATCCATATATTTTTATACATACGCATTATGTAAATGAGATTGTTTTTTTCAGGCGGTGCGATCATGTTGATTGTGTACGAAACGGTTTATGAGAAGCTGCAGAACTGGTTTTCAGTGTAAACACTCCGAACAGAGGATCTACGCCTCTCACAATATCCTATAGACATCCGCCTTGACTGCGTGCAAGACACCTATCCTGTGATATAACACTGTGTTCAGAAAGAAAACGACAAGCGGTGCGATAAGTTGTAGGCAGCAGATTTAGCATAAGCATCAAAGTGTTTTGTGTATGCACTTCATATATCGCGCGTATCAACATTAGCTACTTGGGTAATTCAGCTCTCATCTAGTTAATGTGTAGCAAAGACTGTGTGATTTGCTTAAATAAAAGGGAATATTTGCGTTGCTTTATAGGGCTATTATCCTACTTAAAAGAGGTGTTAATTATTTCAAGCAACTGTCGTTATGCCTAGGTTATTGCCACGAGATGTAGGCCTGTAAAAAGGACAAAAATTGTATTAATAAATTCAATGATTACCAAACGGTGAGAACTCTTCAAAATGATTGCACACCTCTTTTAACGTAATGTTCTGTAATCTAGCATTTGCATAGCGTCCCATCAAAATATCTACCTAGAAGCGTTCACGTAGGATATACACCCTATTAGAGAAAGCAAAAGAGCTGCATGAAGTGCATTTGATTTTTGCAATGGGCTGATTACGAGAAAACGGGCATTGGGTATATTTCTACTAGAAATAACATTCGAGACCTATTGCCTGTGTAAGGTGACTACCAACCAAATTATCGACATTACTTTTCCGACAAGGCAACTGAATTGAAATTAAAATTTTATAGCGCCGCTCTAACCCCAAACCTAACATTAACCCTAACCCAAACCCTAACCCTTACCCTAGCCCCAACCCTAATCCTAACTCTAACGCTGACCCTTACCCTAACCGTAACCCCAACCCTAAACCTAACCCTTACCCCTACCCTAGCCCCAACCTCTAACCCTCACCCTAACCATAACCCTGACCCTATTCTTAACCGTAACCCGAACCCTAACCCTAATCCCAACCCTAACCCATACCCTTACCCTATCCGTAACCCTTACCCTAACCCTAACCATAACCCTTACCCTATTCCTAACCCTAACCGTAACCCGAACCCTAACCTTAACCCTAATCCCAACCCTAACCTTACCCTAACCCTAGCAACAACTATCCACACGTGTTCTGCCTCCTCCATCCACCTGTCCTCAGCAGCGCATGGTGGTGCATCTGAACATACCGCGGACCGAAAGTGTTCAAAATATTCAACTCTTTCCACCACGCATAACTTTGTTCCCTTGGCATTCGAATCCCTGTGACCCATCAATTGCGCTGGACGCGAGTTCTTGACGGAGTTGGGTCACCGCATGACCGCCATAGGAGACCCCATAGAGACCGTGCACTTGTTTCAACGTCTCTCAATTTGCGCTCAAAGATTCAACGCCGTAGCGTTCAGAGGCGGAATCGACAATTAAAGAACTCAGTTTTTTTGGAATAGTGCAGAAGGACTATTGTACATGCAAGTGCACATACATACACTCGTGAACTCAATGAAAATATACACAATTATTTTAATCCATAATAATAATAATAATCTATAATAATAATTCATAATTGAGTAAGCACCTCTTTTAAGCACAATCATGGCTCTTTAAGTGAGCGCAGAAATGAATAAATGAGTGAATATCTTGTAACTGACAATCATGAAATTTCTCACCGCACTGTCGGTATTTGTGCTGCTGTGTTTTATACCTCTGTTGCCAAGCTGTGTAATTTCCAAATGATTTCTGCTTCATTTGATATATTTTGTGACTTTTCTCTTTCTCATTTTTGATGAAGAAATTGGTACATCTGTGTTTGACAAAGTAGTGCGGTAATATGAGTCAGGTGAGATGGAAAATTTATATAAAGCATAAAATTTCAGCCATTTTTTCATCTACCTGCCAAAAGTTATTAAAATTGGTGGAAATTTGACGAAGTTCTAACAGAAACAATTTTGCACATATTTTATTGAGACACGGTGTATATTGGAAAATAAGTCAGCATATCGGAAAATTCTAATTTTTAGAAAGGACATCCAATAGAAGAGCACCTTGTGTTCTTTGATCTATGTTAAAGTTTAACCTCTTGCTCTCCTTATCGTGTAAAGTGCGTACAATTCTTCTTATAGGAATACGTCTCTTGCCACTGCTGTCATCTGCTTTCCTAGACCTTCTGTCTTAGAGTTACTTGATGATTTTCTTCTTCGATATAGCTTGTTCATAATTCCAAATGCTTGTAAAGTACATCTTTTTCGTTGCTACTAGCTGCGTTTATTGGCCCATACAAATGGACGAAATGTGTAAGTCATTTAATTGCATTGATTGTGATGGTCATTAGAGTATCTTTGGTCTTTTCAATCACAATTGTTTTTAGTAATCTCTGCGTTGACCATTTGCCCGAATCTTTCACTATTTTTTATTGCTCGTCCTGACCTGTTGTTTTCATCCGCTTGTTTTAATTAGTCCAATGTCGCCAGGAAGATGATTGTTCCACATTCCTCCATTTAAAAAATTAAAGATCAAAGTATTGCAAATGACTTGCTTGTATGCATATAGGCCTACGTGATAGCATACGCGTAAACTTCATTAACTTTGAATAATTCATTTCTGCTAGTTAAAGTAATATCCCAGCGTACTGGGGGCAATATGTCTTGATCACCTTATTAAGAATAGGCCTATAATAAAAATTATGTGGCGTCTCATTTTAAATGTTAATGTCCTTAAATATGTCTATTGAATCGACGCGCGTTTGTCCTTCATACGTAGGTGAAAGATGAGTCATCTGTCTCGCATTAAATATCTTAGCGTATTTAACCCGTATCAGGCCAGAAACACTGGCACGGTTTTCATAGTTTGCTTTACAAGTGAGAACAGCTCAAAAATAATTACACACCTCTTTTAGTAAGTATAAGTTTATTATTTATACTTGAGTAGCTTTTTGTTTTACTGACGACTTTTATACCAAAATACAGTACTGCAAAGCAATTGCAAGACGACAGAGAACGTTAAAGCAGCAGATATTAGTTTATGCATGAACCAGTGCCAATGGAATCTGAGGTGGCTCGGGCTTAGACCAATGAAACAATTTGGATAGGCTTAAGTGCGTGCAGTTTCAGTTTATCAATACTGTTATGTCGATGTACATTTTGGGCTCTTGCTTACTTCAAATGTTTCAACTATAATTTCAAAGTAAAAGTACCTAAAAAAAATTTGTCGGACAAAATTTGACTATATGCAGAGAACCTGAATGATTATTGTGAAATGTCAAATTACAAATCACCTATGTAACCCCCTATAACTCCTCGAATTTACACGAATCCCAAGACCCAGCCTGGGCGGGGAGGGGGCAGCTGCCCCTTGCCACCACCCCTCTTGACAACGCTAATGGCAATGCTTCACAAATTAACTTCGCAATGACTAAAATCTTCACTTGAACATAAATTTCTCTAGGTTAACACCATCATTCCATTTTCTAATTCAATGCCACGGGTTCAATCGCTTCAACTGGGAAGGTTACCGGATCAAAGCAATGTCCGACCTGTCTTATATCAGAACGGCTTGGCAATTGTTCGACGCAAAAGTTATTAAGACAACGGGGCGCAAACCATTACTATTACCGGTTTGCATTTATGAAGCGCATTCAGGTAATGATCTACTGTCAGTCCATGGCGCTGAACAATTGTGACTCAAGGTCCATACCCAGAACATTATGGAGAGGAGACTCATAGCAGTACAAGGAGATCGCCGCTTCATCCAATCGGATTGATATATGCGCAGAGGGACACACCTAAAGAAGACATAACAAGGACACATTTCTCGTGCTTATATATCTTCACCTGGCTTCATTTCAAGGGTGTCCAAAGTCAGCGTTGCCGTCAATCAGATGGGTAAATGCAGAGCGTAGCGTCATTTTGGCGAAGATATGGTACCAGACTAAACGTCGTTACTTGTGTTGATATAGGATCGCTTGACTCCGTTTAAAGGGTGTCCAAACAGAGCGTTGTAACCAATGATGGATCATAGATGCAGAGAGTAGCGACATCACGACCAAGGAATCTGATAAGCATAATATCTCCTTTAGACCCTGCCAGTCTCAACTGTCGAAAAGCAATAAATAGTGCGATGCTTTATCTGGTTACAGATTCAAACAGTACAGTTGCGTCCTCTATATACTCTTATGAATTGCCCTCAAACTTTTGGAATTGAAGTAGGTAAGTAAGTACTTTTTTGAACAGCACTGCTGGCACATCGTAGTATGAATAATTCAGAAGCGCACACTCACAGAAAATCATAACAAGCAATTACTCAACATTTATAGGGACATTTCATTCAATCAATTCACAAATGAGAAAAAACATTTGTGCCCAGGGTGAGGATCGAACTCACGACCTTCAGATCGCTCAACAGTACTGTTTGGATTATGAGACTGACGCGCTACCTACTGCGCTACCTAGGCACACGGTGTCAGATGCGCATGAGGCGCTATTCGAAGGAAATCTATGATTATCTCTGAACCGAATTAAATTGGAACGTAAAAAATAGCGTCTTGATGTGTGCCAATTAATTAAGGACATATTCATAAAGGCTTATTTATAGTTTCGGGGCACAGATTCAGAAACCAGTATAATTTATTGTGAATAGTAGGCTACTTGCGATCTTGTTGAGAGTTTAGTTCGCCAGAGAGCGGGAGGACGCATATTTCGGTCTATTTATAATCATTATGCTTACCAATCAACATCATTATATAACAGATATTGACAGATATAGACAGTGAGGTGCCTAGAGCAAGACCGAGACAGTGAGGTACCAAGACCAAGACCGAGGCACTAGGTTCAAGACAGTACGAGACAGTACGAAGCAGTAAAAGACAAGTGATCCTATATGAAATGCTGGAAAATACCAATCTATCATTTTCGACATATTTTAGTCGGCCTATCTTCTGACTAGTATAGGCCTAAAGAAAGTCTTCAGACACGTCGAAAATATTATAGACGTTTTTAAATAAGCAAGTTGTGTACCAAATACAAACGCAATTATAAATTTGCGCATATACTTACTCACCCTGGCACAAAATGGTGATGCTCTCTTGAAAAGTTACCCCTATCTCATAGGCAAATCTTTGTTGCATTTGGCGCCCTCTTTAAAGCCTCAATAAACAAATCTGTAATGTCGTCTAAGTATGATTTTATCGTATTAAGATCTAATTTTCCTTAAAAGAAATGTCTAAAGAGAGACGAAGGACGAAATTAAAAGGCGCAACGCCTTGTCCAAATCCATTATTTGTTAATTGGTTGACTGAGTGGAGAGACGAGGCGGCCCGAAAGGAGTTAAGAACGCACTATACTTACGCCAAGGTAATCGTAATCGTACACTCGAGATTTCTACAGCGCCAAGGAATGCGAAATCGCGGAAACCAGCTTACTCACAGGCGTTTAGTAAAAATAAATTGATGAAGGATCACAAGCCAGAGGGTATTGTCTGACGGCTAAGGTGGAGGGTGTTTTAGAGTTCTCTAGACTCCTCACCCTTCGACACAATCCTCAAAATTACATTTAAGAACAATAATAATAATAGTCGTTGTTTAATTTCAAACTGACAAATCGCAGCATGATTACAAGCTCAGTATGAGCGAATGATGAAGAGTTATTACAGGAGTGGAATTTGACTGTCGGCAGCCACTCAGGGCGCCCATTGCGCTGTACGTCTCATTTATAACATATGAAAATTTACTGGCTTTACCGGATTTTGTATGATTCATTTCACCTCACGGACATAAATCTTTTCTTGATTTTTAGGCTCTGCGTAGTCTGAAGAAGTTTCCGCTGACCCTGTATTCTGGAAAAGAGTGCAAACTGCTTGAGGGATTTGGTATGAGTTTTAGTTTCTTGTTAATAAAGACAGAAATTTTTTCCAGCATTTAACCTTGTCTAAGGATCTTTAAGAGTTATAATACAAATTGAGGCATTCATCATCAGAGGTGTGGCCATAACCTTGGCATTGATAAACTACATCACATTCAATTCTCAATGTTTACCTGCTTAAATTCTCTCACATCTTATCGTTTATGTTAAATCAATTGCAATGACTAATAGATCAAAACAGATGTGACTTGTCACTTACAAAATGTGAGAATGTTTCCTGTGGGGGAATGTTGTGGATTGTTAATGATAGACAGTTTGTGTGTGTGTATTTATTTATATATATATATTATGCGTGGAGCTTCTGCGGCTGAAAGTTTGGCCTCAAAACGCAGATAAAAATTACTTCTGCCGCCAAAAGTTGTTCGTATTATGTCTAAAAGTGACACAAACCCTAACACTGACCCTAAACGATCCTCATGACGCCTAACCTGACCCTAACCAACCCTCGCAATGCCTAATCTGACCCTAACCAACCCTCATGACACATAATTACAAATTTTAGGTGTTTTTAACAGCGCCCATGCACCAATGGTTGCGCCAATGATTGCGCATGCGCAGAGGTCTGCATGTGCCAAAGTTTGTATGGGTTTCGCTGTAGAAGTAGAATTTTTCTTTATTTTTGGGCTGAAGGTTTGGCCTCAGAAGATTTATCCATATATTATATATGTACATACGTATATATATATATACACACACATTCATATGTATAACATTGTATATAATAATTTATATACTTATATAGTGCTAAATAGTAGGATTGATCAGTGACAGTTATTATGTTATGAATTTGGTTTGTAGGAGATAAACTCTGTAAGACGATCGACGATCGTTTGGCACAGCATTTGACTGATTTGGGTAAGAGTCAAATACTCAGTCAATGTCTTCCAATGAGTTCTGAGTTATGATTAATTTTAATATTATTATTGTTAATTAAATTTGTAATGAATACATGGTCACTCCAAAATGTGAATCTGAGACTCAGAGGGTCAGACACCAGGAAAAGATGTACTTAGATTCCCATATCATTGAAAGCCGAGGAGAAACAGGGAGTTTTGGGCTGCCCTATTTAAAAAGAAGGTGAATTTCAGCTATGAAGAGAGAGTGGCAGTCGATTCCATTCCTAATAGCAGAGGCATGGAATGCACGAGAGCCCTTAACTGTTCTGCATCGTGGCTCTTCTAAAAGAGGTGTACTTGATCGCAGGCATCGAGGAGGGATGTAAGGAGTTAGTAGAGTGTGAATAATATAGGTTGGTGATTAGTGCTTTGTAGTGATCTACATTGGGATAACTATCCAACTATCTAATATTGACCAATGCCAAAGAAAACATTGCTTGAAGAGTCTGTGTTATTGCATTTGCTCAGTTGGTCTGTTTTGCCTGTTCAGTGTTTTGTCTGTTTTGTAACTGCTTATTATGACTATATTTTTGTGATTGTGCATTCTTTGATTCTTATTCCCACAGTGCGTCTGCAGATGGTTCGACAATGTACATACTTACTTACTTATAATAGACATTTTCAAAATTGTAGAGGGTATTAATCGAAAAAAAGGAAGAGCAGTCTGTTATGCTTGAAAGCTAGCTAGTTTCTCTGATTAAAGCGCGTAAGTAGCTCAAATCTAGATAGACAGTACTGCATAGTTGAAACGGATGCATCTTGTAAATATTTATAGGCAACAAATGTGGCTTTTGAAAGTTTTTCTATGCTGTTAAGTGCATTCCGAAATCTTTGTTTAACAACAACATTACGTCTGTGTTTTAATTGATCCCAATACAAGAGATGATTCAAATCTATTAATAAGAAAAGGGGACAAAAAAGAAGAAAACATCCTGAAACGATACAAGTCTCGAAGTCTAGTCACCCTAATACGATTAGTAATCCTGGCAGTTCGTATGCTGTTGAATCACTTCAAACTCGATTCTTAATTCTTTCTCAGGCACAGGCCAGTCCGCCAAAGAAGCGATTGACGAACACAAGACCTCTGTTTCGTCTGAAAGTTCCAGCAAACAGCATAATCGCTCGCAAAGTCAGGCACAGCAGAGGAATAAACGAAATCTTCCTCAATCTACTTGCTTCGGTCAAGGTTCTGGCAGTGACAATGAGAGCGTGGTGGCCCATACAAACCAGGTAGACGTCAAAGATTTAGAGAGCATGCATAGGTTCATTTGTTGTGAGTTGGTATGTGGTGCTCCATAGTATGGATAGGAGAAGAGGGTATGGGTTGCTCTGTTGGGACCCTGAGCAAGTCCTTTGCGCACGGCTGTTCTGTGATATAATTGCACCTTTGAGGCATTTGTGCACTTGTGAACTTTTTAAGAGGGGCAGTATAAAAATTTCATTGTATTGTATGGTATTGTTTATTGGTTAGCTTTCTGTACTGATTCAAATCCATGCTAGGAGAAAGTTCAAAATATAGTAGCAATAGGTTTATTGCATAGGTCTGTCATGATTGGTGCTGTTGGCCAACACTTTTGAATGGTACTCCAGGGATAATGTTTCGTTCGTCCTTGGTTGGAAGCTGGAAGATGACTAAATCTCGCTTCATTATGAGATAACAAAGAAGGGAATTAACATAATGAAGTGAGTTAACATATCAAATTGAGCTAACAAAATGGAAATAGTCAACATAATGAAAACAGTTAACATAATGAACGGCACTGCTGCTCTTATCTTTATTTCTAGTGAGCATTTTTACCTTCAGGTCAAAAAGAAGCCGGCTTCTCCTCGTCTATCAAATGGAGAAAATGCCATCACTTCCACGAGAAGTCGTGACTACGTTCCACAGAAGAATTCTGGAGCCCATGCGCTTCTCGTCGTTCTCTACCGACACCAACAGGTTACAGTGATGATGACTAATTAACTTTATGAACCTTTAGTTCATAAGTAACCTTAAATAAATTTATTCAGCACTGTCGTCTTATCCTTTTTTACTCCTGCACCAACCACTACCACCGTCAGCACAAATTTCACTGTAGTACCATCATGCTTTCTTCTCGACTCGATCCCCTTCGGATAGTGACATGGCACTGCTTACTGGCTGTAACGGACCAATTATCTGGTCTCCTCACTTCCGCTTTCGTCTGGTGCTGAAACATTTCCGAAATTTACGTTTATAGCAATTACAACCATTTTTTTTATTTACAACTGACAGTCTGCAGTATGATTACAAGTGCAGTATGAACAAATGATGGCAAGTTATTTCAGAAGTGGAATTTAACCGTCATCAGCCATGCAAGGCACCCATTATGTTACGTATTTAATTTGATCAACTCCGCCATGTAGCGAAAGAAGGACTAGACTTAAGGGAAAACGGGAATCGAACTCTGTTCCTCAGAGTGTTATTCATTGCTGTTTGTCCCTACATCTCACTGCAATGTGAAATACTTAGCTGATCCTACTTGAAGTCTCTAAATATCTAAATTGATTCATTAGTTCATTGGTTTTTTTTAGGAAAGGTCAGGGGTCGACTCCTTTATGACGAAACGAGAGTTGATGACAGCGGCTCAACCTCTGTCTACGAAATCCTTCACCATTGTAAGAAAATTACAATCCATGCTATTAAAGCTTATATAGCGCCCATCTAACCCTCTCTCTATTCATAGTCAGGGTCATTGTTTTAAGACAGAATTTTACAACCGTCTCCCAAAAGTGTATATATTCTTTTAGCATAATTATTTTATACTAGATTTTCCTATAGTTTCTCAAATGTGTATATTCTTTTTTGGGTTAATATTTTTATGTAAAATGTTCATCTAGTTTCTCCAATTAATAGGTTAATTATTTAGTTTGATATATATAAACATTGTGTTTATGATCTTTGTATAATGCATTATTTAATAAATATGATGCGATAATTATTGACAGCCAGATCCTGGTTCACCCTACACGGCTTGGTCTTCGATGGGAACCCTGCTTAAGAAGGAACTTGTGACGCGAAGGAGCTATCCTGCGCAGTTAGTCACTAATCTGATATAATCTAATCATTGGACGATCCTGTTGGAACAATATTCATCTAATCTAATCACGATCATCATTGGCATTTGTGTCTAAAGAGTGAACCATTTCTGCCTCTAGAGTGAGTTATATCGGTCTCAAGAGTGAGCCATATCGGTCTCAAGAGTGAACCATTTCTGTCTCATTAGTAACAAAAGTATTATTTTAATGAACATTAACAATAATATTAAGAAATCTTAATTTTAACGATGGTGGTAATTGCAAATTTATGTTGCACCACTTTAGGAAGAATCACCAAGACATCAGTTGATGCCACCTCAACACAACAGGCTTCATGAAGATACTCTTCAGAGGATCTCCCATTCCAACTCATTTTAGCTAAGATGGAACAGAATGGTCTTCTAGCATTTGTGGGTATTTAAAAGCATACCATTACCCACTACTAAACATCAGTGCTCAAAGAGAATGTAATATTAATAATAATGATAATATCATGCTTAGAATATTAACTGTTAAGCTTTATCACTTGTAGGTACCGCATCACGGTGTCTGGATCGGAGCTCGCTCGTCGTTTGCTTGTTGCGGAAAACTCCTTAGAAGAGAAAATCGAGTCTCAAAGCGTTTCTCCGCTCCGCCAATTTAATCCAGAGAAGCGTAAAGATACTTCCCTGGATACTTCACGTACTCTCAAGAGATTTCGGACAATGGATTCAACAGTTAAATCCAGACCGACGTTTACGAAGCACAGATCGGTGGACGATTTAGTCAGTTGTTCGATCTCCGATCTTGCGAGCGGGGAAATCGGATCGAGGACTGGTCTCGAATATCGTTACGATGGTGATGAAGAACATTTTGAAACTGGATTTCTGCCAGATTTGTCTGAGGAATTCGGTGGTAGTTCATCCCAAGAGGAGCCGTTAAGGGTTGGCATTAGTTCCTCATTGAATAACCAACTTGCACCTCATCATTCATCAGAATATTCGAGGTAAAATTGGAATACTTTACGCATTCTTTTGAGAAATTATTGAATGGTTCTCAGCATTTTATTATTTATAGTAATATTTGTCTGCAATATTATCGACATTATTATTATGTATTATTATTGTCAACCTCAATAGTTTCGTCATTAACTTCATCATCACTATGGTCAACTTCATTGTTGCCAGTGGAATATTTGTGTCTCAAGAGTGAGATGCATCTGTCTCAAAGGTGAGACATTCTAGCTCCTACCAACAGACGTTTTGCTTACACTAATATCCAACTTTTCTATAAAATTTCTTGGCACCCGTATATGGAACGACATATCTATTGATCCGTTTGGCAGTTTTGAAGCATAAACTGCACTCACATCTGATCTCTTCAAATGCTGATTTAACGCCTCCATCCCTCCAATTGTCCGTTCGTCGACTAGTGTCCCAGCTTCTCTTAAGCAATTTTCTGTGCATTTAGCTAGCCTCAAATGTCTAGATTTCTGGTTCTCTCTTTATTTTTATTTTTACTGCTGGCTAATCTAAGCCTGCTGGGTTTTTTTGTGTGTAGAATCATTACTCTGCTGCCGGATGTCCATCATGTTTTTATGTATTTGTATTAATAATTGTACGTAGGAACCCTTAGCTAGCAGGATCTTTCAATACCTTCAGGGACCCCTACACATTGTTTACACTTGAAGTTTCATTGTTGTAGTCTTTGTATTTTTTTTGCATAAGTGTTCTAAATGTAGCTAATGAATAATAAAAATGGTTCACTTATTCACCTGCAGCATTTTTGGATTTTAGTTTTTCTTTTCTGTGTTTTTGTGTAGCTTTAGTTTTGTCTTCATCAATGAAACCGGCCAAGAGGTGACCTGCAAAGATGAAGCTCTAGTGTGCATAGATGGTATGTTTCTCAGATTGGATGAGTTTAGTAAACCAGGTCATTCTCTGCCTATGTGATTGGTTAATTGATCAAACATTGGTCATAGGCTGTGCATGTGATTGGGTGAGTTTTAATAAACTAAGTCACGAATTTGGTAGGGAAATGAGCATATTTATGAAACTAGGTCATTGACTCAGCTTGTGATTGGATGAGTTCACTCTTACTAGGTCATTGGGACTGCATGTTATTGGGTGAGCTCTATAAAATCCGGTCTTGAAATCACTCTCCTAACCCTTCCGTTCTCTGTAAGTCAGTCGTTAATCTTTTTTGAAATATTTATAATAATAAATAAAAATAAATGTCTACACATCGCCAACAACAATGCACTCGAAAGCAGTTAGATATCAAATCGATGAATTGATAAAACCAAATTAATTAACTAATTAAAAATGCCCAAACAATATCAGGCTAGTTGTTTAGTTGACATTCTGGATTAGTGATTGTCATATTTTGCATTGAATTTTTTATATTTTATTTATTTTCTGCTGTTGTATATTTTGTTCAATGCAGATGAGATTTCGGTTGGTTTCCTTGTGAAGGCCAAATACGAAGATCTCTTAATGTCTGGAAAACGATACAAACTAGATGTCACAAAGTAAGATTGAACCGCGGAAATAAAAATATCTGTGTGGGGTTGAACTGTCATCACCATTATGAATTGGTGGACTATGGTGGCGAGTATGTAATGTAACATGATGTAATCGAGCATTTATATAGCACCCCTTCAAGATTTCTACTTTGCACTAGCCCATATGGTGCTTAGTGTCATAATGAACAAGTAAAGTGCATCAGTTAGCAAAATGCACAGTGCGCTGAAAAGAGTCAGCAAATAACGCATGGCGGGATATTCGACGAGACGCAAGGATGACGTAGAAAAGGCAGTCGTCGTGTGTTGGTCGGTAGATTGATTTGCTGTGTGGCGACCCTCCTTCAATCGGAATTACTCTGTGCCAGCAGAGTACTGTTGTATGGGTGCAATGCTGGAGAGCTATATAAATTACTATTGTATTTGCTGGTTTGAATTGTAATAATGTAATGTCATGATGATGAGTTCTCGGTCCGAAGGTAGGTCCATTGGCTTTATGCCACCTGGGGATGAGACGAGTGAGGTGGTTTTCCGTTGCCTTCGTCGCAGGCAATTGTGGGTGAGCAACCTGTCCAAGGTCGCTATGCAGTAACCCGAGGTGGGTTTAAACATGCGACCCTTTGGTTGCAAGGCACAGCACATGCCGCTACCCACCGCATCCCATTAATATAATAAAATGTAATCGAACATTCATATGGCATCCCTTCCAGATATCTAGTGTTAGCCTAACTGATATTTATTGATAATGTACTGGTATATGCGGTATTGTCTTTAATTGTATTGTTGTTTATTGTATTGTCTGTTTGTGTAGATCGGGCAGTGGCGATTTTGTGTTTGCCTATTTGGCGGACAAAGACGCGCCTCACGCTTCGACTTCTCACGCTTCGACTTCTCACACCTCGTCTTCTCACGCCTCGTCTTCTCACGCCTCGACTTCGCATCGGAAGACAGTTGCGGAGGAGTCTGTGCCTTTCCCTGAACGAGGTAAGTTGAACGATGTTTGCTGGTGATCTGAGGCTATTATGATGTCTCCATGCTTCTTTGTTTGTGGAGCAAAACAGGAATTACGATTAGTGTCATGACTTAGAAATACTATGCATTAGGAATCATGAGAAGTTAATAGCTTACGCTAACCTTTGCCCTATTTCTTGATTATTGCTCAGTAAATGTTTTATTATGTGTTGATGGATTGTTGAGGAGGAAGAGTAGGAGGAAATCATAGGGAATGATTATGAGTAGGGGAAGGACAAGGGTGACGATGAGAAGAGGGTGAGGAGTGTGAAAAGGAGGATGGGGCGGGAGGAGGAAGCGGTTAGGATAGGGTGAGAAGTAGAGGAAGGGGAGAAAGTTTGGAAAAGGTGAGTGAGAACAAAGAGTGATTAGAAATTAGAGAAGACGGAGAAAGAGAAGAGGAATCATAGATGAGGAGGAGGGATTAGATTGAGGAAAGGTGAATTCTGCCAGACATGCAGCCTCCGGGGTTGCAGAGTCCACTCAGGCCAGTCAGGAACGACACGCTGCAGATGCTGCAAGAAGAGGAATGCCTCAACACAACTTCGTCCTCATTCAAGGTGCCCCCATATTCTTCTTCACCTGGGCGAACACTGGGTACCCCAGCTAGTGAAAATCACATGAAAACTGTAGTTGGAGCAAAGTAAACAAAATGGATAAATATCATCAAGTTGACACGTTATAAAGGTGTCTAAAGGTTGATTTTGTATGTACTTTGATACATTTTTAAATATGGCTAACGACATGTCCTTATATATATATATATATATATATATATATATATATATATATATATATATATATATATATATATATATATATATATATATATATATACACACATATGTGTATATACACATATATATATATATATATAAACCTGGATAAAGGAGGAGGGCGACGATTATGATCTTAGTTATCTACTCTGTACCATCGATCAATGCTTACTTATGGATTAAACTTTTGAATTGTTTTCAGAGTCTAATAAGCCAGCAAAAGCTGCTTCAGGCAAAGTTGCACTTCATAAAACCAGCAACAACGAAAAATTTCCAATTTCTACCGTCGTCCAACCGGAAATACCTGCCTCATTCCAGCCGCAAAGGGAGAAAAATGGACGCAGTAAAAGGCCTGATACCAACGCGGTCACAGGTGTCACGACTGTTGCTGGGTCTGTTCGCCTCCTCGAAAGGAAAACCAGTTCCTGCGGATCAGCTTCATCCATTGCGAGCGCAATTCGTGGCCTCACTGGAGACAGTCAGAACGTTTATTCCCAGTCGAGTGCTGTTTCGCTGGAGGATCTTGGAGAACCGGATTTCGTTCTTCCACCTGGAACGTTTGATGTTATACTCTATGTCGACAATCATGAGTACTATCGGTGAGTATTAAGCATTTGGAATTATTCATACTGGTTGGTAATTGAAGAATGATAATTTAAGCAGTTGTAATAAGGATGATAATAATAGTAATAATGATAATTGTAATGATGGCAATACTAGTTATAATAATTATAATAATAATGATGATGATGATGATTACAATAGGTAGGAGTAGTAGGAGGAGAATTAAGTTAGCAACAACAATGATAATGATAATAGTAATGATAATAATAATATAACGACCTAAATAATGATTGCAATTATAGTAGGAATAACAAAATAAAAAACAATAATGATTATTATAGTAATAGTAAGACAAGTAATTTAACACCTTGTTGATTTAAAAGTTTTTGAGGAAATGATGTACCTATGGGCAAAGCAATAATAAGAAGAATGATGTTTTGTGTTTACTTATTTCTAAAGCACCTGTCCTAGTACATTCTACAGGGCAAAAGTAAAGTCTAAAGAGTAACTAAAGAGTCTAAAGAGCAGAAATACCTGGTTTATAATAATAACGACAATTTATATGGCACGATAACATGGACATACCGCTACAAGGGTGCATCACAGACAGCTTATTAGTGGGATAAGCCTCAGAAATATCCGGTTATGTTCATAGAGCGAGTTAGTGTGTTAGATTGTTCTCTAACCTTGCCTTACTAATGTCTAAAGAAAACTTACCATACCTGATGCTGTTTGTGTTTCTCAGGGGAACAAACCACAACGAGGAGATGCTCATCAAGGAGCTCGATAAGAACGGAGTCAACCACAAAGTCTGCAATCTTCAGATCGGAGATTTCCTTTGGGTCGCAAGACAACGACAGAGTCAGTGTCTTTGCTTAATCTGATCAAATCAATTTCATATTCTCTAATCCAATGATTTCTATTTTACCGCTTTCACAATGTCCAAAGCATGAGAAATCTGGGTTGAGTCAGAGTTCAAACATGAGGCTGGGTAAATCTGGGTCCAAAATTGTTTTGTAACTCTTAGTTAAAACATGAAGTAGGGCAGATTTCAGTCTATCATGAAGTAGGGTCAATCTGAGTTCAAGCATGTGATAGCATAAATCTAGGTTGATATATAAAATAGGGTAAATTTTGGTTCAAACGTGTGATTGCGTAAGTCTGGGTTCAAATTTGAAGTGAGGTATATATGGTTCTTACATGAAGTAGGGTTAATCTGGGTTCAAACTTGCGATAAGGTAAATCCAGGCAGAAGGTCTATTCTATTGAATATTTTGATTGTTAGTCGACATTTAACAGCACTGCATCACAACTAATATGATTGGCGTTGCCCTCCTCCTCCTTTCTCCAATCTTGGGACTGGCACTCCCAGAATGCGGGCATTAGTAGAGCTTATCGAACAGTTGATACTTTCTTTGTTTTTAAGGTGGCAGAAGTGATGTGACGAATCCAGCTCTTGTCCTCGACTATATAATCGAACGCAAGCGAATGGACGATCTCGCAAGCAGCATCATCGACGGACGATTTAAAGAACAAAAGGTTCAGGCATTGTTACCTTTGCCTTTGCTATCATCTTCATCATTATCGTTTTAGTCGTCTTCATCATTATTTAATTCGTCATCATCTTCGACATTTTCATCATGCTATCATCGCCTTCGTGCTCATCGTTATCAGTTTCTTTGTCAACATTATGTAAATATTCATAATGTTCTAATTCATCGTCATCTTTATCTTCATCATCATCATCATTATTATCATTATATTCATCATTATCATCATAATCCTATATTATCATCATTATACTCGACCATCATCATCACTATATTGATCTTTTGGTGTAATGTACTATGCTCAGGAAATATAGACCAACAAGCTATTACTGGTTCTACTCCCTGAATGACTTGTTTATCACCAATTAGCTGTATTTGGCAGTTGTGTAAAGTAGGAAGTAAATGCGTAAAGTAGGAAGTAAATGTGGGGCCTTGCAATGTACTGGATCCCTGTTGGGGCCGTTGTGATTCGTCCATTAACGGATCAAGGATTTGAGAAAAAGATATTAAATTCCTTATTTACCATAGGCAGCATTTCTGCACTATTTGGAGGATCTTCTAAGACACCTCTAAAACGTTGGTAATAGCTAATATTTTAAATACTGTGTTGCAGTTCATTAATTGCGTGAGGTCATTTTGCTGTTAGACACCTTTAAATCATATTCGTCTGATGCTATATCTATATATAAAAATTTCTTATGGAAATATATTCTTGTTTTTATAACTGTTATGTTTCTAATGGAATCAGGTTCAATATTGTATTGACGAAAGGATCAGTCTGTTGTTGCGGATCTCAGGATAATCGGGACGTTTTGTCGGAGTGTTTAAAGAATTTTGGCAGATTTTCATCTGGTCTTCTCTGTCTGTTCCCTCTCTGCCCTTTGTCTTCAACTATATGTCTCTCTGTCCCTGCCCCTCTGGCTTTCTCTCTCTCTCTCTCTGCCATCTGATGTCCTTCATGTCCTGAACCCTTCCACTGGCCTGTTAGTCCTGGCATCTGTTATCCTGTTTAGTCCTGGCATCTGTTGTCTGTAGTTCCGAATGCGTGGCTGTGGTATCTCCAATGCGATCTATCTGGTTGAGGATTATGGATCCATGCAACATTTCAGCATTCCAGAAGACTCCCTCAATCAGGCGATCATCAACACTCAGGTAGCCACAGTTCTACATACACAATAAACATCCATATTACATGTGTGTGTATATGTATTCACTGTGCGTGTGTGTGTGTGTGTACTGTGTATATATGTATGTATGTGTGCATGTGTATAAATGTTTGGTTTATGTGGTATATGAATGTACCTTTGAGTGTTTGTTTGTATGTATGTATGTATGTGTGTGTCCATGTATGTGTGTGTGTGTGTGGCATTGTGTTTGTATGTACGTGTGTAAAATAAACTAAAGTATATAATTATATGCAAAAGTCTTTCCAGGTCGATGAAGCTTAAACTGTATTTTTCTTTTACGTTAAGATCATTGAAGGGTTTTTCGTGAAAAGAACTCGCGACACAAAGGAAACGGCAGCCTACCTCTTCCTCATGACCAGATACCTCGAAAGCATCTACAAAGTGAGTCATCACTACTCGCTAATGGGTGCATTACTTTTGAGAGATATTTTAGAGGGTGTATGTCTTATTGTATTGTATTTTATGTGGTATTGTGTTGTATATTTTGTGCCTTATTGTTTTGTATATTGTATCTTGTATTGTATATTATGTTTTATTTCATGTTGTTTTGTATGGTGTGTTGTATCGTATCGCATATTGTATTATATCTTCTGTTGTACTGTATATTATATATTGTATTGTATATTTGTATGTTTGATTGTATATTGTGTGTTTTATTGTGTATTGTATCGTATTGTATTGTGTATGTTGTATTTTATTAAGTTTTGTTTTGCATTGTGTTATGTATCATGGATGGATCCAAGGTTTAGCAACGGCTATGAAATTTGCTTTGCATAATTTTGATTAAAGCACATACAGCTTTTTAATATACTGGTAGTCGCAGTTTAACGACAGTGTGTGATAACTGGGATCATCAGTGTCGCCCTCCTCCTGTATCCAGACTTGGGACTGGCCCTGCTGGACTGCAAGCAGTGGAGGGATTGTTTTGCATCATATTTCATTTGTCAATTTATGTAGTCAAAGTAATTCATAAAGAGAGAATTCTAATCTGTTGCCATTGACACGGCATTTGTATGTACTTTTCTTTCAGAGTAAATCCCTTCTTGGCTATCAGCGACACTTTAAGCACGCCAAAGAACCTGCAAGTGGATTTGAAGTGAAACTGATGGTCTATGACATATTCAATGAGTCGTCTGCTAAAACAAAGGTATTGTTATTTTAATTGGGAATGCAAATTACACAACTTTATTGTGTGTCATTTCAAAGTAACTGAGAGACAAGGGCGGCTTTTGGCTTAAAAATTTGTTCTCTTAAAAATTCGTTGGATTCAATATTAAACATTTGCCCACAGACTGACAGTTCTGTTCATTTTATTATTTTGGATTTGATTTTGCAATGTTAAACAGTTACTCTGTTGGAAAAATAATTACTGGCAGTGTTAAAGGCAAGGAATAGCACTGACCACGTGCCCTCATAAGCTGAGGCTAAGAAAACGGGTTGCTCTCACTTCATACCCATGACTACCTTGGAGTTAGCTTGAGGGACTATTATTCGTCGCTCTGCTGAGATCCATGACAATTTCTATTGAGTTAGCTTTTTTTCGTTGTTTAATGACGCCTTCTGGTAACAAAGACCGTTGACGCCGGCAAAAATTCGTGTGAACAGTTTTCACCGTTCCTGCAATTATGCCAAGCAAATTTCAGTCAGTTTTGCCGGCTTAAAATGCTTATAAGGCGAGTGCAATGGTTTAATCAGGTGTGTAAGGAATGATATCTGCTTTGACTTGGTTACTTTGGGTAAAGTGTCACTATTGGTGGGTGATTCTGCTATTACTTATTATGCGAGTTAAACACTTAACAGAGGTGTTTAGCGGGCAGTTACAGTTGAACGACATCGTGTGATATCAAAGATCATTAGCGTCGTCCTCCTCCTTTATTCAGTGTTGGGACTGGCACTCCCGGAATGTGTGCAGTTGAGGATTTTGTTTTATATGTTGTTCTGTTGTGGTACTTATAGCGGATGCTCTTTGCTGTGACTTATAGGGCAACTGAAACACTTAAAGAGGTGTTTAACGGACTGCTCTTTGTTGTGACATATACAGCAAATTATATTCTTTGCTGTCGCAGTTTTATTGTAAAAATATAGGGTTTTGACAGGGTGTATAACCGATCGCTCTGTACCCGTACTTGTAGGGCAAATCAAACACTTAAAAGAGGTGTTTAATGGATTATTGTTCTTCATCTGTAGGCGTTGACCGTCTCTGAGATGTTTGGCAAGCATTTGATGCAGCTACATGGTCTGACCGCAGAGAAAGCTACAGCGATTCTAGATCTCTATCCAACTCCGAAGTCGTACGTAACAGTAACTGTAATTAGAGATTTATATGGAGCCTTTCTAAAGAGAAATTTGTTAGGGTGACACAATGATCCAAGTGTGTGTTTGAGTTTCATGGTTGTTCATTGGGATGAAAAAAGTTTGAAGTTATTGCCGAGTAGTACCGAGTTTTATCAGTTAAATTTTGCCGAGTCCGAATTTTGAATATTTAAAAAAGTCTCATTCTCTTTATTTTTAGTTTGGCAGTTTCCACATCATTTAGGAATATTTTATGGTTTGTCTTAGTTTATGCTTTGAAGTTGTAACTAGTAGGTGCTAATAGTGTCAGTATTTGTGATTTTAGTTAGGTCGATTGTCGTTTTGTAAATTAAAATATTTGATTTTTGTTTTTAAAATTCAAAGCAGATAATCGGAAAGATTAAAACATTGTTTGTCCCAGTCCTTATTTATTCCATAGTACTGCGAAACTCTGACCAAACCGAACTCCGAGCCAAGTTTCGGTTTATTCTTACTTATAAGCTTTTCATGGTTATCCAAGTATGTGTTGATGTGCTATAGAAAATGTGTTTCTAAATGTTGCTGGTTCCTATTTCAGACTCTTTCAAGCTTATCAGAGATGTTCCAGCGAAAAGGAACGAAACGAACTACTGGCTGACCTGAAATATGGCATTACTCGAAGGTATTAATGATTCCATTACGACACATGCTACATTTAACATATTCGATATGGATCTGTATTGTGATTTGTATTGTAAGTTGTATTGTAAGTTGTACTATAATTTTAGTAATTGAATTACTATTAGGTAATCATTTCCGTCACTCGCTTCGCATACTATTATTAACTTAATACTGCATTTATTCGTTTTGTAATGTATTTGTAATGGAATCACCATACTTAACTTATACTAAGTGACCTTGAACAAGTCCTTCACTAGCAAATGCTTAGCGCAATTGGTTGATGTTTTGTCATTATTAAGACTGTTCTGTTTGGTTGAGGTTGAGCTGGGAGCACTTCTGAGTAGGCAAATGCTTTGGATAGTTTCTCGGCACCTGAGGTATTATTTAAACCTCAAGCAAAAGTTAATAATAATTATTCTTATATTTTTTGAAAAATGAGTTGTCTGGACGGTCAGACCTTATCTTCTGGGATGAAAGAAAAAGTGGTATTAAAAGCCACAAGAGTATAGCTTTGGAAGCAAATTGACAAGCGTTATTATAATATTAATTATGATGGTAATTAATAATTACAACAATGCAGTCTTAAAATATCCTTGTTGAAATTTTTTGTCGATCTAATCCAATATCGATTTTTTACGCTAATGCTAGTGCTCTGCGAGAAATCGTTGGGTTGATGGATATCTACATCAGAGTAAAGTCACGTGTTGCTCTGAATCTGAGCATTACAGTGACGTTCTAGGAATTCCAGGCTTATCATTTTCATTGTAATAAACTGCCAGACTTAATTCCAGATCAAAATTGACCTTATCACTTATATGTTCAATTTATTATGATTAGACTTCCCCTGCAAGAGTCATCTTGTTTAGGCGTATTATAGGTGGTTGTCTATTATTTAAGTGATGGTATTAATAGTTGTCGTTAGTTTGCTATGTGTGGCTTTCTGGTTCTTTGTAGGAACTTTGGCAAACAGCTGAGCAAGGCAATTGCAATGCTGTACTTTTCTTCTGGTCAGTTGCCATAACTCACAACTCAGATCGTCAACATTGTGATGTGCCAACAGCTGAGGGTTTACCTGTGATGCAACGACCTATTGTACACATGAACCTATTGTACACTGGACCTATTGTACACAGGACCTATCATACACTGGACCTATTGTACACTGAACTTATTGTACACAGGACCTATTGTACACAGGACCTATTGTACACGGGACCTATTGTACACTGGACCTATTGTACACTGGACCTATTGTACACAGGACCTATTGTACACTGGACCTATTTTCACAGGACCTATTATACACTGGACCTATTGTACCCAGGAAACTATTATACATATGAACCTATCGTACACAAGGAACTAAAGTACACCAGGACCTATTGTACATATGCATCTATTGTACACCAGGACGTATTGTACATTGGAACCTGTTGAACGTACTCATCTATTGTGCACAAGGACATATTGTCCACAAAGTCCTATTGTACACAGTACTGGAAACTGCTTATGCAACATCGTGTGACTACTTTTTTTATGATAATCAGGGTTCAGGAGAAGGTTGCATATTGTTTGGATAACAGGCACATTAAGTTCATTAAATTCCTGAAGGCAATGCCACAAATTATAATCGTGTCAGCAAAATAAAAATTTTCTGTTGGGATTTAAAACAATAAATTTAATATCAGGGACATTACTCGAAGTGTAGGGCACCAGCTTAATGACAAATGCTGCGTCAGGTTAGATGACACTGTACACGAGAAATAAGAAAGTCAATTAGAGTCGCATGTTTGTTGGAAAAGATATGTATGTCTTAAATCGCGATTTAAATGCTTCAAGAGATGACGCGTTTTTCGCATGTTCAGGGAGACCGTTCCATGCAGTT
The DNA here is from genome assembly GCA_959347315.1 of Bimastos eiseni. NCBI lineage: Eukaryota > Metazoa > Annelida > Clitellata > Crassiclitellata > Lumbricidae > Bimastos > Bimastos eiseni. Next base: position 1,886,931 of record OY365819.1, on the reverse strand, counting down.
GGTCCTGAGACGAAGAAGGAACAGTTCCCAAACTTCTCAGAAGACCGTGGGACATGCAGCAGATTCTTTGATGAGAAGCGCAGCCGCTCCCTGATTTGATTGCCACTTACTCGAGTGCAGAAGTCAGTAATATAGTCCGGCATTTTACTATACAGGCAGTCAGTTTCCAACATAATACCACGGAGAAGTTCTAATGTTAGTCACTAACGCCAAGATACGGTTTGTTCGGTTGGTGACGGTATAACACGCTCTGCAATATCTATTTGTAGCCTTATTCGCTTGGTGTCGCATTAGTACACAATGCACCAAAGGCAATAATTATTATAGAGCTCTTTATTTTCTACCTTTGCCTTCTATCGAAAGATGACAAATTCAAAAAAATGCTTGTCACGACAGCGTTTAACCCTCCAATTATTAAACGCATTAAAATTGGCGGCTCACAGCGGCCTCAGTGGTGGTAAGGTTAGTACTACAACAAATTCTCATCTTCTGCAGGCCATGGGTTACAGCTTATTATGATGCAGCAGAACACTGGGAATGGACTGGACCAGTCATGGTCGGCCTACAAGTACGGATTCAATGACGGAACAGGTGGTTATTGGATTGGAAACGAGATCCTCTACAGAATGACAAACAACGGCACAACCTGTCGACTCTGCATCGACTTGCAAATCGGTCAAATGTGGAACGCTGCCTTCTACAACTCCTTTGTCGTAGGCAACGAAAGCGATGGATACAATTACACAGTATCTGGGTTCGGAGGAGGCGTCTCTGACACATTTAGCCAATCAAACATTTTCAACAAATTCAGCTCAAATGATCGGAACAATCAGCCTAGCTGTACTGATCAGGCGTCGACTCTGAAGGGAGGTTGGTGGTACTCTTGTAATTTCACTAAAACGGTTCTGAACGGCGTCGGTGCCACTGGATTCTCCTGGAACACTGAAATCCTAAAGACGAGCCACATGTGGATAATCTGTTTTTAGGGAAGTTCGAACAACCATTCATTCAGGATTCGGTGATTTGTGGTTGAATTATGGATAATTACTGTGCTGTGGGTGGGTGAGTGAGAGACCTAACAGGTACGAGATAAATACTTTGACAAACTGTATACATGTTAATCTTATGTGAAGAACGACAATACCGAAATTATATCATGGATAAATTGTGTCAGTGGATGTTAGAATTGTTTAATCTCTTTCCTAATGATAATACTCTACTCACAGTCCGGTTAGATTTGTGCAATGAATCAGTGAATTAAATCTTTGTGAGTCTATGGATAATGTCAGAGGAGCATTTTCCTCCTGGATTTGATAATTCTTTGGAACAAATCATGGTTTTAGTTCTTCTATTAACACTAAAAAACAATGATCATCACGATTCAGTCGGCTAGTGTTCTATACACGTTCAACTGTTTCCTTTATCAAGTATTATACACGTCCAATTGTTCCCTTTCCAAAGTATTGCTTGTAAGTAGGGATGGACCGGAGGGTTAAAGAGACAAAAGGCATACACAACCATGTCGGGCTGGCATGGCCCTGAATTGACCAAGACACTCCGAGCCAGGGACTTGGGAATAAATGCTGCTGCCCTACTGGTCCATTTATTTCCAAGTGTTTCAAAAGTGTCATAGTTAAATTGTCTCATTCACCGCTACGAACCTTATATTGCTTTCATTATCGCTGTCAAAATTCCACTTTTTGACGAGATGCCTAGTCCAATCGCATTCGACGCG